>CM057338.1:128993898-129419345 GCA_030015575.1 Agapanthus africanus
CATTAATGGTGATGGAGATTAGATTGATTAAGATCATTGAAGTGAGACTTGCTTTTAGACTTATGGTCACCATTTTCTTTTCTACTACACTTACCTCCCTTCATGTTTATTCTTGGACTCTCCCATTCTAGTGAGGCCGACCACTACTTGAGGGGTGAGATTTTTGGAGAGAAAAGATTGATATTTCATCTCATTCCTTGCTAGAAAAATGAGAGAACCATTTTTCCTCCAAAGTTCTTTTCTCTTCTCCACCATCAATGGCAACTTCATACCCTAAATGAGACAATGCTTTCTACACTTCATCTACAGCATCCTTGGGTACGTCGACTCGCCAACTTCGTGCCCGAGTTGCCTCGGTCCAGAGGTGGGAGCCCGTAAAAGAAGCCGGCGATGTGGTGCCCTTTCCGACGAGGAGATGAAGACTGGAGATTCCGCGAGGAGATCGGAGTGGAGGCCGAAGACCGAAGGACACGGATCGCTCGGTATAGCTTTCTTCCTTTTTCTCTAGTTAGCTAGGAGTAGGTTAATGGCCCGATCCGGGATTTTAGTGCGCGGTGGTGCCGATTTACTAGTTTGAAAAGTTTTTCATTTCCGCATTCCGGCGTCGGATTGACGGCCGGGGCGCCGCCGTGCACTTACACTGGTATCAGAGCCATGCCATTAACCTAGTCTAGCATGCTCTAACGTGTTTACAAGTTCGATCGAACGGATTTTCCGAAAACCCGATTTCAAGTGCATCAGTTTTCTGTCAATTGTTTTTGGCTGGAAATTTTTTCAGTACATTGCAGAAATCATTGCAGGAAATTATAAGAATTCTGTAAAAAAATGGTAAGGTGATACTGTAGACCGACCGCGGAACCGCGGCCAAACCCCCTTCTGGCCGCGGTTCCGCCGCAGTACAGTGTCTTCACTGTACCAATTTTGTACAGAGCTTTTTGAATTTGGAATTGGGGTTATTGGAATGTTCTGTTTGGGCCCAGATTTTCTTTGAGTGCTACAGTTGTGCTTGGGGCCCACTTCGGTAAATTTGATCGATCGAAAATTTTAAACATGTTAGTTCACAGTATTTACATTATATCTGCGACCGTGAATGTCACTTGATCGGTAAATCCTGTCTAACTGCTATAGCCCTTTTAGACAGATTTACGAACGTGACATTCACGTTGATGTTCTGTGTTGTGCTGTGATGTTGCGGATTGGTCGCGGGGATAGCCTGGATGCAATGTTAGTACGGTTTTGTTTTATATGTACATTTGATATTGCGGGGCAAGCGTCCGACATGTGGACTGCCGTTACTGCCTGTTTGTATATTATTCTTTTGAGGCGTGACCGGGCTGAGGTCGATGTACCCGTTGTATGTATATTTTACTTTCTGTACTAGGATTACCCCGCGGTGGGGTGCACGGATAGCCGGGTTCTAGAGGGCAACGGGCCCCATCTCATGGCGTTGAGACGGAGGGGGCTTCACTCTAGAATTGGCGGGCTATTCACCGCACTCGCAGAGGGTACAGGATGACCCAAGGAGGGGTGCCTAAGTTACCGGATTCCGTGAAGTGCTGGGTGGTCCATTCACGTTGCTGAAGGGGGCTACCTCGCTTCAGGTTTTGGCGGGTAGCTTGCCGCGCCTGTAGGGGTCTAGGATTTCATTGCACAGGCTATCCATACGACCAGGGGAACGTCGGGTTTCAGTAGCGGCTCTATGAAACCTGGGGATCCCAGATATCTGTATTGTTCTGTGATGCTGGTTACATTTCTGTGATGTTGCATTTTATCACGCCTTGAGCGAATATTATATATTGATATATATACTAGTAGATGTTGTATATGTTTTGCATCCGCGCTAGTCCAGTCCCCGCTCTGTCGTTAGTTAAGTAACCTAACGGGTGATGACGGGACCCAGTGGCGAATGCGGATGGCATATACGTACATCATTATTTTCGTTCTTTTGTGCTGTGATCAATTGATGGGACTGCATTGATCCAGATCAATGCAAGCTAAAAAAACCTATTCTGATGTTGTTGGAACATTTTTCAAAAAGCTGTTATTGCAAGGGCGTTCTCTTTTGTTTTGCACAGTGGTATTCGGTTATGAATATCCAGCACCTCAGTCGACGAGGCAAGGGTCGAGATCCCTTCACCGGGAATGACCCCTTGGACAGAAGTTTGCGTCAGGGCAATAACTTCACTATAGCCGATTACTTTTGCTTTGCATCGTGGAATTCAGTTCGAATATCCTGCAGCTCATTCTACGGGGAAAGAGCCGAGATCCCTTCACCGGGAGTGACCTCTTTAGCAAAGGTTTTCGCCACTATATTTTTATAAAGCTATCCAGTTCCTTCAACGATATCAAGTTCATTACGTTAAAGGTTTTTCGCCAGAAACCATTTGTAGCCCTCCATCATTTCAGTTAAATATTTGGTAGTATTAAAGCTATGTATTTTGACCTCACGCCAAGGCATATTGATTGGTAGCTGCCGGATATTTATCTGTTGCATAGATAGAATGCATTGGTTTGAGACAGTCGTACTGCCATTTTGGCCTACGTCAAGGGTAGGTATGGGTGGGTTCAAATTAACCTGGATAATGATGGGTAGAACTTGACATGTGACTTATGACATTTTGACCTCACGCCAAGGTCATAAGAGCATGGGGCAAAAATCACATCAGGAGTTTCAAAAGAAACTGAAACTTGCCAGATATGCGCATACCTTCTGGAGTATGATAACGTAAGCGGATTACGTCACGTTATCATGCAATGATAGTTGGATCCCGATTCCCACTGATGAGTTGGTTTACTCCTCGGGTGATCCCGACTAATTCTTCTTTCAGGTTTGGAGGAGAATTTGACGTTACAGTGGGAGGTTTCCTGATTAGATAAAGTGACAACCATTCTGTTCTAGGTTAGAGTGCACACTGAGTGTTTCTTTTCTCTCTCTCTTTGGCAGCGACCATGACCCGACCTTTGACTATGACTCTGTGCAAGATTAACCGAACCTTCTTAAACACTGGCTTTTGGATTATCAGAGTTGCAAACCTCATTGCCACTCCTACTTTTACCCTTTTCTCCAGAACACCCCGTATTACTACGAACGTCCACTTCCATTGGATAAAACCATCGTATGGTTATATACGAACTCGAAGGAATTTATTCGAGGATGGTTTCCGGTTCTGGAGAAAACGAATAGGACTATTCATTTGTCTTTTCCTTTTACCTTCTCTCAGGTTGCGAGTGCTCCTTGGATTAGGACAGTACACCTATTATGCAAATTGGATAGACTTCTTCCAAACCATAGGCAGGTGCCGACCGGTAGGGAATGAAGAAAACCAATTAGTCTAAACGGTGTACAGAAGGTATTAAGTAAAGACAAAGAAAGGGATTAGAAGGAGGGCAAAGTAAATTGCGACTGCTATTCACGACCAAACCAATTATTTCATTACCACTCCCACTTCACCTTTGTATTTCTCCAGGACACTCCGTATCACTACGAAGATTTACAGTTTATTAGATACTCCATCGTATGGTTATATACGAACTCGAAAGGAACTTGTTCCAGTTCGGGGATGGATTCTGGTTTAGGAGAAATAGGAATAAGGTTTATTCGGTTGTCTTTTATCTTCACCTTCTCTCGCATTGCGAGTGCTCCTAGGATTAAGACAGTACACCCATTATGCTTATTGGATAGTCTTCTTCCAAACCATAGGTTGGTGCCGAAAGGTAGGGAAGGAAGAAAACCATTTGGCCTAAAGGGGTGTGCAGAAGGTAATGACTAAAAGACATATAAAGGGATTTGGAGAGGTGGCAAAGAAATATACGGTTACAGTTGTGAATCTGAATAATGGAAGAGGCATTACTAGGAATACCAGGATACCCCTACGAAACATTTCAATGTTTCAATTTCACCATGTACTGTTAAAAGAAAACCGATTTTCCAATTAGACACTTGCTCCAGGGTATGTATTTACCAGGTTTGATTCTCACATCTGTATGGTTTTACAGATGATGAGTGGGAGTAAGTTATTGGGAATTAGGTGATCATCCTCATTATATCGGAATTCGTTGTAATTGGTGATATTTGAGGAAATCGCCTGGGCTGTTTGCCGGATGGCAAATATTTGGTTTTGAATATCCGTTATAATGCACCAATTTCAAATTGATATATCTGTACGTCTATTTTTATAGAGTGAGATATACCTTTTTGAAATTATGTCTATAACATTTACCTATATCAGTGGATGGTTAGGTAAGGAGCATTGAACAGCGGTGTAATTCTTCTTAACCATAAGTACAGTTTTCAACCTACGACACACAGTGAATGAGTCACTAGACTCAGGGGACTTATACAGAGTATGGTATATTGTCTAGTGTCCATTAGAACAGAGGGGTTGGTTCTCGTACTATATTCGGTTTATTTATGACTTCTCTAGTTTTTAGACATGTGTTTCGTAGAAACACAAGGTCCAAGTTTTAAGAAGTTATAGGTATAAGAATAAAGTAGAGAACCAAATGTTGCAAGTATCGGGATTCTTCAAGGTGATCGAAGATGTAGATACTTGTGCATGGTATTCAGTTGATAGTAATGATTAAGAGAACTTGCTTCTCTTTCAGGTTACTCATAATTGGAAGCACTCCTAAGTTGAGTGACGCTGATTGGACTCTTTCCATTTAGTTGACATGCACTGGAGACAGCTGCATGATTTGAATCTGGTTCAATTAAATCAGTACCTCTGTTTCTATATTGGATATAGAACAGTTCATATCTTAACGATGTTAAGGTACGGGGAGTTGTCCGGCTTATGCTTAAAACCAGACTCTGGATAACTCAAGGCACGTTTCTGTAATGGCTATTTGTGGGTTGACCCAGGCTATGACGAGGGTTGACTTTCTACCATCTGGAAGATCAATAGTGATATTGTTCTAGACTCGCCACAGTTTTAATAAAAATGGATTTTTTCAGAAAACAGTAGTGGGAGTATGGTAGAACTGGAAGTGATTCCAGAACCGCAAACGATTACTGAAAATTTGATTAGAACCTAAAGATTCAATCTGGATTGACATTCCATTGGCCACTCCGCAGATAAGGTGGGTAACCTCAGGCACCCGAGAGGTACTCCGGTAGCCTCAAGGACGGTGGCGGGGAGGTTCTTGTTTGCCCAGACTTGCCATTGCTGTTGTTCCAGACTATGAGACCCGGCAGGAGAATGAGTATAGCGTCGTTTTGAACTAGCTTCAGAAATGTACGTGTATATGACTCTGCCAGAGGGTTGTCGTAGTCAGTGGGAGCAGCGGAAGCATGGTGGCCAAGTAGCTTATGTCTATTTATAGACTATAGCAGATATAGCGGAAATAGATCATCTATTTCTGATGTGACAGTCATAGGTTTGACTTCATCAGAATAGGGGATGGATCTGTTAAGAAGGTAGTAGGGTGTGATGTCTTGGTATTTGGATGACATACACAGAGTAGGAAGTGAAATTCCTATACTACTATCAGTTATACTTTGGTTGTCACACAGTGGTTTCTCCAGATAGGATATTAATCCAGTCCTGGAGAAACATTCGGAAGTAGTTTTAGAACATAAGTGGATGTTCTAGGGATATGATAACGTCAACCTCATTCAGGTGACGGTTATCGTTCCAGGCTTCCAAGGTGACCTAGATGACAGAGTGGCTATCAGAGTTATAGTTTTCCCTCTGACGAGAGGCAGTATTTTGGACAGGTGGTCCAAGCGGATACTGAGGGAGGCATGGCGCAGGATACTGATTAAGTTCAGTTGACGATACAGTCTGAGAAGTTTGGATTTGGAGTTCATAAATGAACTAGGTCCCATCAGATATCCAGACATACTCTAAGACAGGTATTGCTTATTTCGGGAGATGGCTTTCTCCGCGAACTTGAGATAAAGAAAGACATAGAAAGAAACATTTGAGCGGATCCACTCACTGAGGATATTCCTCGAATGCAATAGTTTCGCAAACAAGCTTTGTGAGACTGATTAGTAGAGGAGTTGGGTGTTCGGTATCACACGGGCTGTGAGTATGCGACATCACAATAATTAGCCTTGAGTGCAAGTGGGAGATTGTTGGATATAGTGCCCTCAGAGTCAATTATTAGATCACAGGCACGTGATTACAATGATTGAGGGAGGACCTATGCCGGTAGGACAGTCTTACTCAAAATGATAGTATGCTATCTGGTTTATCTTTATCATCGTGTACTGCTTTAGGTGACTTTACAGGTCACTATTGCGCGTTGATAAAGCCCCTAGGATTCTTGCTTGACTGCAGCAGTATGAGGGTGATCATATACGTGGGAGCTGGGGTCTATAAGCAAATCCTTAAAAGGTCCCTAGTCGTGGGAGTTTCGAGACAGAGCATCGATTCTCCAGAGTAGACTAGTGTATACAGTCGAGACCCCGACGAGGGGCGGTGGCCGGTCTCACAAGCCACTGGTGTCAGTTGGTTCACCTAAGATGTATACAGGTGCTCATTGGGATATGAGTACACCGGACAGGAGCCGCCGGGAACATGCTAGTTAGTCTTATACCAGATGTCAGATAGCAGTTCCCTGGTGACATGCGTACAGGTTAGTTCATCGACCTGAGATCGTCATTTGTCTCGTCTGAGTTCCCACTGTGCTTTGATTACTACCCTACCATGCTCAAAGGAGACGTGAAAACAGGTTTTAGTTGGGTACAGTCCCGATCCACATGGAGGCAGTGAGCGGATCTTCAGGGGTTCGTCTCTCCCGGTATTGGGGGTGAGGTCGCGCTGTGTCTAGGAGAGCCATTACACGAAGTCCTTAGCCAAGGCAGGAGATTTACTGGTAGGTATTCCAATAGTATCTCAGGGTGTTCTGGGCTACACTCCGACACGACTTGTACCGCTTTTGGGGGTCTGACTTTTACCAACCCTCTAGGCCCGCCATGCGATGCTCATAGACGAACGGACCGGACTGTACGGATATTGTCACTGACAGGCTCAGTAGGAAGTCAGGATGAGTTCACTCATCGACGTTCCTTTTGGTCAATACCTGGTAGCCCGTTACGTATGGCTAATATCTCTGACGTGCTAGTGGTTAAATCCATAACCAAAATATTGACGAGTCTTTAGAGTCCCCTACAGACCGTTTTCTCAAGTTTCGGGCGAAACGCTGTAAAGGCTGTATGGAGATATGGCAGGGTTCGATCAGATACGTGCGGTATTGCACGGATCATGATCGAACGGATAATACTAGCGGGTTTTGGTTTAAGCCGGATCCTAGTATTGTATTGTGTAGATTTTGTCTCTTTGCATTTGTATTCAGTGGGAATACAAATGCGGGTATATATATACAGTCGCCGGGTTTTCCTGTAATGTATTACGGGATCAGTTTTCTGAAGTTGCCAGTTTGCATTCCGTTTCGGCCAGTTTTCCTTTGTTCCTTCACGACCGGACTTTTCTGATGGAGGGGCTAATTTGCATATTTGCAAATTAGCATTTGTGGAGGGGTTATTTGTGAAATGGTGGCATTATGATATTTCTAGCATCATTAGATTCCTTTTGCTTCATGATGGTTTTGCATTAATGGTGATGGAGATTAGATTGATTAAGATCATTGAAGTGAGACTTGCTTTTAGACTTATGGTCACCATTTTCTTTTCTACTACACTTACCTCCCTTCATGTTTATTCTTGGACTCTCCCATTCTAGTGAGGCCGGCCACTACTTGAGGGGTGAGATTTTTGGAGAGAAAAGATTGATATTTCATCTCATTCCTTGATAGAAAAATGAAAGCACCATTTTTCCTCCAAAGTTCTTTTCTCTTCTCCACCATCAATGGCAACTTCATACCCCAAATGAGACAATGCTTTCTACACTTCATCTACAGCATCCTTGGGCACGTCGACTCGCCAACTTCGTGCTCGAGTTGCCTCGGTCCAGAGGTGGGAGCCCGTAAAAGAAGCCGGTGATGTGGTGCTCTTTCCGACGAGGAGATGAAGACCGGAGATTCCCTGAAGAGATCGGAGTGGAGGCCGAAGACCGAAAGACACGGATCGCTCGGTATAGCTTTCTTCCCTTTTCTCTAGTTAGCTAGGAGTAGGTTAATGGCCCGATCCGGGATTTTAGTGCGCGGTGGTGCCGGTTTACTAGTTTGAAAAGTTTTTCGTTTCCGCATTCCGGCGTCGGATTGACGGCCGGGGCGCCGCCGTGCACTTACACCTACTCATTCCCGTGGGACAAGACGAAGAGGCTATTCGAGCTGGCGGTACGCAACAGGCTTATCAACTTGCCAAACCCAAGGCGACCGCCGCAACCCAGTGAGGTGAATAACCCCAATTATTGCCCTTACCATCAAACGGTAAACCATCCGATTGAGGATTGCTTCGTCTTCAAAGGATGGATTGAAGATCAATACCTACAGGGCAAGTTTGCGCTGTCCGAGAAGTGGAAGGTGAACCCGCCACAACCGCACACTTCTAAGAAGACGGACGCACCGGGGGCAACTTGCTCTTTCATTGAAGAAGCTCCATGGGAAATCGTGCTTTCAGCAAAGACCAAAAGAATTCTGAATGAGCTCCAGACATGCCCGGCGATCAGGTGGAAGAACCTGCTGGAACCCCAGATCATTGAAGGGATGCTGAAGCCGCGCCCAACTCCAAAGATCGGTGGTGATGGCCCAAGTACTCACACCCAGCCGTCGAAATCTTCAAAAAAAAAAAGAAGAAGAAATCTAAGAAGCCCGTGAAGTCTGGCAGCAAGCACACGAACTTGCAGAAACAGATTGACGCGCTGGAGGAGTACAATCAAAAGGCTCGGACTCCCATCACACTCCAAGAGTTCCTCAACCACGTCTTTCAGGAGGAAGATAATGGAGAGAGCTCGTCGGATGAATCCGAGGGATACGTGGCGAGTTGTCATGTGATCTTCCACTCATTTACGGATGATGAAAAAACTCCTGGCACCGAGAAACTGGGGGCACAGCCTGAACCAGAACTTGTATGGCAGACAGACGAAATGATCGACGCCTTTCTAGACGAGATTCGTTTGAAAAGTAAAGCCGATCGGGAGCGTGAGATGGCCGCATCAGAAGGAGCCAAACGCAGGCGACTAAATGAAAGAGTCGAAGCACTCCCGCCAGATCAAAAGACATCCGATGGATAAAAACATATTCAAGATGAGGAAAAGGTTTGCCAAAGCCATGTCAATGGGAATGAAGCTGCCACCCTCGGAAGAAAATACGCTCAATGGGGTGAAGAGGCACCCTAATTACTGCTCATATCATCGGAAGATTTCACACCCCACTGAGGAGTGTGACGCTTTTAAGATATGGTGGCAGGGATATATTGCTCACCGGCAACATTTTAAGCAAATGAAACGCAGAACTCGTCGGGAGCAGAGAAGTACAACCGACAGGCATAAAAGAACTACCGGCAACTGTTACACGGTCAACGCCGGAGGATCACAAGTTTTCACCTTTGGGAGCGACTCTGATGAGGAAATGGCTTTGGGCCCTCTCTTTAAAGAATCCGTCTTAGGGAAAGAGGAAGAACCAGAGGCCTGCGAAAACATTCAGCTGCGCAATCGCACGCTCCCGGGAAAGAATCTCGGACCCGCAACTAGAAAAGATAAGGGAAAGGAAAAGGCCGCTGAGGATATCGCTTTAGATGACCAAGTCATGAAAGAACTGACTGCCAAGGACCCTCCCAGGAAGAGTAATGTGGAATACAACATCCTAGCCCACCTGAGGAAGCTACCCTCGCAGCTCAGCGTTCTTGACGCCTTTTTATTATCAAAAGAAGCGTGAGATTCATTAATCAAAGCGCTGCAGGAGCCCGAGCAATTCCAAGCCTTCCTCACCGAAGAAAGGATGAAGGATGAACTGGAAGAAGTGCACACGGCCGATATCACTTTCGATGATGAGGACCTTCTCCTTGGGACGTGCGACCACAACCGTCCCCTATACGTCTTTGGATATTGCCACGATATCAGGACAGGCAAAATCCTGGCTGATAATGGGTCCTCCGTCAATCTCCTTAATGTTCGGGTGTTGAAGGAAATCTGCATGAGCGTTCAACACCTCGCTCGTGATAAAATTACCATCTCCGGTTTTGACTCCCAGTCGTCATGGACTCTCGGATCTGTAATACTAACATTACGCTTAGGACTACTCGTCACGGACATTAAGTTTCACGTCATTGACGCCAAGACTTACTACAATGCTTTGCTCGGTCGTCCCTGGTTACACGAGTACAACATCATCCCTTCTACACAACATCAGTGTATAAAGTATTTCAAGGATGGTCTTGAGTATACTGTAACAGGAGAGCTGAACCCGTTCTCCGTAAACAAAGTCCGCAAGTACGAAGATGCAAAGTACTTTTTGCCAGATTTCGAGGACACGGAGAGGTGTCGTAAACCGGAGAACAAAACCGCCGCCACCATTCCTGTTTTTGGGAGTGATACCGAAGAAGAAGAAGAGATAGTTTACGCTGGGCTGTCTCGACGCAACAACCCGGGACCGTCCGCCCCTATATTGATCTTCGGAAGTGACTCGGAAGATGAGGTTAATACTGTTTTCTCCAGTCGGCCGCCAATACAAGAATTCCCTAGTGATGATCAAAGTTTGCAAATTACCATGATTCTGCGGGAGCACTACAAAGATCTTGACGCACTTGAAGCTTATAATGTGCAAGAACTGCAGACGTTTTACATCCCTCCCGGGCGAAAAGGCGAAAAGGCAATTCTATTCTACCGCTCTGAAGAAACCAAAGTGGAGAAAGAAATCCGGCACGGCGCAGATCCTACGCTTGACAGGCTTCAGCCCATCCATCTGCCCAGATATTATACAGATGGCTTGAAGAGGTTGTTGAAGCGCCAGGGGATATACTTCAAACAGACCGCTCGAAAGGCTAAGTTCTACAACAGGATTTGGGATTTCCCTGGGACTCAGCGCAAATTGCCCAACGGGAGAATGGAAACGCTTGGGCTTGGATATGTGAGATCTGAGAAACGGGAACGAGTCCATGGTAGCTACGCCATATATAACTTCGATGAAGAAGAGGACACCCTGTCGGGAAATGCCGACCCCTTATCAAAACTAGATCCTGCAATCAAAGTGCCGAGTCCGTCATTTGAAGAACGAATGGACAAGCTTATCAGGAAAGTGGGTCAAAAAGCTCGGGACGACCATAATAGCGAAATGGCCATCTACGAGAAAGCCAGGACGCAACGTCTTCTTCAACAGGCTGCAAGAGACGAAGATGCTCCTCCCTGTCAACCTGTTGTGCAAAAGGCCTGACGCAGAGGCAGAAGTAAATAAAAAAGCGGAAAAGGGAGTCGAAAACTACAACACAGGATTAAAGAGTCATGTGATCGGGTATTGCGCGGTCCGGATTTGTCCCTCATGAAGAAGATGAGTTGAGCGTATTCTTTCCCTCAAGACAGGACAAAGAAAATACTCGATCTCGCTTTAAAACATCGAATGATTACACTTCCGGAGTCTAAGCACCCTGAGCAAGCTAAGGAGGTCTCTCATCCGGGCTATTGCTCTTATCACCGAGCCATAGGACACCCTATCGAAAACTGCTTCACCTTCAAGAACTGGGTTGAAGACCGGTACCAGTAAGGCAGGTTTGCTCTATCCAGCAGCTGGAGGATAAGTCTGCCACAAAAGCACGAACCCAAAGCCACAAGAGCAGAACCAGATCCACATCGGTCTTGGAAGCGAGCTCGTACCTGTCATATAATAACAATATCAAAAGGAGAGCCCGAGAATATGGATGACCTTACTTGGTGCTTCGAAAACAATGACGACGAGGTAATCTCAGAATTTCCACCAGCGCCAAAAGAGCTGGAAGATGGAATACATACTACTGCAGAGAACATCAAGAAGATTGAGTTGGGGACAGCAGACGACCCGCGACCGACATTTGTCAGCGAATTGCTATCGGAAGAAAGGGTGGCTACGTTAAAAGACATGCTTATGCAGCATAGAGATTGCTTCGCATGGAACTATTCCGAAATGCCAGGACTGGATCCAGAAATAGCTGTCCATAAATTGGCAATATCCCCGGACATCAAGCCAGTCAAACAAGCGCCGAGAAGAATGCGGCTCGAGCTTGAGATGAGCATCAATGCCGAAGTCAAGAAACGATCGACTCTGGGTTTATCCAGGAGGTTCAGTACCCTGATTGGATCGCCAACATCATCCCGGTAATGAAGAAAAATGGGACAGTACGCATATGCGTGGACTTCAGGGATCTTAATAAAGCTTGCCCGAAGGACGATTTCCCAGTACCAGTCACCAAGCTGATGATAGATAACACGTCCACCCACGAGGTTTTCTCCTTCATGGACGGCTCATCAGGATACAATCAGATAAAGATGCATCCCGAAGACCAGAAGCACACCTCTTTCCGGAATCCTGTATATTCTGCTACAAAGTTATGCCCTTCGGTTTAAAGAACGCCCGTGCCACCTATCAGAGGGCCATAACGAAGATCTTCGATGACCTCATATATGAAATCGTCGAATGTTATATCGACGATCTCGTGGTGAAAAACAAATCGTACGAGGAGCATTTAGAGCATCTGAAGACAGTATTTCAACACTTTCGGCAATACAACTTGAAGATGAACCCCCTCAAATGCGCGTTCGGGGTATCCTCAGGCAAGTTCCTAGGGTTCACTGTCCGGCACCGGGGTATCGAGATAGATCCGTCAAAGATCAAGGCGATCATGGAAATGCCACCGCCAAGGACTCTCAAACAATTGCGGTCTCTCCAAGGGAAGCTCGCATACATCCGGCGATTTATAGCCAACCTTTCAGGTAAGTGCCGCCCTTACAGTCACCTGATGAAGAAGGGAACCCCGTTCATTTGGGATCACAAATGCCAAGGCGCACTGGACGAAATCAAGCAGTACCTGCAGAACCCGCCGGTGTTAGCTGCTCCAATCAAGGGAAAACCTCTTATTCTTTATACAACTGCCCTCGAAGGTTCCTTAGGTGCATTATGGGCACAAGAGAACGACCAAGGGAAAGAAAGAGCTCTCTATTACTTGAGTCGGGTTCTACTGGGGGCAGAAGGCACCTATTCCCCCATCGAAAAACACTGCCTGGCGTTGATCTTCGCGATAACGAAACTCCGGCGCTATGCGTTGGCGCATGAAGTTCGTCTTATATCGAAGGTGGACCCCCTCAAATATTTGATGTCAAAGGCTATACTGACAGGTCGGCTCGCTAAATGGGCCCTATTATTGATGGAATTTTCAATAACTTATCAGCCTCTTAAGGCAGTAAAAGGCAGGCCATCGCCGACTTTCTCGCTGAGCATCCAATACCTGCCGACTCTCCTTTGAATTGCGAGCTGCCAGACGAACATGCGTTTGACACGATCAACGGAAATGGTACCCGGTGGGAACTCTATTTTGATGGAGCATCTTCCATGAAGAAGCGCAAACAAAACACACCTATAATCAAATCGGGGGTAGGCCTCATCTTCGTAACTCCGCAAGGAGGGATAATGCGCTTTGCTTTCTCCTTCACAGAGCCGAGGACGAACAATGAGGCTGAATACGAAGCTTTGATAGCAGGCCTCGAGATCGCCATCGACATGGGGATTGAGAACCTCCTCATATACGGAGACTCCCAGTTAGTCATCAGTCAAGTAAACGGCGACTACCAAACGTGCAAACCCGAACTGGTAAAGTACGGCGAGAAGGTGCAGCAACTGTTGACCCGAATCCCCTCCTACATACTGGAAAGCATACCGCGTGCAGAAAATAGCAAGGCAGACGCGTTAGCCAAGCTCGCTAAAGAACTGGCTGATGAGAACCTCGATGACGTCAGAATCGTGGTACAAAGCCGTCGGGTCCTCACACCGGCAGAAACATCTCCGGAATCATCTGAAGAAAATGAAGCAGCCGAGCAAATGGCTATGCAAATAAAGGACCAAGAGAAGCTGAAGATTGGAGAGAAGTCTTCATAGACTACTTCAAATCCCGTCGAACGCTTGAAGATGCATCCTCAAAACATCAGCTTATGAAACGAGCTCTGTCTTTCGCCTTCGTCAATGATACTCTGTACAAGAGGTCGTTTGATTCTTTGTGGTTGAGATGCCTGGGACCTGACAAAGCGAAAAGAGTCGTTCAGGAAGTTCATGACGGACTCTGCGGTTCTCACCAAGCAGGCCCGAAGATGAAGTTGAAGATTAAACGGATGGGCTACTATTGGCCCACGATGATTCAGGATTGCCTCGAGTATGCGAAGCAATGCCACTCGTGCCAGATTCATGGGGACTTCATCCACCAGCATCCAAATCTACTACATCCAACGATGGCTAGCTGGCCGTTCGAAATGTGGGGAACTGACATAATCGGTCCTATCGAACCAGCATCGTCTAGGGGACATCGTTTCATCCTGGCGATGACTGATTACTTCTCCAAATGGGCAGAAGCAATACCGTTGAGGGAAGTGAAGACAGAGAATATCCTCCATTTCTTCAAGACGCACGTCATCTATCGGTTTGGAACGCCGCGACGGATCATCTCCGATAACGGGCCAGCCTACAGAAGCCACAAGATCAGCCGCTTCGCACAACAACACAACATAGACTGGAGATATTCCTCAGTTTATAATCCGCGAGCTAACGGTCTAGCTAAGGCTTTCAACAAGACCTTGATGAAGATCGTAAAGAAGACGGTGTCCCGAAATAAGAAGGACTGGCACGAGAGATTACAAAAAGCTCTCTGGGCGTATCGAACTACGTTCAACACGGCCACGAACACGACGCCGTACGCGTTGGTATTCGGTACAGAAGCGGTACTTCCCCTCGAGATAGAGCTACCTTCTCTACGAGTGGCAGTCCACTACGAGCTGACGAACGAAGAAAATGCTCACCTTCGGCTTGAGGAGCTTGACGCCCTTGATGAAACCCGGCTTATAGCGCAACAAAATCTAGAGGCTTATAAAGTAAAGATGACGCGCTCATATGAAAGATTGACCAAGCCGAGGACATTCCGCCAGGGAGAACTCGTGCTAGTGGTCAAAAGACCTATGATCCCCAATCGCGCCAAGCGGAGAAAATTCGAGCTGAACTATGAAGGCCCGTACATAATAGACAAGGTCTACCAGGGTGGAGCCTATCTACTCATGGATATGCACGGTGAAAGGCCTTTCAGGCCAATAAATGGTCGCTTCCTGAAGAAATACTACGCTTAATGAGCTACAGCCTAGGTCAATGATAGATGACGACGACTATGTCCGCTCGCTATCTTCCTAAGCTCAAACTCTATAAGCGGTAGCCGGCCTTCTCCTGAACGGACCGAAACGTCCTTAAACTAACGACGGACCGAAACGTCCTTAAACTAACAATGGACCACTATGTCCTAAAACTGGCTGTTGACCAAGATGTCGATAAACTACGGTGGATTGCAGTATCTCAAAGCCGATATAAAAAAAATTAAAAAAGAAAAGAAAAATAAAGACGGTATGTCCAAAAGCAAAGTGGGCACGGATGAAAACCCGAAAGGGCTCCGTGAGTAAAAACAGCAGGACTACCGGCGAGTGTTTGTGAAAACCCGAAAGGGCGCAAGCTCGTTAAAGGACACTTGCAGAGTCCTCACGACCTTGTAAGGAGAAACCAACCGCGTGAGATCCTTACGACTCACAAGGGAGCAACACACTTAGAAATTCTCACGATTCCTAAGAAGAAATTACACTTTCGAGATCCTCACGACTGGTAAGGAGAACTCTCTTATGGGACCCTCACGGCTCATAAGATTTGAAAGTCTTAAGTTACAGAGACCCGAACCTGTTCTTAAGCAACCCCCCCAACCTTCGATATTGCCCTACAAGTGGCTCAATACTGACCCTTGTATACAATCCATGGGCGTGAATAAACATTTCCCTAACCAAGTCCCATCCGTGTCTAGGGATATGTTCATACAGTGAACAACCCTCGTAGGTCCTCTCGACTTATAAGGAGAAAACCCTTTTGTAAGATCCTTACGAATTACAAGTGAGCACACACTTAGGAATCCTCATGATTCCCAAGGAGAAAACACACCTACGAGATCCTCACGACTTGTAGGGAGAAGTACCTTTGTGAGACCCTTACGGCTCATGAAGTCAAAAGCCTTAGTCGACAGAACCCTTAACCCTGTTTACTAAGCCACCTTTGTTCAACATCGACAGAGGCAAATGATGATTCGCTCCTGGCAACATCTCAGTTGTAGCGATGCTGATGCCGAAATCGGTGTATAAATCTAAGCTTGCAGCGAAAAGCCAACAAGCCACACATGCATACGAAATAGCCGAAATGATAGGGCAACTTGCGACAAAATCAACAAGTAAAAATGTATGCATGAAAAATAGCCGAAATGATTAAGCAACTCACAATAAAAAGCAGCGAGTAGAAAATAAAATAAATAACCGAAATGATTGGGCACCGCAAAAAATAGCCGAAATGATTGGGCAATCGCGACCTTCACGATATAAAAGCTGAAATGATAGAGCATCGCGGAAAAAGAGATAAAATAAAAATTAAATTTATGCCCTACAGGTGATGTTACATTAATCCCTATATACAATACAGGGGCGCAAACAAAGAAGGAATCACACTCCTCCTCACCAGGTTTCATCAAAAGAAGAGGCCAAGTCTCGAAGGGCCACAAGTAGCCTAGAGATCTTCACAACTTTCGTCTCGTTGCGGCAAATACGACCTCGAGCAAAGCGGAACAGCGGCGATTCCCAATTCCATGACTCGGCGGTGTACAGATCACCGAAAGTCAAATCCCAACTCCGTGAAATGCGGATACAATCAAAAAAATTCCTGGTCACGTGGAACGCGGATAACGTCACTCTTTGACCCCGTGGAAAACGTCCAGAGCAGAGCCTAGTCCTCGCCAAGCACGGCAGTGAACCCGTATGAAGTATCTAGTGCAAAATTCCTGGTCACGTGGAACGCGAATGTTCCCCTCCGAATGGCGGCGCACAAGACTGCGATGTCCTAACGCTGAGATTCGGGGCAGATGCTATTTGGTTTTATCCGTCCACCTCTCCGAAGATGCCAAGTTGATTTATGGCACCGTGTATCGGAGGTTTAGACGGATGCGGCCGATGTAGCAGACTTCGTTAGATTCCCCCTCGCTTGAGGGGTTTTTGATTGTGGGGACGCTCTTCCTTGCAGGCGCAAGCCCCTGCAGTTAATTACGCTACCGCGTCGCGGTAGCCACTTTCTCCTTCTCCAGAATTTCACTTCGTGTCGTGTGTGTTTGTTTTATTTGTGGTTGCCCGTGGATTGTATACGGAGACTGAGTAATGCCGTCGCCCGTAGGACGTGGACTAGTCCAAATCCGTATTTACTTAGATTTGGGTTTGGTGTTTTTAGTTTAAGGATGCATTAGTCGCGTTTCGGCTAAGATCAACTTAAACGTTCGTTAAGGATACGATAGTCCTGTTTGAGACTAAGATCAACTTAACGTGATAATCCATTTAATATCTGGCCATCGGGACTCGTCACCTCTCTAACGTCGTTGAAGGATTACAACGGCAGATGTCAGAGGAGTTCAGAGATATACCCTTGAACCAAGGTTGATTTAGAGTTTTATAGTCCGTTTGAATGTTTAAGGATACGTTAGCCATGTTTGGGGGCTAAGATCAACTTAAACGGGATCGTTTAGACCCGGCAAAAGAGCATTTGGAGGCTCTATTGTTCCAGTTTAGGGGCGTAGTGGTCCATAGGTAGTTTAGGGACGTTGCGGTCCATGCTCCAGTTTAGGGACGTGGTGGTCTATGTTCCAGTTTAGGGATATGGTGGTCCATCTCCTGTTTAAGGACGTAGTGGTCCGTATTCCAGTTTAGGGACGTGGTGGTCCATCATTAGTTTAAGGACATTTCGGTCCATCGCCAGTTTAGGGACGTGGTGGTCCATTATTAGTTTAAGGACGTCTCGGTCCAATATTAGTTAAGGACGTTTCGGTCCAACATTAGTTTAAGTACGTTTTGGTCTGATATTAGTTTAAGAACGTTTCGGTCCAATGTTAGTTTAAGGACGTTTCGGTCCACGAGTTTAAGGACCCCGCAGTCCGTATTGATGTGTGGTCGTTGGGACCCGTCACCTCTCTGACGTCGTTGAAGGATTACAACGATGGGTGTCAGAGGAGTTCAGAGATGTACCCTCGAACCGGAGGTAAATTGATTTAAGAGAGCAATT
Source organism: Agapanthus africanus (assembly GCA_030015575.1). Taxonomy (NCBI): domain Eukaryota; kingdom Viridiplantae; phylum Streptophyta; class Magnoliopsida; order Asparagales; family Amaryllidaceae; genus Agapanthus; species Agapanthus africanus. The sequence continues at coordinate 129,012,091 of CM057338.1, forward strand.
TTGCTCAGTCAATTTAATTTAAGGACTTACGGCCAAAATTGGGCTAAGTCCAGTTGAAAATATTCAACATTTTATTTGCTTTTGGCCTTTGTCTGGGTTTTCCCCTTTTTAGAATAATGCATAGCATTACTTTAGGCCATTTATGCCCATTTTGACTGGGCTCTGCCCTTTTTTTATTATAATGCAGAGCATTTGTTTTGGTCCATTGGACCTCTCAATTGGGCTCTGCCCTTTTAAATAATGCATAGCATTTTTGTTATTTTGTTTGGGCTCTGCCCATTTATAAATGATGCAGAGCATCAATTTAATTAGACCTGCTTGGTCTTTTAATTGGGCCTGGCCCTTTAGAAAATGTATTGCATTTTCAGGCGCTTTGCGCCAATCACTGAGCGCAAGCGCTTGTGGTGAGGACACGTGTCATGCTCTGGTGAGCGCAAGCGCAACGGCGCAGTGTGCTGCGCTAGTGCGCTGCGCTGTTGCGCTGCTGACACGTGGCGCTCTCTCAAGAGCGCAACAGCGCAGTTTGGAAGTGCAAAGCACTAAGAATCTTTTAGATTCAAGAACAGAAGTGCAGAGCACTATTTGATTTCTTGATCTAATTTAGATCGAAAAAAAATAAGTTTTTCTTTTTGTTTCAAGAACCAGAGGTTCATAAATGTGCAAAGCACTATTTTTTATTTTGTTGCTTTCTTGTTTTTAAAGAACCGGTGGTTCATAAGAAGTGCAAAGCACTGAGAATCTTTTAGATTCAAGAACAGAAGTGAAGAGCACTATTTGATTTCTTAATCTAATTTAGATCGAAGAAAAATAAGTTTTTCTTGTTTTTCTTATCTCAAAGAACCAAAGGTTCATAAAAGTGCAAAGCACTATTTTATATTATTTTTTTTTTATTAAAGATCATTGATCTTGTTTTTAGATCTATAATCTGTTCATGAGAGAACTTTCTCTTTTATTTTCTAAAGGTTTTTACCTTTTTTGTTCTTGAAGAATTTCTTCAGAGTTCTCTTTTTTTTTTCTCAGAAAAATATTGATGCCTTTGAATTGAGGTCTAGGGTCCTTTTTATAATGCCCATAAATTAGTTAAATTTGTTAAAGAGATTTTTCTCTGAGTGATTTGGGGAATTTTCCCCACCGTTGGATTTTTGATCCAAGGGCTTCTGTTTTACATAAGAAAATCTTCTTGTTTTAACAAGAACAGAAAGATTTCTTTAAAATCTTAATTCTGTTTGGCACAAATGCCCCAGCGCGTGACACGTGTCGCGCAGCGCACAGCGCTGCGCATCTGCGCTGACACGTGTCGCGCAGCGCACAGCGTAGCGCAACTTCGTGAGCGCATCTGCGCTGACACGTGTCGCGCAGCGCAAAGCGCAGCGCAACTGTATGAGCGCATCTGCGCTGACACGTGTCACGCAACGCAGAGCGCAGCGCAATTGCGCTAGCACATCTGCGCTGACACGTGTCGCGCAGCGCAGAGCGCAAAAACTGAAGCGTTGCTTCCTTTAATTTTGCTTTAAAATAGAGCTTTGCTCTGATTGGGCGCGCCTTCTTGGGCGCTGCGCTGACGTATCAGCGCCTGACATGTGGCGCGTTGCGCCCGAGATTTGAAGCGTTGCTTCAAAATTTTGAATTTTGAATTTCAACAGAGCTTTGCTCTGATTGGGCGAAACAAATGCCCCCCACCGTTGCGCTCACGTGGCGCACACGTGAGTGCAGCGGTGGCAAACTCCTGATCGTTGGATCAAGGGGTGAGCTCAAGGGGCGCAAGCGCCTTATAAATAGGACCTCTGGCCCTTAGAAAAATCTCATCATTTCAAGATTTTTATTTCCCGGAGCTTTGCTCTCATTCAAGAACTTTCAGAGCTTTGCTCATTTCTAAAGTCAAAAACTTTAGGTAAAATTAATTAAACTTAATTGAATTTAATTTTCAACCAAAGAGCTTTGCTCTCACAGATCTTTTGATCTAAATAGATCCCCATTGGGGTTTCATAAACAGAGCTTTGCTCTTAAGAACTTATAGATCTGTAGAGATCTTGTTCATGGGTTCTAACCCATGAACAGAGCTTTGCTCTTTGAATCATCTGTAGATCTTTTAGATCTGAAAAATGAAAAATTTCACAAGTTTTTCATGGATTTTCCAAGATTCCAAAAATTCTAATTCTTTTAGGTGTAACATTTTCTGATGGACCATAGAGCTATGCTCTTTTAAGAAATCTTATTTCTCTAAGATCAGAATTTGACAAGTGTCACTCTGTGACAGAGCTTTGCTCTGAAAGAGGAGATTTTCTCCTTGTCTCTAGGGATTCTTCCCCTTTTTTTTATAAATGGGAATGTTTTCCTGGGGACCAACTGACAATCTCATCCAATGATGAGGTTGTCTTATTAACTGACGTATTGTCATCCAGATTTAGTGGGTCCCTCTTTGGTCTCTTACTCACTGCACTGCTGTATGGTGTAATTAATTAATTTTAATATAATTAATGCATTTTCTTTTTTAGACGCCAAACGTTGGAATTACAACACTAACGGCTAAATTGTTCTTTTGCAGCGATCATGTCTCTAGACACTTCATTCCCGTTCGTCCGCTCGGAGGAGGGATTTCCCGAGGCACCCTTGGACCGTGAAGTCCTGACCATGATTAGAGGATACGACCCGGAGTACAAGAATCTCCACCTTTGGGGGTCTTGGTATAACCAGATCATCATGGGCCGACGGAGCTTCACATGCGCGGTGCCGTCAGAGCCCATAACGGCGATCCATTACGCCAGCCCACCCCCGGTGCAGTACGCCGTGGAGATGGCGGATTGGACATCGAAGGGTTTTCTTCATCCAGCTATAGATGCGATTCTGGTTCAGCGTCCCATGGTTTTGGATATCCTGGGACGCCGCATCTGTCAAGACGAGGCGCGACCTTGGGGGCAATCATATAATATCGGTTTGATCCCCCGACACCCCATCGGCTATCTGCCGTGGGCCCGGTATATCCTGTCGACAAAGAAGTCGCAGTTGATAAGATTAGGATTGTATACCGCAGTCTACGTCTCCCTCTTCCAGTATCCCACGCTTCCCACCTAATGGTTCAAGGCCTTCCTGGAGCAGTGGAACATTCCTACCCACACTTTCCTCGCCATGGATCGGGAAGTGTCAATCTCTTTAGAAGAGTTTACGGAGGTATCCGATCTACCGGTCATGGGGGAACATTATGAGGAGTTGCTCCCGACGGATGAGTACGTCTTTGGTGCTAAGCCGGTGATAAGGGGGCTCACGCCGAAGAATGCTGTTGAACACCAATTTCCAAGCCGATCAAGGTGTTGACCATCTACGAGGCCCTTTTCATTGAATGTGGGAGCCGCGGAGTTAATTTTGAGGATTTCATTGCTCGGTTCCGTCACCCAAACGTCCTCTCGGCAGAAGCTGCCAAGTTTTCCACCCTTGAGGACCCTTTCGACTTAGGTTTGGATAACTTGCCGGCGAAGGACATAGACCAAAAGGACTTTTTTCTTCCTAACTCCCCAACCATGTCTTTTGCAGAAATTGCAGCCCCCGAGATGGACGAGGAGGCTTTCTTTTTAGGATTTCTTAGGCTTTGGCTGAGTTAGTTTGCGCTCCCAATGCACTCTCACCGCATGCGGCCCTCTGTTTTTTACCCAGCCCACCGAATGACTATCGGGGTAAAGGTGGCCGTTGGGATCGCCGGCTTGGCGCACTTATATCATGGCCTCAGCCGAGCAGCGGATGCTAACGAGTCTGGGGTGCTGCATGTGGTCTTCCCGATGCACTACTTTATGTCGTGGTTCGAGCTACATATGGCGGGTGTCTTCGGCATGCATAAAAGGCCCTCGTTCTACGAAAGGTGTAGTTTTCCTCGCATTCTACAGTTGATCGGCGCATCAATTGTAAATCCATCGCCACGAAATGCCAGGGGTTTACTCCTTCGCTCCCACACCGTTGGAGCCGGTGTGTCTTTCATTGACAAGGTGTTGACTATCGGAAAAACGTCCACCACTACAGTGCGGCCATTGCAAGACACTTTCAAGGATGGAGCTTCAGTTTTAACGGCCCGGGAGACCCTTCACTTATATTCCATCAGACCGGGCTTCTTGGTATTTAGGCAGGATGGGGCAGCGATCTTCATGAGATATAACCCGCATCGTTTCGCCCAACAGCTGAGCTATAACCAAGGGGTACCGCTGGAGGCTTTTTTATAAGAACCTGCCGCGACTGAAGAAGGAATGGAGAGAGCGCTGCATCACTTCATGCGTCTAAACACGGGCTCTCACTTCTTCATCAGTGAGCCGGCTTGCGCCCCACGACTTCTTAGGGTATATACAGAATGGTACAGTCATTTGACGGGAGCGGTCATAAAGGAGGAAAGGCGGTTGCTGATCGACCGTAAAGGTGCACCTCCCGGCACCGACTGTAACGCTCCCTTAGTGCCAAGGACCCCGGTGGTTCCTCCTCTAAAAGATGCCGGGGGCAGGCCATCGCGTGCGCAAAGTCCTCCACGTGAGTTGCCGCTCCCTGATATCACAGATGCACCTCCCGCACCCTGTGCTCCGGTGGAGACAGTGGTTATATCCTCGCCGGAGTCTGGCGTGGGTGCGGACATCGGGACCCGTCGTCCCAAAGTGGCTTCTAAGCGGAAGTCGATCCCATGTGAGCCTAGGGTCGGAGGGCAAAAGAAAAAGAAGTCGCTCTTCACTGCGGACGTCGTGTTCGGTCAGGAACCCCATGCTCCCTATGCCGAGGGCCTGATCGAATACGGGACTAACGAAGGATTAGTGATGCCACCGCCGGATGATACAGACTTGGAGGCTGCTCTCGAAGCTTCAGCGTGGTTGGCGAGGCGTGACGCGTGGCTAGCTAAGCTTGCGCAATCAGGTAACTATTAGTCGCCTTTTCTTTATTACAACATATCCTCTTCATTGCCTTCGACTAACGCTTTTCTTTCTTTTTTTTCAACAGGCATCACTGATGAAGAAGCCATTGCCGCTTCTCTGAAGACTTTCCAGGAGGAGGAACGTCTTAGAGCATCCTTGGGCCTTAGTAAGTTTTGATTCATTAAGTTTTCATTTCCCTTATGTTATGGTCAATCTAACCTTTCCCTTTTAATCACAGGAACCTCAATGCCGCTCCCGCCAAGTTATGCAGATGTCCTACCGGCTGTCGACGTTCCTGCTTTCTCGGGGTTACCGCAAGAAGTCCGTCTTGAGGAGCCGATGAGAGACGCCTTAAAGGCTCCGGAGGTGTCTTTGTTTATGGATGAGGACGCCGCGGTGAAAGAGGCGTCACAGAGGTCCATTGTGATAGCTCGGGAGGAAAGAAAGCGGCTAAGGCGTGAGGCGAAGGCGCGCAGGGCTGCCTTGGCTGTGGGAGCGGGCCCCAGCACCGTACCTCGCGCTGATACTCCATCCGAAGAGGCCCCTGTCGCCCTATCCACTGCCCGCAGAGAGGTGGCGCGCGCAGTTCGGAGCGCAAACGGTAAATCCGCTTCAGGTAATATTTCTCTCAGAGTTTTTGTTATAAGGATTTTAATGCCATTGGTCCTTATATCTCTTATCTTGCAGGGCCAAGTCTGATCGAGGGGGAGGCGGAAACCGTTGATCCCAAGGAGACAGAGGAGGCAGCTCCTACCGAGCCTGAGCCGACGGTGGGCAACGTCGCCGAGGCTTCGGGGCCCGAGATGGAAGTTGAGGGGTCTGCAGCTGAGAGGGTCATTGATGCCCAGCCTGAAGTGGCGGCAGATGAAATGATCATCGTAACTGAACCCAGGGTAGTGGCGAATGAGGCGCTTGAGGCCGGCAACCTCGTGGTGACGGTGGATGAGCCGATGGAGACGGCGGAGCCCAAAGAGGTAGCGGATGAGATGGGCACGACTCTTGGGGAAGAGTCAGCCGCTTCCTTCCAAGAATCCGGCAACGCTCCAATCATTGCCCTCCCTGCCTACGATCTCCTGCCGTCTCCTGGTCGGGCTAGCATGACGACGGCCCCCATTGAGTCGAGCGATGAGGCCACAGGCGGTGGTCTCATGTCGATAAAGGAGGGAATCGCCTCTGTTTCAGCTGGGAGCTCCTCAGGTAAACCCCAAGTTGCTGTTTTTCGTTACTTTACAATCTTTCTGACAAATTTACCTTTTTTGTAACGCAGGTGCAACCAGCGTTGATGCCCCACTGCTCGAGGGAGCGCCCTCAACGACTGCCTTGGCGGTGGTCACCTCTCAACCCTCTCTCATACGCTCGAAAATGTTGGAAGGTATGGGTTTGCAATTTATTAATCTTATCTTCCAGACACATAATTTGTGTACTAAAGTCACACTGTTGTGTCCTTCAGGAGTGCTTTTTGACCATCTCTATCAAGTGTTGCTCCCACACTTCTCTTTCCCATCTGAATTCGCCTCTCCCTCTGGTGGCGCTGGTGAGTACCGTTCCCGATTGATATCTTTGTTTTTCAGTTGTAGAATTATTTCTAACTCTCTCTTGTCCTGACTGCAGTGTTACAAATCGAAGGAGGAGAAGAAAGATCGGTTGCTCCACTGGCCCTTCCGGCCTTGCCACCTGCTTCGACCGGTATAGTAAACTATCTTATCAATGACTTTCTCCATATCTATTGAATCATCATCTAATCGCATTTTTTCTTTTTCAGCTGTCGTTCCAGTCTCGGAGCCTTTTGAGTCTCGTATTATAATACCGGGCGGCCCTTCCCAGAGACGTCCGTCCTCAAAAGGTGCGGCGAATAGTCTGCGCATGTTGAGCGACTACATCGAGGAACTCGACGTCGAGGCTCCTACATCTGCTGAGGACTTCGCTACGATGGTTAACTCGATGTTGGTGATATTTGCCACCTTCCATGACGAAGGCATTGTCGCCTCTTGGGTTAACCATTGTCGGGAGATTGAGGCTCGCCTTCATCAGCTGGAGTCGATGCGCCTATCCCCCGAGATTTTGGCCGTGAGCACTCAACGGGGAGCATGGCTCGAGCAAAGCACTTCTCATTTCCATCATTTGGAACAAGAAGCAGCTTTGAGGCTGAAGGAGTGCCAAGAATCTTCAAGCGAAACAGCTCGCCTGCGTGCTGAAGTTGAGGCAAACGCCGCTGAGGTAAAGGCCGTCTTCGAGGGCCTTCTGGAGCGCATCTCAAATGGGCTGAGACTGAAGCGGGCACTTGATGTCGCCGAGCATGACACTCCAGGCCGTGAAGCTACTCATCAGGCCGTCAGGGATCAGCTTGCATCTGTCGCACAGCAACGGGCCCAAGTGGAGACGGAGTTAGCAGTGGTGGCCAATCAGGAGAAAGTGGGGAAGGAATTGCGCGAACAATTGCTAGAGCTATGCAGGACGCTTCCTTCTCAGTAACTCTCCTTGTATCGTTTGTACTCATAAATAAAAAATGTATATATATATTTTTCATCCTTTAGCACAATGTATCCTGTACTCAATCATTTTTATGAATAAAAGATACACATTTTCTGTAATGTCTTGTGTCATTTCTCTGCCTTTTCTTTCTTTTATTATCAGCACGCCACCTGAGTAAACATGGTCAACAGATAATAGAGCACGCATCTTGACTTTCTTAAGAAATAGCGAAGGCTTAGGCCGCGGGTTCAGATCTGCTGCCTAAGACTTTTCAACTCTATGAGCCGTGAGGGTCTCGTAGAGATTTTTCTCCCTACGGATCGAGAGGATCTCGTAGGTGGGTTTTTCTCCTTAAGAATCGTGAGGATTCCTAAGTGTGATTTTCTCTTATAAGTCGTAAGGATCCTATAAGAGAATTTTTCCCTCTTACGAGTCGAAAGGGCCTGTAAGCGGTTGTTTCCCTCCTTATCGAGATTCGACTTTGGAGAGTGAGACCCATGAATAGTATGCAAGAGACCTTTTCGGATCGACTTGCAGGGTCCCATTATTCAGGAAGCAAGTTTTTTAGTCCCTGTTACCTGAGGCTTCATTTGCAAGTTGAGACGAATCGTGAATTTCCCTCGGAGACACTGGTTTCTCTGCGAGCTGACGCGAATCAGGAGGCTCTCGTCAAGGAGTGTTTGTATCCGTGAGTCGAGGAGTTTGCTAGGGATTATTTGTTTCCCAAGCGCCAAGGATTATTTGTTTCCTTGGGGTTTGAAACGAGTCGAGGATTTCCCACGGAGGCACTGGTGGCTCTGCGAGTCGACGCGGATCAGGAGGCTCTCGTCAAGGAGTGTTTGTATCCGTAAGTCAAGGAGTTTGCTAGGGATTATTTGTTTCCCAAGCACCAAGGATTATTTGTTTCCTTGGGGTTTGAAACGAGTCGAGGATTTCCCACGGAGGCACCGGTGGCTCTGCGAGTCGACGCGGATCAGGAGGCTCTCGTCAAGGAGTGTTTGTATCCGTGAGTCGAGAAGTTTGCTAGGGATTATTTGTTTCCCAAGTGCCAAGGATTATTTGTTTCCTTGGGGTTTGAAACGAGTCGAGGATTTCCCACGGAGGCACTGGTGACTTTGCGAGTCGACGCGGATCAGGAGGCTCTCGTCAAGGAGTGTTTGTATCCGTGAGTCGAGGAGTTTGCTAGGGATTATTTATTTCCCAAGCGTTGGGATGAACCGTCGGAATTTGGCTTCGTTTTCTGGCGGATCCTGTTGGGAAAGTATGGTTCCCTCTTTGTTTACGCCCTTGGATTGTATACAGGGATCGATGTGATCTTAACTGTAGGGCCAAAGTTTTATCATCTTCCTCTTTTTTTTTGTTTTATTTTCGCGATGCTTTATCATTTCAGCTTTTATATCGCGAAGGTCGCGATTGCCCAATCATTTCGACTATTTTTCGCGGTGCCCAATCATTTCGGTTATTTATTTTATTTTCACTCGCTGCTTTTTATTGCGAGTTGCCCAATCATTTCGGCTATTTTGCATGCATACATTTTTACTTACTGCTTTTTATTGCAAGTTGCCCTATCATTTCGGCTATCTCGTATGCATGTGCGGCCTATTGGCTTTTCGCCGTAAACCCGAAATTAAACACCGATTTCGGCATCAGCACCGCTGCAACTGGGATATCGCCAGGAGCGAATCATCATTTGCCTCCGTCGATGTTGAACAAAGGTGGCTTAACGAACAGGGTTAAGGTCCTGTCGACTAAGACTTTTAACTTCATGAGCCGTAAGGGTCTCACAAAGGTATTTCTCCCTACGAGTCGTGAGAATCTTGTAGGTGTATTTTCTCCTTAGGAATCGTGAGGATTCCTAAGTGTTCATTTCCTCTATAAGTCGTAAGGATCCTATAGAAGGGTTTTCTCCTCATAAATCGAAAGGATTTACAAGGGTTGTTTACCATGCGAACATATCCCCAGTCACGGATGAGACTTGGTTAGGGAAATGTTTATTCGCGCCCATGGATTGTATACAAGGGTCGGTATTGAGCCACTTGTAGGGCAATATCGGAAGTTGTGGGGGTTGCTTAAGCACAGGTTTAGGTCTCTGTAACTTAAGACTTCCAAATCTTATGAGCCGTGAGGGTCCCATAAGAGAGTTCTCCTTACGAGTCGTGAGGATCTCGCAAGTGTGTTTTCTCCTTAGGAATCGTGAGGATTCCTAAGTGTGCTACTCCCTTGTGAGTCGTAAGGATCTCACGCGTGTGGTTTCTCTTTACAAGGTCGAGAGGATCCTGTAAGTGTTTTAACGAGGTTGCGTCCTTTCTGGTTTTCACAAACACTCGCTGGTAGCCCTGCTGTTTTTACTCACGGAGCCCTTTCGGGTTTTCATCCATGCTCATTTTGCTTATGGACATACCGTTTTTATTTATTATATTTTTTTTCTTTATTTATTATTTTTTTAATTCATCTCGTCAGCCTAAGGATGCTGCGGTATTAGTTTAAAAACGTTTCGGTCTGCTATTAGTTTAAGGACATTTCGGTCCGATATGGAAAAGGCCGGCTACTGCTTATAAAGCTTGAGCTTAGGAAGATAGCGAGCGGACATAGTCGTCGTCATCTATCATTGACCTAGGCTGTGGCTCATTAAGCGTAGTATCTCTTTAGGAAGCGACCGTTTATTGGCCTTAAAGGCCTTTCACCGTGCATGTCCATGAGTAGATAGGCCCCACCGTGGTAGACTTTATCTATGATGTATGGGCCTTCATAGTTTGACTCGAATTTTCCTCGCTTAGCGCGATTGGGAATTATAGGCCTTTTGACCACTAGCACAAGTTCGCCTTGGCGGAATGTCCTCGGTCGGGTCAATCTTTCATATGAGCGCGTCATCTTTGCTTTATAAGCTTCCAGATTTTGCTGTGGTATGAGTCGGGTTTCATCAAGGGCGTCAAGCTCCTCAAGCCGAAGGTGAGCATTTTCTTCGTCAGTCAGCTCGTAGTGGACTGCCACTCGTAGAGAGGGTAATTCTATCTCAAGAAGGAGTACTGCTTCCGTACCGAATACCAACGCGTATGGCGTTGTGTTCGTGGCCGTCTTGAACGTAGTTTGATACGCCCAAAGAGCTTCTTGCAGCTTCTCGTGCCAGTCTTTCTTATTTCGTGACACCGTTTTCTTCATGATCTTCGTCAGGGTCTTGTTGAAGGCCTCGGCTAAACCATTAGCTCGCGGATTATAAACCGAAGAATATCTCCAGTCTATATTATGTTGTTGCGCGAAGCGGCTGATCTTGTGGCTTCTGTAGGCTGGCCCGTTATCGGAGATGATCCGTCTTGGCGTTCCAAACCGATATATGACGTGCGTCTTGAAGAAGTGGAGGATATTCTCCGTCTTCACTTCCCTCAGCGGTACTGCCTCTGCCCATTTGGAGAAGTAGTCAGTCGTTGCTAGGATGTAACGATGTCCCCTAGACGATGCTGGTTCAATGGGGCCGACTATATCAGTTCCCCATATTTCGAATGGCCAGCTAGCCACTGTCGGGTGTAGCGGATTTGGATGCTGATGGATGAAGTCCGCATGAATTTAGCATGAGTGGCATTGCTTCGCATATTCGAGGCAGTCCTGGATCATCGTGGGCCAGTAGTAGCCCATCCGTTTGATCTTCAACATCATCTTTGGGCCCGCTTGATGAGAACCGCAGAGTCCGTCGTGAACTTCCTGGACGACTCTTTTCGCTTCGTCAGGTCCTAAGCACCTTAGCCACAGAGAATCAAACGATCTCTTGTACAGAGTATCATTGACGAAAGCGAAAGACAGAGCTCGTTTCATGAGCTGATGTCTTGTGGACGCTTCTTCAGGCATTCGATGGGATTTAAAGTAATCTATGAAGACTTCTCTCCAATCCTCGGTATTTTCCCAATCTTTTACTTGCAGGGTCGTCTGCTCGCTCGCTCCTTTTTCTTTGGATGATTCCGGAGATATTTCTGCTGGGGCAAGCACCCGACGGCTTTGTACCATGATTCTGACGTCAGCGAGGTTCTCATCAGCCAGCTCTTTAGCAAGTTTGGCCAACGCGTCTGCTTTGCTGTTTTCCGCGCGCGGTATGTTTTCCAAAGTGTAAGAAGGAATTTGGGTCAACAGTTGTTGCACCTTTTCGCCGTACTTCACCAACTCCGGTTTGCACGTTTGGTAGTCGCCGTTTACTTGACTAACGACCAGTTGAGAATCTCCATATATAAGGAGGTTTTCAATTCCCATGTCGATGGCGATCTCAAGACCTGCTATCAAGGCTTCATATTCGGCTTCGTTATTCGTCCTCAGCTCTGTTAAGGAGAAAGCGAAACGCATTATCCCTCCTTGTGGAGTCACGAAGATGAGGCCTACCCCCGATTTGATTATAGGGGTACTTTGTTTGCGCTTCTTCATGGAAGACGCTCCATCGAAATAAAGTTCCCATTGGGTATCACCACCGTCGATCGCGTCAAACGCATGTTCGTCTGGCAAATCGCAATTCAGAGGAGAATCAGCCGATATCGGATGCTCAGCGAGGAAATCGGCGATGGCTTGGCCTTTCACTGCCTTGAGAGGTTGATACGTTATCGAGAACTCCATCAAGAGCATAGCCCATTTAGCGAGTCGACCTATCAATATGGCCCTTGACATTAGATATCTGAGAGGGTCCACCTTCGAAATGAGACGGACTTTATGTGCTAATGCGTAATGTCTGAGCTTTGTTATCGCAAAGATTAGCGCCAGGCAGTGCTTCTCAATGGGAGAGTAATTGCTTTCTGCTCCCAGCAGAACTCGACTTAAGTAATAGAGTGCTCTTTCCTTCCTTTGATCGTTCTCTTGTGCCCATAATGCGCCTAAGGAACCTTCGAGGGCGGTCATGTAAAGAATGAGAGGCTTTCCCTTAACTGGAGCAGCCAATACTGGAGGGTTCTGCAGGTACTGCTTGATCTCGTCCAGTGCGCCTTGGCATTTGTGATCCCAGACAAATGGGGTTCCCTTCTTCATCAGGTGGCTATAGGGACGGCATTTGCCTGAAAGGTTGGCTATAAATCGCCGTATGTATGCGAGCTTCCCTTGGAGAGATCGCAACTGTTTGAGAGTTCTCGGCGGAGGCATTTCCATGATCGCCTTGATCTTAGACGGATCTATTTCAATACCTCGGTGTCGAACGATGAATCCCAGGAATTTGCCTGAGGAAACTCCGAATGCACACTTGAGCGGGTTCATTTTCAAGTTGTATTGTCGAAGGCGTTGAAATACAGTCTTCAAATGCTCGAGATATTCCTCGTATGATTTGCTTTTAACTACGAGATCGTCGATATAGCATTCGACGATTTCGTGTATAAGGTCATCGAAGATCTTCGTCATGGCCCTTTGGTAAGTGGCACCGGCGTTCTTTAGTCCGAAGGGCATCACTTTATAACAGAATATTCCCAAAGGAGTCCTGAAGGCTGTGTGCTTCTGGTCTTCGGGATGCATTTTTATCTGATTATAACCTGACGAGCCGTCCGTGAAGGAGAAAACCTCATGAGTGGACGTATTGTCTATCATCAGTTCGGTGACTGGCACTGGAAAATCGTCCTTCGGGCAAGCTTTATTAAGATCCCGGAAGTCTACGCATATGCGCACTGTCCCATTTTTCTTCATCACTGGGACGATGTTGGCGATCCATTCAGGGTATTGAACTTCCTGGATGAAGCCAGAGTCGATCAGCTTTTTGACCTCGGCGTTGATGCTCATATCAAGCTCGAGCCGCATTCTCCTCGGCGCCTGTTTAACCGGCTTGATGCCCGGGGATATCGCCAATCTGTGTACAGCAATTTCTGGATCTAGTCCCGGCATTTCGGAATAGTTCCACGCGAAGCATCTCTATGCTGTAGAAGCACGTCCTTTAACGCAGCCACCCTTAATTCAGATAGCAGCTTGCTGATGAATGTCGGTCGCGGATCGTCTGTCGATCCCAACTCAATCTTCTTGAGGTTATCTGCAGTAGTATGTATACCATCCTCCAGTTCTTTCGGAGCTGGCGGAAATTCTGAGATCACCTCATCATTGCTGTTTTCGAGGCACCAGGGAAGGCTGTCCATATTCTCGGATTCTTCTTTTAGTATTGTTATCACGTGACAAGTACGAATTCGTTTCCAATCCCAATGTGGAACTGGTTTTTCTTTCGTGGCCTTGGGCTCGTGCTTTTGTGGTGGTGCTACCCTCCAGTTGTCGGACAAAGCAAATTTGCCAAGCTGATACTGATCTTCGACCCAATTCTTGAAGGTGAAGCAATCTTCAAGAGGATGCCCCATTACTCGATGGTAAGAGCAATAGTCCGGGTGTGAGACTTCGCCTGCTTGTTCGGGATATTTAGACTCCGGCAGTGTAAGCATCTGATGTTTTAGAGCGAGGTCAAGTATCTTCTTCGTCATGTCTCGCGGAAACGAGTATGCTTGACCCATTTTCTTCACAAGGGATAGATCAATAACGCTCGACTCCCGTTTGCGTGGCTTCTTAGCCATGCTTTGTTGTTGTTGAGCGCCTTTTTGGCTTTTCGACTTATTTCTGCTTTTGCGCCGAGCCTTCTTTATAATAGGTTGACAAGGAGCGGCGTTTTCATTCTTTACGGCCTGTTGGAGAAGGCGTTGCGTCTTGGCTTTCTCGTAGATGGCCGTCTCACAGTTGTGATCATCTCGGACTTTTTGACCAGCTTTCTTTAGAAGTCTGTCCATTTGTTCCCCGAACGACGGACTGGGCTCCTTTGCATCTGGAACTTTCACTGGCTTAGGATTAGCGTCCTCCTATTGAGCATCTGCTTCTTCATCAAGGTCATACACGACGTAGCAGCCGGGTAGTAACTCTCGTTTCTTTGACGGGATGTATCCAAGCCCTTTTGTTTCCATTCTCCCGCTACGCAGTTTGCGTTGAGTCCCGGGAACGTTCCAGACCTTGTCATAGAATTTGGCCTTTCTAACGGTCTGTTTGAAGGATATCCCCTGGCGTTTCAGCAGCTTTTTCAAACCTTCCGTATAATATCCGGGGAGACGGATAGGCTGAAGCCTGTCAAGCGTAGAATCCGCGCCATGCCAGATTTCTTTTTCTACCTTGGTTTCTTCAGAGCGGTAAAACAGAATTGCTTTCTCGCTCTCTCGCCTGGGAGGGATATAGAATGTCCGCAACTCTTCTACACTGTAGATATTAAGTGCATCCAGTTCTTTATGGTGTTTAAGCGGCACTGTGGCGACTTGTAGACTTTGCTCTTCGTCAACGGACGCTTGTATTGAAGGTCGAGCAGAGAATACAGCATGGACTTCATCTTCCGAGTCGCTACCAAAGATCAATGTAGGAGTTGATGGTCCCGGCTTGTTGTGTTGGGGTGGACCCGAATATACTATCTCCTCTTCCTCCTCAGTATCACTGCCGAAGACAGGGATGGTAGCGTTAGTTTTATTCTCCGGCTTGTGACACTTCTCCGTATCTTCGAAATCCGGTAAGAAGTATTTGGCGTCTTCATATTTGCGGACCTCGTTTACAGAGAACGGGTTCAGTTCTCCCGTCACGGTATACTCGAAACCATCCTTAAAATATTTCATACACTGATGTTGTATAGAAGGGATGATGTTGTACTCGTGTAACCATGGTCGGCCAAGCAAAGCGTTATAGCATGTCTTGGAGTCTATGACGTGGAACTTAATGTCCGTGACGAGTAGCCCGAAGCGTAGCGTCAGTATCACAGATCCAAGAGTCTTTAACGATTGGGAGTCGAACCCGGAGATGGTGATCTTGTCCCGAGCAAGGTGCTGGACGCTCATGCAGATTTCCTTCAACACCCGCACGTTGAGTAGGTTAACAGATGACCCGTTATAGATCAGGATTTTGCCTATCTTTATATCATGGCAGTATCCCGAGACATAGAGAGGGCGATTGTGTTCGCACGTCCCAAGTAGAAGGTCTTCATCGCCAAAAGTAACATCGGCCGTGTGCACTTCCTCCAATTCATCCTTCATCTTTTCCTCGGCCAGGCATGCTTAGAATTGTTCTGGGTCTTGGAGCGCCTTAATTAACGAATCTCTCGCCTCTTTTGATAGCAAAAGGGCGTCAAGAATGCTGAGCTGTGAGGGCAGCTTCCTTAGATGTGCTAAGACGTTGTAATCCACCTTATTCTTCTTTGGTGGGTCTTTGGCAACTAGCTCTTCCACCACTTGGTCATCTAAGACGATATCTTCAGTGGCCTTTTCTTTCCCTTTATCTTTTTTGTTCGAGGGTCCGAGGCTCTTTTCAGGCAGCGTCCGATTCCGCAGCCGGATATTTTCGCAGACCTTCGGCTCTTCTTCTTTTCCCGAAGTGGATTCTTTAAAGAGAGAGGCAAGTTCCAGCTCCTCATCAGAATCGCTCCCGAATGTAGGCACTTGTGACCCGCCGGTGTTAACTACGCGACAATCGCTGGTAGTTCTTTTAATCCCTTCGGTCGTATTTCTTTGCTCTCGACGAGTTTTACGCTTTTCCCGCTTAAAGCGTTGTCGATGAGCAACATATCCTTGCCACCATCTATCGAAAGCTTTGCACTCTTGAGTGGGGTGCGAAATCTTTTGATGATATAAGCAATAGGAGGGGTGCGTTTCCATTTCACCAGTGATGTTTCCTTCAGAGGATGGTAGCTTCATGCCCATTGATATGGCCTTAGCAAACTTTTTCCTCATCTTGAATTGGCTTTTGTCGGTAGCGGAGGTGTTTTGCTCCAGCGGGATCGTCTCAGCTCCTTCATCAAGTCGCTGGCGCTTGGCCCTTTCAAATATAGCCGTCTCGCGCTCCCGATCAGCTTTACTTTTCAACCGGGCTTCATTAAGGAATGCGTCAATTACTTCATCTGATGGCCCCAGAACTTTTGGTTCAGGATCTGCCCCCAGCTTTTCGGTGCAAGGAGTCTCCTCATCGTTCGTGATCGAATGGGAAATCATATGACAGCTCGCCACATATTCATCAGACTCATCCGATGAACTTTCTCCTTCATCTTCTTCTTGAAAGACGTGATTGAGGAACTCTTGGAGTGTAATGGGAGTCCGTGCCTTTTGGTTGTATTCATCCAACGCGTCAATTTGCTTTTGTAAGTCCGTGCGCTTGTCGCCAAGCTTCACGGGCTTCTTAGATTTTTTCTTCTTCTTTTTCGAAGATTTTGACGGCTGGCTACAAGTGCTTGAACCACCACCATCGGTCTTTGGAGTTGGACGTGGCTTCAATATCCCTTCAATGACCTGCGGTTCCAATGGGTTCTTCCACTTGATCGCTGGACATGTCTGAAGATCGTTTAGCATCCTCTTTGTCTTGGCTGATAATACAACCTCCCAAGGAGTTTCTTCAATGACGAAGCATGTTGCCCCCGGCGTATTCGTCCCTTTAGAGATGTGGGGCTGCGGGGGATTCACCTTCCATTTGTCAGATAACGCGAACTTGCCCTGTCGGTACTGGTTTTCAAGCCAATTCTTGAAAACGTAGCAATCTTCGATCGGATGGCCTAGTATTCGATGATAAGGACAGTAGTTGGGATCATTGACGTCACTTGGTTGTAACGGATGTTTTGGATCCGGCAGATTTATGAGTCTGTTGCGCAACGCCAGCTCGAATAACCTCCTCGTTTTATCGCGGGGAAAGGAATAAGGACGTCCCATCCTATCCTCAAGGGGTACATACGGGGGCATATTATTTTGACGAGCAACCGGCTTCGAGTCGCTCGGTTGTTGTTGAGCATTAGCGACGACGATCGCTTTTCCCTTCCCTTTGTCATTTCGGGAGTCCGGCCTTAGAAGAGGGGGTTTATGGCCCATTTAATCCATTTGCGCTAGTTTGTCAATCAAGGCCTGGAAGGTAGTTGGCTTGAAAAACATCATAAATTGTGAGATGGTTGCTTGCGGATCAAGGGTTCCCACAAACATATCCACCGCGGGAGCTTCTTCAATGCGCTGCTCACACTTCGACCATAACTTTCACCACCGTATAGCATATTGGACCCATGTCTCGCCTGGCTTTACCCTGGCGTTAATCAGTGCCGTCATCGGGGTGCGTTCACTGGCGCTTGCAAAACGTTGAGTAAACAGTAGCTCCATCTCTGCGAAGGTCTTGATAGAGTCGTTCGGGAGTTCAGAGTACCACTCGAATGCCGTATCTGACAAGTTACCAACGAACTGGCGAAGCAAAAGCTTGTCATCACCGCCGGTATTGCTGCAGAGTGCCCTGAACTGGGCAACATGTTGGTGAGGATTGCCCGTCCCTTTGTAGACATGGAACTTGGTAATTGTGTAACCGGGTGGGTACTTGATTTGATCGTACCAACTTAGATATGGCCGCCCCGTTTTTATGACCTGACCGGCCGCTTCGGTCGCATGATGAACCCGTATTTGCTGGGCGATGTACTCATCCAAATCAGCTTTGGAGATTGTATCCTCCTTAGCCATCGACAGAGCTGGTGGAGGATTTGATGTCTCTCCCCTATCATCTCCAAGGACAATCGGGGGCTCTTCAGCCGGAGGATCTTGTTGTATCATCATCCCAATCATGTCTTGGAAGAGGAGGCCCATACGCTGTATGTTGGCTGCTTGTTCAGCAGCCTTTTTGTCCTTCTTCTCCAATATCCGACAAAGGAATTCGGCGTCGGTTTCTTCCTCTTGGCGTTCATCCGAGGATGCTTCAGGGTTTTCTTTTGGCCCTGTAAGTGCGGCCATAGCGTTCATCATTTCTTAGAGCTTCTGTTGCTGCTCCTGAGTCTTGGTCACTGACCTCGTGTGCGGTCTATGACCTGTTGATATGCGACTATCCTCCTTTCCCGATGCCACATAAACTGTATGAACTATCATGCCCCCGGAAATAGGGCGTTTAGGCTCACCACCTTTGGCATTTGCCGCGGGCGCGGAGGTTTTCTCCGACCTTCTTCTTTTGTGGGCCGTTGAAGTTGAAGGGGCCGTTGCAGTGGGCATCTTGGTGATCGTTGTCCTCTGCTGTTTAATAGGACGGTCCTTTTCCTTTTGCACCTTCGTCTTCTTTCGTTGACGGGAGTGATCCGTGTCGATCACGGAGTCTTGAACCCTCCTCCAAACTTTATAAATTCTTGAGGACAACCGTTGAGGGGGCTGTTCTTGCTTTGTTTCTGGGACTCTCTCCGTAGGCGGAGGAGATCTTTTCAGTGTAGCGGTTGGAGAATTCTTCCGTACCCTCCTCAGCAGTTCAAAGTTGTTCCCAGTTGGAACAGCAGCGTTGACTTCCACCACTGGAGCCGGTGGAGTTAGCCCTGAGGGGGAATTGCCCCCTGCCTTCCTCACTCGTTGCCAATGGCGACGTCGAGCATGACGAGCCGTTGGGACTGGCTCGGAGATTGAGACATCTTCTTTTTGCCCCCTGTCTGAATGAGGCGCCCCCGGTGTTAACCTCTTAAAGACTGAGGTTGTCTTTTGAGGAGTGATATTCAACCTGTCGAAGACGGATCCTCGAGCAGGGGGAGGAGCAGGAATCGTCAGCCTTGAAAAGACTGACTCTTTGACGGGGGAAGCCGCCTTGACGACTTCTGGAGCAACAGTTATTTCCTTCCTCGGGGCAGCCAATTTAGAGTTCTGATCCAGCCTGGCAAAAACCGAGGCTGTCGGTTTGGTAGTGGGCGACCCGTTGACAGGGGTCGTCGTAGCAGTAAGCTGGTTGAAGACCGACTTCTTGTTTACTTTCGGTGCAGGTATTGGCGCAGAGAAGCTTGTAGGTGGGATCATGGTCCCGAAGAACAGGCCAGTGGTAGCTTGGGTCACCTGGTCTACTGGCAGAGTGAGGAAGGAAGCCGCTTGGGGCTCATATGCTACACCTCCGGGGGAGGTGGAACATCCATTGCAGTGGCACTTCGAGCAGTTGGTGGAGTTAGAGGCCATTGAATCTTGAGTTCTGCGCCAGGCAAGAGACCAAATCTTAGTAATGTGAAATCCGAAGGCAACCATTTAACAAACCGCGATTGGTTCGCGTAGACGACACACGAAGTGTGGAGTGGAAAGAGGAAAAGGTCCCACCGGGCGTGCCAGAATCTGTTCCCCTCCGAAAGACGGCGCACAGGACTGCGATGTCCTGACGCTGAGATTCGGGGAAGATGCTATTTGGTTTTATCCGTCCACCTCTCCGAAGATGCCAAGTTGATTTATGGCACCGTGTATCGGAGGTTTAGACGGATGCGGCCGATGTAGCAGACTTCGTCATATTCCCCCTCGCTTGAGGGGTTTTTGATTATGGGGACGCTCTTCCCTGCAGGCGCAAGCCCCTGCAGTTAATTACGCTACCGCGTCGCGGTAGCCACTTTCTCCTTCTCCAGAATTTCACTTCGTGTCGTGTGTGTTTGTTTTGTTTGTGGTTGCCCGTGGATTGTATACGGAGACTGAGTAATGCCGTCGCCCGTAGGACGTGGATTAGTCCAAATCCGTATTTACTTAGATTTGGGTTTAGTGTTTTTAGTTTAAGGATGCATTAATCGCGTTGCGGCTAAGATCAACTTAAACGTTCGTTAAGGATACGATAGTCCTGTTTGAGACTAAGATCAACTTAACGTGATAATCCATTTAATATCTGGCCATCGGGATTCGTTACCTCTCTGACGTCGTTGAAGGATTACAACGGCATATGTCAGAGGAGTTCAGAGATGTACCCTTGAACCAAGGTTGATTTGGAGTTTTATAGTCCGTTTGAATGTTTAAGGATACGTTAGCCGTGTTTGGGGGCTAAGATCAACTTAAACGGGATCGTTTAGACCCGGCAAAAGAGCATTTGGAGGCTCTATTGTTCCAGTTTAGGGACGTAGTGGTCCATAGGTAGTTTAGGGACGTTGCGGTCCATGCTCCAGTTTAGGGACGTGGTGGTCCA
Organism: Agapanthus africanus; assembly: GCA_030015575.1. Taxonomy (NCBI): domain Eukaryota; kingdom Viridiplantae; phylum Streptophyta; class Magnoliopsida; order Asparagales; family Amaryllidaceae; genus Agapanthus; species Agapanthus africanus. The sequence goes on from CM057338.1 coordinate 129,032,295, forward strand.
TGTTCCAGTTTAGAAACGTAGTGGTCCATGTTCCAGTTTAGGGACATGGTGGTCCATCGCCAGTTTAAGGACGTAGTGGTCCGTATTCCAGTTTAGGGACGTGGTGGTCCGTCATTAGTTTAAGGACATTTCGGTCCATCGCCAGTTTAGGGACGTGGTGGTCCATTATTAGTTTAAGGACGTCTCAGTCCAATATTAGTTTAAGGACGTTTCGGTCCGATATTAGTTTAAGGACGTTTCGGTCCGATATTAGTTTAAGGACGTTTCGGTCCACGAGTTTAAGGACCCCGCAGTCCGTATTGATGTGTGGTCGTTAGGACCCGTCACCTCTCTGACGTCGTTGAAGGATTATAACGATGGGTGTCAGAGGAGTTCGGAGATGTACCCTCGAACCGGAGGTAAATTGATTTAAGAGAGCAATTTTGCTCAATCAATTTAATTTAAGGACTTACGGCCAAAATTGGGCTAAGTCCAGTTGATAATATTCAACATTTTATTTGCTTTTGGCCTTTGTCTGGGTTTTCCCCTTTTTAGAATAATGCATAGCATTACTTTAGGCCATTTATGCCCATTTTGACTGGGCTCTGCCCTTTTTTTATTATAATGCAGAGCATTTGTTTTGGTCCAATGGACCTCTCAATTGGGCTCTGCCCTTTTAAATAATGCATAGCATTTTTGTTATTTTGTTTGGGCTCTGCCCATTTATAAATGATGCAGAGCATCAATTTAATTAGGCTTGCTTGGTCTTTTAATTGGGCTTGGCCCTTCAGAAAATGTATTGCATTTTCAGGCGCTTTGCGCCAATCACTGAGCGCAAGCGCTTGTAGTGAGGACACGTGTCATGCTCTGGTGAGCGCAAGCACAACGGCGCAGTGTGCTGCGCTAATGCGCTGCGCTGTTGCGCTGCTGACACGTGGCGCTCTCTCAAGAGCGCAACAGCGCAGTTTGGAAGTGCAAAGTACTAAGAATCTTTTAGATTCAAGAACAGAAGTGGAGAGCACTATTTGATTTCTTGATCTAATTTAGATCGAAGAAAAATAAGTTTTTCTTTTTGTTTCAAGAACCAGAGGTTCATAAAAGTGCAAAGCACTATTTTTTATTTTGTTGCTTTCTTGTTTTTAAAGAACCAGTGGTTCATAAGAAGTGCAAAGCACTGAGAATCTTTTAGATTCAAGAACAGAAGTGCAGAGCACTATTTGATTTCTTGATCTAATTTAGATCGAAGAAAAATAAGTTTTTCTTGTTTTTCTTATCTCAAAGAACCAAAGGTTCATAAAAGTGCAAAGCACTATTTTATTATTATTATTTTTTTTTATTAAAGATCATTGATCTTGTTTTTAGATCTATAATCTGTTCATGAGAGAACTTTCTTTTTTTTTCTAAAGGTTTTTACATTTTTTGTTCTTGAAAAATTTCTTCAGAGTTTTCTCTTTTTTTTTTCTCAGAAAAATATTGATGCCTTTGAATTGAGGTCTAGGGTCCTTTTTATAGTGCCCATAAATTAGTTAAATTTGTTAAAATGATCTTTCTCTGAGTGATTTGGGGAATTTTCCCCACCGTTGGATCTTTGATCCAAGGGCTTCTGTTTTACAGAAGAAAATCTTCTTGTTTTAACAAGAACGGAAAGATTTCTTTAAAATCCTAATTCTGTTTGGCGCAAATGCCCCAGCGCGTGACACGTGTCGCACAGCGCAGCGCAACGCACAGCGCAGCGCAACTGCGCTAGCGCATCTGTGCTGACACTTGTCGCGCAGCGCACAGCGCAGCGCAACTGCGCTAGCGCATCTGCGCTGACACGTGTCGCGCAACGCAATGCCTGCGCAACTGAAGCGTTGATTCCTTTAATTTTACTTTAAAATAGAGGTTTGCTCTGATTGGGCGCGCCTTCTTAGGCTCTGCGCAGACGTATCAGCGCCTAACATGTGGCGCGTTGCGCCCGAAATTTGAAGCGTTGCTTCAAAATTTTGAATTTTGAATTTCAACAGAGTTTTGCTCTGATTGGGCGAAACCGCGGATAACGTCACTCTTTGACCTCGTGGAAAACGTCCAGAGCGGAGCCTGGTCCTCGCCGATCACGGCAGTGAACCCGTGGGAAGCATCCAGAGCAAAATTCCTGGTCACGTGGAACGCGAATAACGTCACTCTTTGACCCCGTGGAAAACGTCCAGAGCGGAGCCTGGTCCTCGCAGAACACGGCAGTGAACCCGTGGGAAGCTTCCAGAGTAAAATTCCTGGTCACGTGGAACGCGGATAACGTCACTCTTTGACCCCGTGGAAAACGTCCAGAGCGGAGCTAGTCCTTGCCAAGCACGGCAGTGAACCCGTGTGAAGCATCTAGTGCAAAATTCCTGGTCACGTGGAACGCGGATAATGTCACTCTTTGACCCCGCGGGAAACGCCCAGAGCGGAGCCTGGTCCTCGCAGAACACGACAATGAACCCGTGGGAAGTATCCAGAGCAAAATTCCTGGTCATGTAGAACGCGGATAACGTCACTCTTTGACCCCGTGGGAAACATCCAGAGCGGATCCTGGTCCTCGCAGAGCACGGCAGTGAACCCGTGCGAAGAATCCAGAGCGGAGCCTAGTCCTCGCCGAACACGGCAATGAACCCGTGTGAAGCATCTAGTGCAAAATTTCTGGTCACGTGGAACGCAGATAACGTCACTCTTTGACCCCGCGGAAAACGCCCAGAGCGGAGCCTGGTCCTCGCCGAACACGGCAATGAATTCGTGTGAAGCATCCAGAGCAAACATCGAATTGTGGAGTCCTTAAAATCCACGGACTATGATGTCCTTAACCTCGACCGTAATGTCTTAAAACTAACGATCAACCACCATGATTCTAGACTGATTTTACCTTGGTTCAAGGGTACATCTCTTCACTCCTTTGATATTTGTCGTTGTAATTCCTTAACGTCTTCAAAGAGGTGACGGGTCCCGGTAACCACACATCGGACTGTGGAGTCCTTAAATCCACGGACTATGATGTCCTTAACCTTGACCGTGATGTCTTAAAACTAACATCGGACTGTGGAGTCTTTAAATCAACGGACTATGATGTCCTTAACCTCGACCGTGATGTCTTAAAACTAACAACGGACTGTGGAGTCTTTAAATCCACGGACTATGATGTCCTTAACCTCGACCGTGATGTCTTAAAACTAACAACGGACTATGGAGTCTTTAAATCCATGGACTATGGTGTCCTTAACCTCGACCGTGATGTCTTAAAACTAACAACGGACTGTGGGGACCTTAAACCCACGGACTATGATGTCCTTAACCTCGACCGTGATGTCTTAAAACTAACAATGGACGTTGGGGTCCCTAAACCCACGGACTATGATGTCCTTAACCTCGACCGTGATGTCTTAAAACTAACATTGGACTGTAGAGTCCTTAAACCCACGGACTATGAGGTCCTTAACCTCGACCGCGATACCCTGGAAAACATCCCAAACCAACCCCCGATCCCATGGAATACGGATAAGGGCGACCGCACCCAGCACTTGCGGGTCCTCACGACCGGTAAGGAAGAAAACTTTCTTGTGAGATCCTTACGACTCTCAAGGGAAAACCCGCTTAAGAATCCTCACGATTCTTAAGAAGAACTTACACCTACGGGATCCTCTCGACCTGTAGGGAGAAAAACTCTTTATGAGACCCTCACGGCTCATAAAGCTCAAAAGTCTTAGGAGGCCGATCTTAACCCTGAATCCTAAGCCATCACTGACCTACAAAGAGACCAAGATAAATTGTCCGCAGAACACATTCAATAAAAAGGTGACGCACCATTGACAAGAAAAATATGTCTTTATTCATAAACCAAAATGGATACAAAGTACAATTCATGAAAGAACAAAAAGAAAATACTCTCATTAAGGAATATGTACAAAAAGAAAGGAAAAGATACAAGTTTTCAAGCCGGCCGGCGATTTAGCAATTTTGCTAGCTCATCCTTCTTTTGCTGGGCCACAGCTTCATGATTCAGGATCGCCAGAAGACGGGCCTCCGCCTGAGCCTGCTGGGCCTGATATGAGGTGAGCCGGCCTTCAAGCTCTTTCTCAGTAGCCTTGTGAGCCTCGACCCTTTCGCGAGTGAACACAGCAGCTTTATCAAGAGCCACCACCTCTCTGATAGACTCTTGAAGTACCCGCCAGAGTTCATACGCTTTATTGGCTTTGGCTATGAGGCTGGTTTGAAACTCGCTCAATGCCTTAGAGGCCAACTCCCTTTCCGAGAATTTGCGGCCGAGCCTCTTCTCGCATGATGCCATGTTTGCCGCGCACCGCTCGATCAAGCCCCGTAAGCTCACCTTCGCAGCCACAGCCTCTGGAGTAGGACATGTATGCTCAAGACTGTATAAACAAACCTCCATTCGACGGCAATAGTCGATCTGAAACTCGTACACATCACCTGATATGGGAGGCAAAAAGGGAAATTTCTGATACGGACCTTATCAAGCATGCATTTGCAACTATATGATATTCAAAAGAACTGATACCCGAAGCTCTGATGTGCATGCAACATAATGATAGTACTCGCAATTAAAGAAAGTTCTCATAGGAGGAATATGAAGCTCATTTACGTAGGCAAAACACATGCACGAGGGCACAACAAACATGAAAATTCAATGTAAAGCATGCAACAACTAATAAAAAAGGGGTACACTAATTTGAATATACTATGCTAACGGAAAAAGGTCACCAAACAAATGATCAGTGGCACAAGGGTTAACAAAACAAAGAGCAAAATTCTCCATCTCTCTTTCTGCCTTCTCCAACACATCGAAACGACGGTTCTCGCGAGTTGGCGCCATGTTCGTCCGCAAAAGCAGACATAATAACCCGCCGGGCTTTTATCTGGCCCAACAGGTGAACCGAGCAATCTTTCAAAGCCTGAGTAATCAGGCACGCTTCGTGAAAACACTTGAGCTTGTCTTCAACCGCGTCAAGCATCGCCAGGGTCATCTCCGCTGGGTGAGGAGGGATGTCAGCAAGCACGGCAGCAAGAATCATCCGAAGCCAAAGGGACCCCAATGGGAGGGGGAACCCCCTGCGGATCAAAAGATCATATATCGCCGAATCACATTCATCGGTAAGAAGGGGATCCACCAGTCGTGCAGCAAAGCGAGAAATCATCTCCTCGATAGGTACTTCCCATGGCTGTCAACGAGCATGGGGGCGGTTGCAGGCCATGGCACTCAGTCGTTTTATCAGGATAAATCACACTAAAGTGAGAATAGATTTATCTGTGAAGAAACAAAGAAGACCATGACCTCATGTTATAAAGAAGGGCATTAAACGCTGCGCCCGGGGAATATTGCATGGTGGAACTATTTCCAAGGCCCAAAAAAGGGAGGGCATTGGAAATCAAGGAGATGGGACTATTTCCAAGGCTCCTTTTTTGCATCTAATGCTGTGTACAAAATATGGCATGAAAAATTAAACAGCCCCATCAAAAGGGCCCCACGTGCAGAGCACGTGAGCACCAAACTTGATATGCGCTGAAAAGTAAAATGGTGCCTCATACGCCGAACTCATTAGCAGCAACAATGACAATATAACAAAATCCCAGAAAGAAGGCATGCAAACACAGAAGGGAAGGAAGAACTTATCACTCATACTTTAAAAAGTTCATACAAAAACAAGAAGAAACAATTACAATAGCAAGACCTCAGATTCAGGGCATGGATTAAGAAACTCAAAAGTGACTTTGTCCAAGATCTTCCAGGCATTTCGAACCATCCTAGTATGTTTTCTCTCGCGATCACAAGCGTCGGGATCCTCACGGATGTCCTCCACCGTCCGATAAGCTGCAAGTATGGCCGACTGCTGAAAACCTGATGCAAGAGATCAACGAGATTGTCTCGCCCCCTCTTCGCGATTAGGCTCATCAGATACACCGAATGCACTTTATCCTCGGCGGCATCCAATGCCCCGAGCGGTACGCCGGTGCAAAAGAGAGGGAGCGCCTCCCAGATCACCAGCACGATGAGTTTCAAAAGAGAAGAGCGACGAGGGAGTAACTGACTGTTGTACTCGTCGAAGCGGCTCATGACCTCAGCACACTGAGCGTTGATGAACTCCTGGTTCTGGCTGTGGCCTAGTGCGCGAATATTTCCGTAAGAAATGATTTCATCAAGATCATACAAATGGGCATCCATAATACCTGAAATAACGATCATGAAGATTCATTACAAACTTCTTCTTGATTGTGAAGAAGACGACTCAGGGCAAGAAAACCCATGAAGTTCCATGGGAAGAACTTAGTTCTTCGTAGGAATTAAATTCCTTTTGAAAAGGGGAATTAAATTCCCAGAAACATTTTTTGGGGATGGAATTAAATTCCATGGATTTGAACCGTCACCATCATCTCCCTAAAGATCATATGAACCCTGAGAGATCTACTGTTCGAAGATTAAATGGTTTTCTATTTTTGTTGATGAACTTGAAGAAAAAAAAATGGGTTCATGTTAAAAGGGGTGAAACCCTTGGTGTGGATTTAAAATCCAGAGAGTTTTTGAAAAATATATTTAAAGGTTCCTCGATCGTTCAAAGATCACTACCGGAAGAGATGGGTTTTCCCTGAACAGAGTTAAACTCTGAAGATTGTGGAGCAGAGAACTAAGCTCTGGAAAAGGAGAATTAAATTCTCAGAAAAAAGTTTGCAAGGAGGAAGATGAAGCAAAGTGGAGGCTCTTCTGTAAGGACATGGGCATTTATAGGATGGGATGAAAAACGTTTGATCTACCCTACTCCCAAGGCAGATCCGACGGTCACAAAAGTGACAGCGTTGCACTCACGTGCAGACACGTGAGAACAACGCTGTGGGAGCATTTGTTCCCTGATTAAAAATCAGGAAAAGGCTTCAGAAGAAGCATCACGTGCGCACACGTGACCAGTGGTCACGTGTTGGCACGTGATGGTTAAGCAGCGGCCAGAGAACAGAGCGCAGAAGAAGAGAAGCCCATTCCAGGGGTCACGTGCTCACACGTGACCAACGGTCACGTGGCCACACGTGACCGGCTTTAAAAGCCTTATTCTTTAACAGAATTAAATTCTGAGGAGAGATCATTCAAATCTTTCCAAAATGGAGAAGATTTATCTAAAACCGTTGGATCAAGAATCTGAAGGTGATTAAATATCACCAATTTATGGAAAAATCTTGGACATGGAAAGATTTCCCCTAAATCTAATCGAAATAACAAAGAGATATCTTTGGATTTAAAATCCAATGGTGAATAAAATTCACCTAATAATCTAAAAGCCCATATTAATGATGAAGATAAATCAAATCTCTTAATAAACAAATCAGATCTTTCAATGAAAGATTCACTAAAACAGATTGGTTCTTTTCCTTCTCCTATAAATAGGAGCAGAGGGAGGAGAGAAAAACGGACAGAGAGAGAGATATAGAGCCTTGGGATCTTGAAAATTCAGAAGGAAGAATTTGATTCTCTGAAAAAGAAAAACCCTAGGTAAGAAAGAGAGTCTTCAAAAGTAAATTTAATTCTCAAAAGAGTTTAATTCTTATATAAAAAAAAGAACTTAGTTCTTTCTCTGGTGGAGGATCTGCAAAGTGCACATTTCCCCATGAATTGAGAATTTAATTCTCATTGGGTTGAGATCCTGCCATGCAGATCTAAAACATAGAGGAGAAATTGAGTTTTGAGAATTTAATTCTCACAGAATTACAGGAATTTAATTCCTTTGGGATAAAATTAGGGTTTAACCCCATGTTATAGGAATTTAATTCCTTCAGAGTGGACAGAACTAGGGTTTAACCCTAGTTGAGAACTTAATTCTCTCAAACTCACAGGAATTTAATTCGCTTAAAAAAAGAAATTAGGGTTTCACCCTATGCCAGAATTTAATTCTTTACATATATGGGGAATTTAATTCCTACAGAAAAGAAATTAGGGTTTAACCCTATCTAAGAATATAATTCTTCCGAAGAAAATAGGAATTTAATTCCTCTAATGTTTATTGCTAGGGTTTAACCCTTTGAAGAATTTAATTCTTAAAAGATGAACAAATCTTTAAAATATGCAAAGAACCAAAGTCACGTGCTACCACGTGACCCCTGTAAAGATCCACAGAAAAGAACTTTGAGGCAACGCCACACATGCCCCACGTGACCCCTGAAAGATACAAAGAAAAAGCAAACAGAAGCTATGGGCGCCCTCACGTGCTACCACATGACCCCTTGGCAAAGGCTTTAACAGTTAAAAACCCACATTCCCATCACGTGACAGCACGTGATGCTCCAAGAGCAATTATAGGAAGTATTCAATACTTTTGGCAGAATAAAATAAGGGGAATCAGGGCGCTCTCACGTGTCCATACGTGGCCCCTCTCTCCTTAGTGTTTAACACTAATTTGAAAACTTTGTTCCCAGTGCTTAACACTGATTTTCTTAGTGTTTAACACTAATTTGAAATCTCTGTTTCCAGTGTTTAACACTGATTTGCTTTAGTGTTTAACACTAATTTGAAATCTCTGTTTCCAGTGTTTAACACTTATTGGCTTTAATGTTTAACACTAATTTGAAAGCCCTGTTGCTAGTGTTTAATACTGATTATCTTTTAGTGTTTAACACTAACTTGCTAATCGTATTTCCAGTGTTCAACACTGTTGGTCTTTAGTGTTTAACACTAGCTTTAGCCCAATTGGCTAAGTTTCTAGAGGCAAAGCCTCTCCTTCAATGAACTAAAAGAGGGCCAATATTCTAAACATGATTGGACTTAGCCCAAGCTGGCCATAAGTCCTCAATTCAAACTTAACTGGGCTAATGGGCTCATAATATAATTAATTGGTCTTAGTTCCAAATTGGGCTAAAGATTATTTAATCTACCTTGGTTCAAGGGTACATCTCTTCACACCTTTGATACTTGGCGTTGTAATTCCTCAACGTCTTCAAAGAGGTGACGGGTCCCGATGACCACACATTGAGACGGACTGTGGGGTCCTTAAACTCATGGACTATGATGTCCTTAACCTTGACCGTGATGTCTTAAAACTAATGCCGGACTGTGGAGTCCTTAAAATCCACGGACTATGATGTCCTTAATCTTGACCGGGATGTCTTAAAACTAACAACGGACTATGATGTCCTTAACCTTGACCGTGATGTCTTAAAACTAATGCCGGACTGTGGAGTCCTTAAAATCCATGGACCATGATGTCCTTAACCTTGACCGGGATGTCTTAAAACTAACAATGGACTATGATGTCCTTAACCTCGACCGTAATGTCTTAAAACTAATGCGGACTGTGGAGTCCTTAAAATCCACGGACTATGATGTCCTTAACCTTGACTGGAATGTCTTAAAACTAACAACGGACTATGATGTCCTTAACCTTGACCGTGATGTTTTAAAACTAATGCTGGACTGTGGAGTCCTTAAAATCCACGGACTATAATGTCCTTAACCTTGACCGGGATGTCTTAAAACTAACAACGGACTATGATGTTCTTAACCTTGACCGCGATGTCTTAAAACTAACGCCGGACTGTGGAGTCCTTAAATCCACGGACTATGATGTCCTTAACCTTGACCGCAACGTCTTAAAACTAACATTGGACCGCAATGTCCTTAAACTACCCATCGACCGCAACGTCGCTAAACTAAACAACAGGGCTCCCAATTGCTCTCTTGTCAGACCTAAACGATCCCGTTAAGTCGATCTTAGTCTAAAATTAGACTAACGTATCCTTAACGAACGTTTAAGTCGATCTTAGTCTCAAATAAGGCTAACGTATCCTTAAACATACACCCCTAAACCAAATCTAAGAAAGATACGGATTTGGACTAGTCCACGTCCTACAGGCGACGGCATAACTTAGTCTCCGTATACAATCCACGGGTAAACCAAACACAAAACAAACACACATGACACGAAGTGATCATCTGGAGAAGGAGAAAGTTGTTACCGCAATGCGGTAGCGTAATTAACTGCAGGGGCTTGCGCCTGCAGGGAAGAGCGTCCCCACAATCAAAAACCCCTCCAGCGAGGGGGAATCTGACGAAGTCTGCTATATCGGCCGCATCCGTTTAAACCTTCGATACACGGTGCCATAAATCAACTTGGCATCTTCAAAGAGGTGGACGGATAACACAAATTAGCATCTGCCCAGAATTTCAGGCAAGATGTCTATCGCGCCGTCTTTCGGAGGGGAACAGGAACCCATACTAGAGTTCGGGAGATCACTACTTGCAGCGATCGTAGCGAAGGGACTTCTACATGGAGCTTTAGAAGTGAAGGACCGGTCTACAAAGGTTGTATTCCTTGTTCACTTAGTGTAATGGTAGATTACATGCTTTATATTGTCTATTTACTTTAGCTTGATCCTAGGGTTAGGGTTTATTAGCACTCTAGAAAATTTTAAATTGGCATGGTAGTTGCTGTGAAAACCCAGTAGGGTGGTAAGGAATCCCAACAGTGGTATCAGAGCCGGGCTAGAGTATTAGACGATATTTGTTAAATTACGAAACCGAAACGATTCCGAAACTTGAAACATCGAACCCTAGTTTCTGTCGAATTTTAAATGGCTTCTAAAATTTTTTTAAACAACTGCAGAATGATGTATGATATATATATTGAACACTACCAAAATTAGAGCCCTTTTCCTCTGATAATGGCCGGCCACAACCCCCTCAAAACCGGCGAGCTCGGCCCAATTTTGAATTTTTGCCTCAAATTTTGGTGGTGTTCCAGTCTCTGGGGTATGGTGTTTCAGGTGTTATTTGTTTTTTCTAAAATTTCATGTGATGCACTCTTACTGTATAGGAAACTTCGGTGTGTTTCGTATTTGTAGTTTAACATTGTTTTTGGGTTTTCACATGTTATCTAGACGAAGTTAAAAGGTTCGATCGAATGTCAAAAACCCATTTTTCCAAGTTTAAGGTATTTGGATAATCATGCAAGCGATTCTGTGGACCCTCTAGAAGAATGAAGCCCTGACTCGATATAATGACCATAGAACCGCTTTCGAACCTTAGGGTTTGGGGCGGTTCTGTGATGCCATTAATGAGGCTTGGGTTTGCCCTTCTACAGCTGGTCCATAGATGATGTGGCATGATTCTGGGTATTTATAAATTGTGCTTAAGTGTTGAGCTCTCGGGAAATTGTGGGACTTTGATTAATCGATCGAAAAGTTTAACGTCGTCCGGATATTTGTGATGCGATACAATACTTGGAATCAACAATATTTGAATTTTATGAATCTAGCAGTTTAGTCTCATTTGATCGGTTGCCACGGGATTTTGATGTGATCAAAAGTCCGTCACAATCACGTAGTTTACGCGAATACTCGACGGGTAACCTTACTAGATAGCCACGCCCTATAACCCTGACCAAGTGACTGTAGGAGAACCCCGTTACCAAAAGCATCCGTTCGGGTGCTCACGACCGCGGTGTTACACCTAAGTGCACTTCGTCGTCGGTATCGAGGGTGCGGCCGTCTACTAAAGTTTCCGACGAGCATTCGATCGGGATATCGGGAATCTTGTTGAATTGCCCGACTTGTTATTGAAAAGTGTTTTCAATATCGAGACTAAAATGCGGGGTTTATAATTGTTAGGCATGCGATGTCTAAGAAATTCATACAGTTAGGCATGAAATCCAGAATATGTGATATTACGGGTTTATGATGTCTAAGGAGGTTGTGGATTCCAACTGTTATAGTTTAAACTTTCTTTTCTGCGACCGTAAGTGTAATATGTGGTGTATCACTGGTTACGTTGCTATACGTCAATGACAATTGGGATACGCATTTGTACTTACATTGATGACATGTGATATTATGTGTTGCTGTGATATGTTATATTGGATCGTCGTGTTTGAATAGCCCGGGTTTTTTTTATGTGAGATGAGAGTTTTTCATTTTCATTCATGTAAAAACTTGTATATAATATTCTTTTATTGGGACATTTCCGGGTTGAGGAAGATGTCACCGTTGATATATATTATTTACGTTTCCGCATTAGGATAGACCCAAGGAGGAGAACACAAGTAACCGGGTTCTAGAGTCCAATGGGAGACCATCTCGAGGAGTCGAGTCCGAGTCTCCTAACTCTAGAATTTGTAGGATTGCTTGTCGCTCTCGTAAGGGTCTAGGGATGTGGGTTTGGCTATTCATCACGAACGTGAAATCCGTGTTTTATACTGGCTTAAATTAAAACCCGGAAATCCTAGTATATCTAATATTTCATATGTTGTCTTCTGCTGCTGATATTCTGTGATGTGATCACTTTATATTTTGAGATGGATACATTATAATATATATGATATATTATAGACGTTGCTTATATTTTTCACCCGCGCTAGCTCTGCCCCGCTTTGCCATTAGTTACCTAACCTAACGGTGCATGACGGGACTTCGTGGCGAATATGGATGGCATAAGCGTACGTATTAATCTGTGATGCTTAGGTAACCTAAATGATGGGACATTCATTAATGAGATTGATGAAAGAAAATAAACCTAAAGATGTTGTAAAATAGAATTTGAAACCCACTCGGCTTTTTACGAAAAAGCAAAGTTTCAAAATACGGAGCTTAAGCCACTCCTTTTAAAACCATTTGATTCTACAACGATATCAAGTTCAAAGCGTTAAAAGTTTTCGTAAAAACCATCTGCAACCCTCCGTCATTTTAGGAAGTAGAGTACTTAGTATTCGTGCTGCGTATGTTGATTATAGTCAAGGTGTAGTGTACGGTAGCTAAGTGATGTCTTCCTACACAGCATATGATGCGATTAATTATGATGGTCATGTGATTATGTTGATTATAGTCAAGGGATATATGGGTGGGTCTAATTAATCAAGAAATGACGGGTAGAACTTGACTAGTGCTTATGATATGTTTATCATAGTCAAGGTCATAAGTGCTAGGGGTAAAAACCATTATCGGGAGTTTCAAGTATTGAAATTTGCAATGAGATTGCATACCTTCTATGTGATAGTTGGATCCTGATACCCACTGCAAGTAATTGTTACTCCTGGGAGAGTTTTGAACTTTACAATTAGCCGATCAAGTAGGTGTCTAGAAAGGTGTCAACAGGGTTACGCCCCTAGGAAAACGACGTTTATTTTAATTAGGTCCATGCGAAAACACGGGGAACCTCCCTCAAAATACCGGCACTGACCTGGCTGAAAGATTGGCGAACTTGTAAGGTGTAATTAATCCCGGCTAGTCTTTCCTTTTAAGGTTTGAAGGAAGATTTGATAAAAACAGTGGGAGCCATCCTGATTAGATAAAATATATAACCAATCTAATCTTGCAAGAGTGCACGCAGAGTGTTTCCTTCTCTCTCTCCAGGTAGCGACCATGTCACGCCTTAATCAAGATAATAATATGGATGTATTGACCGAACCCGCTTGTTATACTGAGCTAGGGAACGTTGGTCCCGCTCCAACTTATAATTTTTATAAGACCGAACAGGAAATAGGGGAATACCAGGATTCCCATGCCGCCCAAACAAAGAAAGTGCATGATTGATGCATCTTCTTTGGGTATGTTCGTTATAGAGAACTGTTTTTCAGTATCCTCTACGTCATGGGTATATGATATCGGATCAGGATCCCGCATATGTAATATGTTACATGAGCTATAGAAAGGTGGAGAACTGGGAATGGGTGATATGTCTCTAAGTATAGAGAACGGTGCAATTGTTGCAGCCACATCAGTTGGCAGTTATCACCCTGTATTATTAAATACATTGATTCTGAACGAATGTTATTAGATACCGAACCTGATATGTAACATTATATCAGTCTCTTTATTTACTAAAGAAGGATATAATTTTGTATTGTTGAATAATGTTTTGAACATTTCCTATATCAAAAGTTGATCAGTTCAGGCACGTTATCTAATAGCATATACGTTCTAAATCAAACCACGGTTCTTAACGTACAGAACACACACAAGAGAAAGAGTTCAGAAATGAATGAATCCTAGTTATGGCATTGTAGACTAGGTCATATCAATGCGACCCGACTAGCTAAATTACATTAAGATGCATATTTAAATCGGTTTGAATTTACATCTTGTGAGACTTGCCAGTCATGTCACAAAGATAAGATGACTATAGCTCCGTTTACTTGAAATAGAGAAAGGGTTAGTGAACTTTTGGGACTGATACATGATAATGTATGTGGTCCCCTGTCTACACATGCCAGGACTGGTTCTTTGTACTTCATTATATTCACTGATGATCTCTCAGGATTCAGACATGTATTCCTGTTGAAACACAAGCCTGAATCTTTTGAGAAATTCAATGAATATAAATCCGAAGTAGAGAACCAAACGGGTATAAGTATTATGTCCTTTGATGGAATTAGGGAGTAGAATACTTGTGCATGGAATTCTTGGACTATTCTAAAGGAGAATGAGATTCTCTCTCAGTATTACTCCTCCGTATACACCACAGCACAACGGTGTATCGGGACGGAATAATCATACCCTATTTGATATGGTGCGCTCTATGATGAGTTCAGTTGAGTTACCTATTGTCTTTTTGGAAGTTATGCACTTGAGAAGCAGCAAACCTATTGAATTGAGTTCCAATCAAATCAGTGCCTACCACTCCATATGAGATATGGTATAGGAAGAGCTCATCTCTTAAGCATGTTAAGATTTGGGTTGTCCGGCCTATGTCTAAAACCAAAATCCGAACATGCTCGAGACAAGGGCAGTTCTGTGGAAGTTTGTTGGATATCCCAAGCATTCGCAACGAAATATCTTCTACCATACCGAGAAACAAAAGGTGTTTTATTTCTCGGCATGCCACCTTTTTAGGAAAAGAAATTTATTTCGGAAAGAAGTTTGTGGTCATGAGGTAGAACTGGAAGGAGTTCCAGCTATACAAACTACAGCTAATGATTTGGTAGAACCAGAGGATTCAATTGTTCCCGACGAACCTCAGCCTCTCCGCCGATCTAGTAGGTTCCTCATCCGCCTGAGAAATACTTCGGTTTCTCAATGACAGTGGGAGCGAGAATTGCATCATGAGGGATGATGACCTAACTAGTATCGAGAAAGCCATCAAGAGTAGGGACTTTATAAGAATGGCTGGATGCTAAGCGATCTGAGATGGAATCCATGTACACCAACAAAGTATAGACTTTGGTTGCTATATCTGAAGGGTTAAATCCCCATCAGGAGCAAGTATATCTTGATAAGATTACTTGGTGTAGATAGAAAAGTTGAGACTTTCAAATCTAGACTTGATGCAAAAGGTTCTCGTCATTGACCAGGTGTGGATAATGATAGAACCTTTTCTCCGGTGGCTATGCTTAAGTCCATCCGGATCCTACTTGTCATTGCTACATACCATAACTACGATATCTGGTGGTTGGGTGTCATGACTGCTTTTCTAAATACTGATTTAAAAAGGAGCGTCTATAAGTACACAGCCAGAGTGCTTCGTAGACAGTGGGAGCAGCAGAAACGTGTACAAGTTGCTTTACAGGATAAAGCAGGCATCGCAGAGTTGGAACGTCTATTTTGATGTGGTGGTCAAAGCGTTTGACTTCATCAAAATGGTAGATGAACCTTGTATATAAAAAAAGTAGTAGAGAGTAAGATGGTCTTCCTCGTATTGTACGTGGACGACATACTCTTGATAGGAAAGGAGTTTCATATGCTACACTCGGTCAATCTCCTCTTATCACAAGGTTTCTCCATAAAGGATGAAGATGATACATCCTAAATTTTGGGTTTTGGATATATGAGATATATCTAAGTGGATGTTAGGATTCTCAGTAGGTGTAGTGAGATGGTATCAAATGATCCAGGGGAGAATCACTGGATAGTTTCCAAGGTGGTAAGGATGACTGAAAATCAGTCACAGGCATTGTCTTTACCCTCAGTGGAGGGACGGTATGTTGGAAGAGTTCCAAGCTAGATACCGGGGCAAACTAGACGATAAACGCTGCATATATCGCTATCATCAATGCTACCATAGAGGCAGTCTGGGTGTATATTTGTTCATCAGATGAACTAGGTTCCCACCATTGTGTGACAATGGAGGTGTGGTTTTGGACTAGGAACTCCGGTACCATCAGTGACCCAGACATATTCTAAGGCAGTATCACCTGATCATGGAGATAGTTGATCTCCAAAAGATCGAGGTTAAGAGAATAGACTCAGGGGTTAACACGGCGGATCCACTCACTGAAGCCTATCCTACGAGAGACTTTTATAGGACGTTAGGTATGCTATACTACAACAACTGGGTTTAATGCATGTGGGAGATTGTTAGTTGTATGTATGCCCTAGAGGCCATTATTGTATATGAGATGTATATTATAGTGGATGCTTGGACATATATAGGGAGGACTTTCTTGCTCGACATGATAGTACACTATCTGGTTGCTCTTTATCTTAACATGTACACCTACTGTCTCTCTGTTACATGTTGATAAAGCCCTTAGGATGTGTACTTGACTTCCAGGATTATGATGCAGATCATACTAGTGGGGCCTGGGTAGTCTATGAGTTCACCCTTCAATGTTCCTAGTCGTGGGAATATCGAGACGGGGAATCGATATTCCAGAGTAGACTAGCGTATATCTTCTTGACCCATGTGATGGGCGATGGATGATCACATATCCATTGATTTTTGACATCAGAGATGGTATACGGGTGCTCAGTGGAGACTGGGTACACTGAACGGACTCGTCAAGAACTCCTAGATGGTATTATACCTCAAGTCAGATAGCAGTTCTCTGGTGACACTGGTACGGGTTAGCGTGTCGACCCGAGATCGTTATAGAGTCTTGTGTGTCTCCCAATGTTCTTTGATTTCCACCCTACCACGGCTCTTCTGAGTCGTGCAAACAGGTGGTTTTTGGGTACAGTCCCGAGTCATATGGAGGCAATGAGCGATAGGAGGGAATTCGTCTCTCCCGGTATTGGGGGTTGATGTTGCGCTATGCTTGATTGGCCATAACTGAAATCCCTGACCAGGGTAGATGAGATTTACTGGTAAGTGTTATCAGTAGTTTCTCACCCGTTATGGACCTTATATCGGCATGACTTATCAAGCTATTGGGGTCTGACGTTTACCACCCCTAGGCGAGATATGCGACATATCAGACGAAGAGACCATACTGTACGGTAGTGTTACTGATTGGATTCATAGGAGTATGAGCAACCTACACTATGAAGGAAAGTCTAGATCAGTATTGAGCTTTGAAACGAGCTCGTGCCTGCCATATAGTAACATTCTCAAAGGAAGGAGAGCACAAGAATACGAATGACCTCCCCCAGTGCTTCGCAAATGAAGATGAGAACAAGGTGATTTCAGAATTTCCATCGGCGCCAAAAGAGCTGGAAGATAGAATACACACCACAGCAGACAATCTGAGAAAAATCGACTTGGGGACGGCAAACGAGCCAAGGACAACGTTCGTCGGTGAGCTGTTGTCTGAGAAACAGGTAGCCACGTTAAAGGACGTGCTTATGCAGTATAAAAAAATGTTTCGCATGGAACTATTCTGAGATGCCGGGATTAGATCCAGAGATAGATGTATATAAACTGGCAATATCGCCGGACGTCAAGCCAGTCAAACAGACTCCAAGAAGAATGCGGCTCGAGTTTGAGATGAGTATCAATGCCGAAGTGAAGAAGCTAATCGACTCCGGCTTTATCCAGGAAGTACAATACCCTGACTGGATCGCCAATATCGTTCTGGTAATGAAGAAAAATGGGATAGTACGCATCTGCGTAGATTTTCGAGATCTCAAAAAAACTTGTCCGAAAGATGACTTCCCAGTACCTGTCACCGAGTTGATGATCAATAACACATCCACCCATGAAGTCTTCTCCTTCATGGACGGATCCTCAGGGTACAACCAAATCGAGATGCATACTGAAGACCAAAAGCACACTGCTTTTCGAACTTTGTTGGGCGTATTCTGCTACAAAGTGATGCCATTCGGTCTGAAGAACGCTGGCGCCATCTACCAGAGGGCCATGACAAAGATCTTCGATGACCTCGTATATGAGATTGTCGAATGTTATATCGACGACCTCGTGGTCAAAAGCAAATCATACGAAGAACACTGGGAGCATTTGAAAATAGTGTTCCAGTGTCTTCGGAAATATAATCTGAAGATGAACCCTCTAAAATGCGCATTTAGAGTTTCCTCAGGCAAGTTCCTAGGATTCATCCTATGACACCGGGGCATCGAAATAGACCAGTCGAAGATCAAGGAAATTATGGAAATGCATTTGCCAAGAACTCTCAAGCAACTGCGGTCTCTCCAAGGAAAACTCGCGTATATCCGGCGGTTCATAGCTAACCTCTCTGATAAATGCCGCCCCTACAGTCATTTAATGAAGAAAGGGACCCCGTTCGTTTGGGGTCGTAAATGCCAAATCGCACTGGACGAAATCAAGCAATATCTGCAGAACCCACCGGTATTGACCGCACCGGTCAAGGAATAGCCCCTCATCCTATACACAACAGCCCTTGAAGGTTCTTTAGGCGCGTTATGGGCACAGGAGAACGACCAGGGGAAGGAGAGAGCTCTCTATTATTTAAGTCGAGTTCTTCTGGGGGCAGAAAATAACTACTCCCCCATCGAAAAGCATTGCCTGGCACTGATCTTCGTGGTAACGAAGCTTCGACATTACGCATTGGCACACGAGTTCCAATTCATATCAAAGGTGGATCCTCTCAAGTACTTGATGTCAAGAGCCATGCTAACGGGAAAGCTTGCCAAATGGGCCCTCCTTTTAATGGAATTCTCGATAGTATATCGAGCCCTCAAGGCAATAAAAGGCCAGGCCATCGCCAACTTTCTCACTGAACATCCGATAGCTGCCAACTCTCCCTTGAACTGCGAGTTGCCGGACGAACACGCATTTGATGCAATCGACGGGGAGAAAGAAGGGAATGATACCCGATGGGAACTCTACTTCGATGGAGCGTCCTCCTTGAAGAAGCGAAGGCAAAACACCCTCATGATTAAAGCCGGGGTGGGCCTTATCTTTGTGACTCCACAAGAAGGGATAATGCATTTTGCCCTTTCTTTAACAAAGCCGAGAACAAACAATGAGGCTGAGTATGAAGCTTTGATAGTAGGTCTCGAGATCTCTATTGACATGGGATCGAAAACCTCCTCATATATGGAGACTCCTAACAAGTCGTCGGCCAAGTAAATGGCGACTATTAGACATATAAACCCGAGTTGGTAAAATATGGTGAGAGAGTGCAGCAATTGCTGACGCAAATCCCCTCCTACACCCTGGAAAACATACAACGTGCGGAAAATAGCAAGGTAGATGCGTTAGCCAAGCTCGCTAAAGAACTGGCCGACGAAAATCTCGATGACGTAAGGATCATTGTGCAAAGCCGCCAGATTCCCGCACCAGCAGAAATATCTCCGAAGATGTCTAAAGGAGGGGAAGCAACCGAACAAGAGGCCTTTCCATTGGAGGATGAGGAAAAGGTGAAGGATTGGAGAGAAGTCTTCATAGACTACTTCAAATCCCATCGAACGCCCGAAGACGCTTCGTCAAAACATCAGCTCATGAAACGAGCCCTGTCTTTCGTCTTCGTCAATGATACTCTATATAAGAGATCGTTCAACAGTTTGTGGCTAAGGTACCTGGGACCAGAAGAAGCAAAAAGGGTCATCCAAGAAACTCATGACGAACTCTGCGGATCCCATCAAGTTGGGCCAAAGATAAAGCTGAAGATCAAAATAATGGGTTACTATTGGCCCACGATGATTCAGGACTGCCTTGAATATGCGAAGCAATGTCACCCGTGCCAAATTCACGGGGACTTCATCCACCAGCATCCGAATCCGCTGCACCCAATATTGGCTAGCTGGCCATTCGAAATGTGGGGAACCGATATAATCGGGTCCATCGAGCCAGCATCATCCAAAAGACATCGGTTCATACTGGCAACAACCGATTATTTCTCCAAGTGGGCAGAAGCAATACCGCTAAGAGAGGTGAAGACGGAGAACATCCTCCATTTCTTCAGGACACATGTCATCTACCGATTCGGCACTCCGCGACGGATCATCTCAGATAATGGGTCAGCCTACAGAAGCCATAAGATCAGCCGCTTCACACAGCAGTATAAAATAGATTGGAGATATTCTTCAGTTTATAATCCCCGAGCTAACGGTCTAGTTGAGACTTTCAACAAGATCTTGATAAAGATCAAAAAGAAAATGGTGTCCAGAAATAAAAAGGACCGGCATGAGAGATTGCATGAAGCTCTCTAGGCTTATCGAACCACGTTCAAGACGGCCACGAACACAACGCCATTTGCGTTAGTATTCGACACAGAAGCGGTACTTCCTATGGAGATAGAACTACCCTCTCTATGAGTGGCGGTTCGGTACGAACTGACAGATGAAGAAAATGCCCATCTTCGGCTCGAGAAACTTGATGCCCTTGATGAAACTCGTTTCATGGCACAGCAAAACCTAGAAGCTTGCAAAGCAAGGATGACGCGCTAATACGAAAGATTGACTAGGCTGAGGAAATTCCGCCAAGGCAAACTTGTGGTAGACGTCAAAAGACCTATGATCCCCAACCGTGCCAAACGAGGGAAATTCGAGCCAAACTATAAGGGCTCGTACATCATAGACAAGGTCTACCAAGGTGGGGCCTACTTGCTCAAAGATATGCATGGCGAAAGACCCTTCCGGCCAATAAATGGCCGGTTCCTTAAGAAATACTACGCTTGACAAGTTACGGCTCAGGTTAATGATGGATGACGACGCTCGTGTCCGCTCGCTGTCTCTTTGGGTCCAAACTCTATAAGTAGTATCCAGCGAAAGCTCGCCTCCAAAAACCATGGACCGTAATGTCCTTAAACTAACAACTGACCGCAACGTCCTTAAGATAGCTGTAGACCGAGATGTCTTTAAAATAATAATGGACCGTAATGTCCTTAAACTAACAACTAACCGCAACGTTCTTAAACTAGCTGTAGACCGTAATGTCCTTAAACTAACAACTGACCGCAATGTCCTTAAACTAGCTGTAAACCGAGATGTCTTTAAACTAACAATAGACCGTGATGTCATTAAACTAACAATGGACCGCAACGTCCTTAAACTAGCTATGGACCGAGAAGTCTTTAAACTAATAATGGACTGAGATATCCTTAAAAACTAATATTGGACCGAAATGTCTTTAAACTAACAACGTCGCCTCTAACACGGCGATAGTGAAATGCAAGTCCACAAGTTCTAGCGGTGAGGACTGTAACTCAAATCCCACTAGCAAACAGATGGATCACATGCGGCGAAACTATTCTTAATAGTTTCAAGAAAAAAGAAAAAAAAGGTACGTCCACAAGCGAAATGGGCACGTATGAAAACCCGAAAGGGCGCCGTGAGTAAAAACAGCAGGACTACCGGCAAGTTTGTGAAAACCAGAAAAGGCACAATCTCGTTAAAATAAAGACACATGCAAGGTCCTCTCGACCTTATGAGGAGAAAATACCTGCGTGAGATTCTTACGACTCACAAGGGAGCAACACACTTAGGAATTCCCACGATTCCTAAGGAGAAATTGCACTTATGAGATTCTTACGACTCGTAAGGAGAATTCCCCCTGTGAGACCCTCACGGCTCATAGGCTTCAAAAGCCTTAAGCTACAGGAATCTGAACCTGTTCTTAAGCCATCACATTCCCCTATAAGCTGTTCGATATTGACCCTTGTATACAATCCACGGGCACAAATAAACGTTTCCCTCACCAAGTCTCACCAACGACGAGAAATGTTCTCATGTGGTGAACGACATTGGTAAGTCCTCTCGACTTATAAGGAGAAACACTCTTGTAAGAGCCTTATGACTTATAAGAGAACACACTTAAGAATCTTCACGATTCCTAAAGAGAAAACACACCTACGATATCCTCACGACTCGTAGAGAGAAACACCTTTATGAGACCCTTACGGCTCGTAAAGTCAAAAAGCCTTAGTCAACAGGATCATAACCCTGTTTGCTAAGCCACCTTTGATCGAAACGACAAAGACAAGTGATGATTTGCTCCTGGCAATATCTTAGTGGTAGCGATGCTAATGCCAAAATCAATATCAAATTTCAAGTCCTTTCACGGCAAATGATGATTCGCTCCTAGCAATATTCCAGTCGCAACGATACTGATGCTAAGATTGGTATCAAGTCTTGAGTTCCATACTCGCAGCCAAAAATCAGCGAGCCATAAATGCATATGAAATAGCTGAAATTATAGGACAACATGCAACAAAAATCAGCAAGTAAAATATATGCATACAAAAATAGCCGAAATGATTGGGCAACTCGCAAAAAAAAGCAGCGAGTAATGAAAAAGAAAAACAACCGAAATGATCGGGCACCGCGAAAAAGTAGCCGAAATGATTGGACAATCCCAACTTTCGTGATATAAAAAGCTGAAATGATAGAGCATTGCGGAAAGAAATAAAAAAATAAAATGAAATTTCTGCCCTGCGGGTGAGATCATATTGACCCCTGTATACAATCCATGGGCACAAACAGAAAGGGAACCACATTGTCCCACCAGGTTCCGTCAAAGGGAAGACAGATCTCAATGGCTACATCTACAGCCTAGAAATCAACAACAGTGTTCTTCTTCTCGTTCCAACCAGAAGCAGATACGACGTCAGCAAAACGGAGCCACGGCAAAGTCCCCTGGTTCCAAATCTCGACGATTCATGGACAACCTAGAGACTACCTCGGAACCATAGCAAAACCCCTAGTTCCAAGTCTCGAAGGCGGCATCCACAGCCTAGAGATCAACCAACAGCGTTCTTCCTTCCTTCGGCAGGATACAGGCGCAACATCAACAAAACGGAGTGGTCATGACTCGTCAGAGCTCCCAAACTGAGCCTAACCTCAAGTAAAAAGCGACATGGAATATCCATAACGCTTGCTCTTTCGACGGTAATATTATCTGGAAGATTACTTGAAGACGTCTTGTCCTGCCCCCGGAGGGATCAGAGACACGACAGTCGCGGGGCTACCCGAACAACAAGATTGCATATCGGGAATATATCGGCCAACACGACGGTGCGACGGGTAAAAATCCCTAGTACCACAGACCCTAACAGACTTCTATTAGCAGGAGTTAACTGTGACGTTAGGACACCCTTGCGAGAACTTCTCGATTCATCTCGACTCGTGAGGAAATTAGTGTCCTTGCGAGAACTTCTCCATTCATCTTGACTCATAGGGAAAATCCTTAGGCAATGGGGATAAGGACCTGTTTCCTAAGCACTGGGGCCCTGCAAGTCGGTCCAAGATGGACTATTGCATACTATTCACAGGCTACACTCTGCGAAGTCGAATCTCGACAAGGAGAGAAACAACCACTTACGAGTCCTCTCGACTTGTAAGCGGGAAAAATTCTCTTGTGAAATCCTTACGACTCTCAAGAGAAAACATACTTAGGAGTCCTCACGACTCCTAAGGAGAAAAGACACCTACGGGATCCTCTCGACTCATAGGGAGAAAAGTCTTTATGAAACCCTCACGGATCATAAAGTTGAAAAGTCTTAAGCTGCAGATCCGAACCTATTTCCTAAGCCATCGCTGCCCTGCAAAAAGATCAAGATAGATTATCTGCAAGACACATTTGCAGAGTTACACGCCAATATAAAATGAAGGATGTCTTTTATTCATGAATTCAAGTGAATACAAGATACATTTCACAAAGGAATCAAAATGAATACATGTTATTCATAAACCAAAAGTTTACAAAAAAAAGGGAACAAAGACAGTTATTGAGGAGGAGGCGTCTTCAACAAATCAGCAAGCCGCTCGCGCGTTCCTCTCAATCCTTTCTCGTGATCAGCCGCCGCAGCCAACTCCGCTTCCACTTGAGCCCGTTGCCGAAAACAGGACGAAAGCTTCCCATCGGCCTCTAGCGTGGCAGCTTCATATTCTTGCATGACCCGCTCGGCGAAGTCAAGCGCCTGCCTCAGCGTCAACCCATCCAAAATACATCTTTGGAGACTATCGAAAACGGCTTTCAGCTATGCAGCATTCGCTTCAATCTGGGCGCGCAGTCGGACGGATTCGTTGGAAGCAATCTCAAGTTCCTTTCGTCTCAAGATCGCCTCTTGTTCAAAATGGCGAATGAAAGGAACACTACGCTCGATCCAAGCAGCCCGCTGAGGGCTCAAATTTAATACTTCAGGAGCTGGACGCTGGAGCTCAATATCATGCAGGCAAGCCTCGACTTTCTGCAGTAATCAACCCAAGAGCCATCAAGATCTTCATCATGGAAGTTCACAAGTGTCGCTAGCATTGGGTTAACATCGACATCAAAATCTGCAGCTGATGTAAGGGCCTCGGCGTCAAGATCTTCGACGAATTCGCTCAACATTCGACGGCTGTTCGCGGCGCCCTTGGAAGATATGCGTTTGGCAAAAGGCCCTGCGGGCATCAAAATGCGGGACTCGAAGGGAACGGGAGCCAGTGCAATTGCTGCAAAATGAATTACGGTCAAATGACGACTCATGAAATGAAGGTAAGATATGATCGATGAAGTTTATTATACCAGCTGTGATAGGCAGCAGGACGAGGAGCGTCGGAGGCACGATTGTTCTTTCACCCCCTCCCTCGACCTGTAACGCTATATCTAATATGAAGAAAAATTAGCAACAACATGTCTAAAAGAAAGGAAGAGAAGTCAGCTGAAGAATATACTAACCAATACCCGGAGGCGGAATGACTTCCGACTGGAAGGAGAAATGCGGGTTCAACACCTGGTATAGATGGTCGAAAAGAACTCCTGCAGAGTTGCAACAATATACTGTCAGTACAAGGAGGATGGTACCCACAGTAAAACAGATAAGTCGAAAACCCATACATTCCAATATTTGAGAGGGCACGGGAGAAGGCGATGGGACGGCGACCGTCAGAGCAGCGACTGGTGACGCTTCTTCAGATGGCACAGCCTCGGGATTCACCGCGCCTGTACTCAAGACAAACAAAATATCATTAGAAGGGCTAAACAAGATTTAAAAGCTTGAAAATAGCGACTCAGCGATTGCCTGGTAAATCATGGACCGAAACCATGACAGAGGCGTCACCGGGTGTAACGGCTTCCTCGCTCTCTCAGAGGAGTAGATTATGCGCCCATAGGTTCATCCCCTGACTCGACGAGGGCCGTCGTGACGCTCGCTATGCCCGCCGATACTAAGGAGCCATAGGGAGAAAGGGTAGCGGTCTGGACAGTCCCAGATTCCAAAGAAAGGGTAGCAATTTCGGGCACGGTAGCCGCTAGGGTTTCACCCGTCATCCCATCGCCAAGGCTTGGCCCTGCAGAAAATGCATATGTCAAAATTTGAAGATCAAGTTCTAGTAAAAGACTCGTCGTTACATTACCTTAGAGCAGCTTTTCGGTTTCTTCCCAATCCGCTCGTGCAACCTGCCTATGGGCGGTAGACAAGGCAGAAGGAACATCCGCCAAAGAAGTTTCAGCAAGCGGAACGCTGCTTGAGCCTACACCTACGGCCAAACCGGCATCGCGTTCCCTCGCTGCATGCTTCCTATGCTTCTTCTCGGTCTGAGTAGTGAGAAACGATCTCCTCAAGACCTCTGACAAGGGGACGTCGTCATCCGATCCAAGCTCTGCCTCTAGAGCCATTAGGGCATCCTTCATCGACTGCTTCAACAAAGCCTCCTATGGGGACATTGGGAGAGCTGGGACCACAATAACTGGCTCTGGAAGTTTTACCACATCGCTGCTCGAGATCGGAACTGCACTTGGAATAAGCCGAGTCAAGCTAGTCCCTGCAACAAGATGAAAGAGAGGGTCAGAGCACGAATAAAAAAAGGAATAAAGGTATAATGAATTGAATTTTACCAAGGCCCAGAGAAGCGCGGAGCCTCTCTTCCTCTTCGAATGTACGGAGGGAAGCCGCGAGAGCCTCTTCGGCAGAAATACCTATGGAAAAAGAAAGCGTCAATACAAACATAACAAAGGGAAAAGAGATAACCGCGGAAGTGTACCAGATTTTGCGATAGTAATCAACACCGCTTCTGCGCTAGCTAGTCACTCGGAAGCCACAAGGGCAGCCTGGAGGTCAGTATCATCCGCAGGCACGATGAATAAACCTTCATTGGTCCCATACTCGCACAAACCCTCGCTGTAAGGAGCATGTGTCTCCTGGCCAAATACAACGTCGGCAGAAAACAGCGACTTCTTCTTCTTTTACGAGCAAGCGCCAGCGGCCGATGACAAGAGCTTGCACTTAACGGACATTTTTGGGCGGAGGGACCCAATTTCCACACCAATGCCAGACTCCGGGGATGCTACAGCTACAGTTTCTACAGGAACATGGGTTAGAGGCTTCTCAGTGAAGGTGCGCAGGACCACAACCGCAGCAGCTTCTCTTAAGGAAGGACGAACAGTGGTACGTCGCTTCAAAGGAACTGCTGGGTTACCAGCTGGGACAACATCCTTATGATCAAGTAATAACCGCCTCACTTTCCTGATAACAGCACCTGTCTCATGCTGATACCACGCCACGTAAGCATTTGAAGCTTTCGGCACGTAGCTTGGCTCGCTGATGAGAAAGCTAGACCCCGTGTTTAGCCGCATAAAGTGGTGCAACGCGCTGCGGATACCCTCTTTCGTAACAACCGGCTCAGCTAAGAAAGTCTCGAGCGGGACACCCTGATCATAACCCGACTGTTGAGCAAAACGGTGCGGGATATACCTCATGAACAATGCCGAGGCGCCTTGCCTGAACACTAGAAAGCCTGGCCTGATCGAATATAAATGCAGGATCTCCCGAGCCTTTAACGTAGGAGCCCCATCTTTGAAAGTATCACGCAGCAGTTGCACCGCCTTGGTAGATTCCTTGCCGATAGTTAAGACTCTGTCGACGAAATTCATACTATCCCCGACCATACACGGGCGAAGGACCAGACATCGAGCCTCTCGCTGCGACGGATCTAATGCGGAAGCGTCAACTAGAAACATAACCCGGGGAAAGTTATAGCTGTCGTAGAAGCGGGGCCGTTTATGGACTCCGAAAGCACCAAGCACGTGCATTTCGACCCAGGACATAAAGTAGTGCAGCGGAAGATGTACAGGTTTTACTCCAGGTTGAGTAGTATCCGCTGCTAAGCTCAGGCTGTCGTATAAATGAGCCAGCCCCGCAATCCCGACGGCCACACGCGTCCTCACAACCATGCGGTGGGCTGGGTAAAAAACTGACGGCCTCATATAGCGAGGGTGCATCGGAAGCACGAACCAGTTCAACCACAAGCCAATAAACCCCAAGAAGAACGTGTCTTCATCGACGTCTGAAGCAGCAAGCTCTGCGAAAGGAACAACCGGGGTATCCGGAATGAAGAAGCTTCTTAAATCTGCTTCCACCGTCGGCTGGTTATCCAAACCAAAACCAAACGGGTCGTCAAGCTTGGTGAATTTCGCAGCTTGCTTTGATAAAACTTATGGGCGAAGAAAGCGAGCGATGAAGTCTGTGAAGCTGACTCTATGCCCTCCAGACTCTAGAAATAGGCTCCCGTAAATGTTCAACACCTTGATCAGGCTCGGGAATCGATGTTGAATGGCATTCTCCGGGGTAAGGCCTATCACCACTGATTTGGTGGCGAAGATGTACTCATCAGGGAGAAGTATCTCCTCGTAATGTTCCCCTCTGACGGGTAAGCTGAAGATCCCCGCGAACTCTTCCAAGGAGATTGAAACTTCCCGATCTGATAGACGAAAGGTATGATTTGGGATGTTTCGTTGTTCCAAGAAAGGTTTGACCCAACATACAGAGGGCATGGAATACTGGAAAAGAGACGCATAAATTGCAGGGTACAACCCGAGCTTCAGCAACAGTGATTTCTTGGCCGACAAGATGTACCAAGCCCACTGCAGACATCCGGCTGAATGGCGAGGAGTCAAGCCAATCATGTTTACTTGTCCCCAAGGGCGCGACTTGCTTTGATATATGCGCTGCCCCAGAATATCCAAAGCCATCGGCGGCTGTACAAGTATTGAGGCCATAGAAGGCTGAAGGCGACCCTCTGAGGTCCAGTTGACCTCCTCTGTGGCGTAATTCACCTGAGGCGGGTCGGCGTAGTGAATCGCTGAAATGGGCCCGGAAGGTACTGCACAAGAAAAACTGCGCCGAACCTGGATGATTTGATTGTACCACGATCCCCATAGAAGAAGAGATTTCTGCTCCGGGTCGTGATCTTTAATGAGAGCGAAAACTTCCCGATCCACAGGCGTGTCAGCGAAGGCGCTCTCTGAACGAACAAAAGGAAAGGAAGAATCGAAAGTCATGGTACCTGCACGAAAAAAGGCGAGGGTTAGTTGCCAACGCTATAATCCGAATTCTGACATTTGGTACTTTAAAATTGTACCACACTGTAATGCAGGAGAAATGGACCAAAGGGGACCACCAAAATCAAAGTGACGGCTCATCATTGATGAGACAGTCACTCATTAAGGAGGGAATCCTAAAAGGATTCTCATTTAATGAGAAACTCATCGGACCAAAGAGTTAAACTCTCTCGAGAGCAGTGTTCTGCAGACAGAAATCATATCTGTCAAATGTAATTAAGAAGGGAATAAAATTCCCCAAAAATTTCTGTAAAACCCTAAGATCTTTAAAGATCTGAAGTAAGAATCCTAGAAACTCTAAGAGTTCTTCATTAACGGGTTAAGAAACTCTAAAGAAGATTTTTTAGATCTATGATCTAAGAAGAGCAAAGCTCTGTTTTCATTTAACGGGTTAAGAAACCTTAAAAAACATCTTTAAGATCTGTGATCTAAGAAGAGCAAAGCTCTATTTAATGGGTTCGAGCATAATCCTTACCAAATTTTTGGACAAAGTTCTAACTCTAAAAGAGTTTCGTTGGGTAGAGATCTAAGCTCTGAAAAAGAGAATTAAATTCTCAGAAGAAGAAAAGAAGATGAACAACAATCATCTCAAGGGCCAAAGGCCTACCTTCCAAAAAGATCCAACGGTGGAAAAGCAGTCACCGCTGCACTCACGTATGAGCCACGTGAGCAAGACGGTGGGGGGCATTTGTTTCCCCCCAATAATAGAAGAGCAAGGCCATGTTCAAAATTTGAAAGAGGCAATTCCTTACGTGCCTTGCACGAGGGCGCCAGCGCCAAGAGTTAAAAACTCTAAGGCGGCGCCTCACGTGCCCCGCACAAGAGCGCCGGCGCCAGAACTAAAAGTTCTATGACGTTGGATCAAAAATCCAACGGAGATGATAAATCATCAAAACAGAATTAAATTCTATCGAGGAAATGTTCCTCAAATCTTTCTAAACAAGAAAGATTATGCTCTGTAAAACAGAGCACCATTGGATTAAAGATCCAATGGTGATTAAAAATCACCAAGCTACATAATAAGCTCTGTAGGGGAAAATATTTTCCCCAATCTTTCTAAACAAGAAAGATTATACTCTGTAAAATAGAGCACCGTTGGATTAAAGATCCGATGGTGATTAAAAATCACCAAGCTACAGAATAAGCTCTGTATGGAAAATATTTTCCAATCTTGTTAAAAGAACAAGAAAAATAGCTTCTGTAAAACAAAAGTGCTTGGATCAAAGATCCAACGGTGGATAAAATCCCGAAATCAATTAAGAATCTCTCAATGAGAGATTTCTTTAACTGAATAAGCAAACTTGGCTCCACTGTATAAAGGCCCCAAGACTTCAAGTCTCGCATAGAGGAACCCCTCCCCCTTAAACTTCAAGTTCAAAAAGAAAAAGAAACAAAAAAGAGCTTTAAGAGAGAAGAAGGAAGAAAAACTTTATTCAAGGTAAATAGAGATCGCGGTATCTCATCTGCATACCCAAGGGTTTAACTCTCATAAAAGAACATAGTCCTTTCCCTGGATCTAAGATCCATGAGACAAGTCTTCCACAAACGAGAATTTAATTCTCATGGGGATGAATTCGTTCTTGGGGATTGATGATTCAGGGGAGAACAAAGAATCAAACTCTTCAGAAAAATACACAAAGAAAGAGACAGCACCAAGCGTCTCAAGCGCCCCTCACGTGGGCGCTGCCCAAAAAAAGAGTGCCTAGCACTCAGTGGTTGGCGCCCAGCGCTAAGCGCCCCATATGCCCCTCACGTGCGCGCTGTTCAATAAAGAGTGCCTAGCACTCAGTGGTTGGCGCCCAGCGCCAAGCGCCCCACGTGCCCCTTACATGGACGCTGCATAATAAAGAGTGCTCTGCACTCAGTAATTGGCGCCTAGCGCTGAGCGCCCCACGTGCCCCTCACATGAGCGCTGTTTAACATAAAGCGCTCTGTAAATAGAGCCCAGCATCATAAATAGTGTTTAACACTCCATAAAAATAAAAATAAAATAGGGTGAGCGTCAGAGCCCATATCAATGCTCAACATTGCTGCATAGAAAAGGGACCGAGCCCAAACAAGTGTTTAACACTTTATTCAAAAACTGAGTGGGCTGAGTTCAAGTTGACCAAAAGTCCCTAATTCAGATCAACCGAGCCCATGTGCTCACAATTTTTCTAAATTGGTCTTAGTCCCAAACCCAACTACAGATCTCCCAACTGACATTGGTTCAAGGGTACATCTCCCCACAGCTCTGATATATGTCGTTGTAATTCTTCAACGTCTTTAGAGAGGTGGCGGGTCCCGACAATAAACAATTCCTTGGACCGTAATGTCCTTAAACTAGCTCTGGATCGTAATGTCCTTAAACTAGCTCTGGACCGTAACGTCCTTAAACTAAAACGACAGAGCCCAAATGCTCTTTCATTGGATCAAAAAATGATATTGAACCGCTGTTAAGTAGATCTTAGTCCAATATCGGACTAACACATCCTTAACAAATATTTAAGTTGATCCTAATCTTAAACAAGATTAACGATCTTTAAATCAACCCAAACCCAAATCTAAGAATATACGGATTTGAACTAATCCACTCCCTACGGGCAGCAATATAAATTAGTCTCCGTATACAATCCACGGGCAACCAAAAATAAAACAAACATACACGATACGAAGTGAACATCTGGAGCAGGAGAAAGTGGTTATCGCTACGCGGTAACGTAATTAACTGCAGGGGATTGCGCCTGCAGGGAAGAGCGTCCCCACAATCAAAAACCCCTCACAACGAGGGGTAATCTGACGAAGTCCACTGCAACGGTCGCATTCGTCCAAACCTCTGATACATGGTGCCATAAATCAGCTTGGCATCTTCGGAGAGGTGGACGGATAAAACCAAATAGCATCTGCTCCCAAATTCAGACGAGACGTTTGTCTTCCCGATTTTCGGCGGTAAACAAAGCTCTACGATTTCTTCCTTCTGCCAGAACTTATTCCCATATCTATCGCACAGATACAAAATCTTCTTTAACACGATCTTATTATGTACGTGTGCAAATTCAATAAAAGCAGCATCTCCTGGGACAAATTTAGATTTCTTGCATTGTTGCCAATCCATTTACATCCAGTCCTTAACTCTGATGTACTCATGGGCCATGTTAGACCGTATAACATATAAATTATAGGTTATGGTGACTATATTAAGAAATCTAGGAACGAGATGGTTACTGACAAAGAAGAAAATCCGTAGAGGCAAGTTTGTCGTTCAAAAGAATTAATTATTGATTAACAAAGTTAGATTTGAAGATACCCGAGTATGAGTTGTATTCTGTGTATGTGTGTTTCAATTTATGATTTCGCTTAGGTGTAGGGTTGTTAGTGTGTATGTGCTTTGTGTGTGTGTTTGTTGTGTATTCGTGTTTATTCGTGTTGTATGTGTGTGTTTCAGCTGTCAGGGTTAAGGCTGTTGGATATATCTATACCCTAGAGGCCATTATATGATAGTGTATGTACCGGTATATGTGTGTGTGTGTATTCAGGGGACATTCTTGCTCAACATGATAATATGCTATCTGGTTGTACTCTGTCTTGACATGTTCATTTGATCATGCTTTCACTCATTTGGTACATGTTGATATAGCCCTTAGGATATGCTTGACTACAGAGATTATGATGCCGATCATACTAGTGGGACATGTGTAGTTTATGAGCATATCCTTGAAATGTTCCTAGTCGTGAGTGTATCGAGATGGGGCATCAATATCACCAGAGTAGACTAGCTTATACGTTACTTGTCCCATATGATGGGCGATGGATGATCCCATATCCATTGGTGTGGTGACACCAAAGACCGTATACGGGTGCTCAGTGAGACTGGGTACACTGAACGGACTCACCAAGAACTCCTATGTGGTATTATATCTATTATCGGATAGCAGTTCTCAGGTGACACTGGTACAGGTTAGTCTGTAGACCCGAGATCGTCATAGAGTCTTGTGTGTCCTTCCACTGTACTCTGATCTCCCCCCTACCACGGCTCTATTGAGTCGTACAAACAGGTGGATTTTGGGTACAGTCCCAAGGCACATGGAGGCAATGAGCGATAGGAGGAGTTTCGTCACTCTCGGTATTGGAGGTTGTTGTTGCTCTATGTACGATTGGCTATTACAGGAAGTCCCTGATCAGGACTGCTGAGATTTACTGATAAGTGTTATCAGTAGTTTCTCGATCTGTTATGAGCCATATACCGGCATAACTTATTAGGTTAATGGGGTCGACGATACCACCCTTAGACTTGATATGCAGCACATTTGACGAAGAGACCGGACTGTATGGTAAGTGTAACCAGTTGGCTCGATGGGAGTTTTAGCAGGTTCGCTTGTGTTTCTTCTGATCGCTCAATACCTGAGAGCCGTTATGTACAACTTGTACCACTGAAGGTTTGTGGGCATGTGATGTGATCACTACCTGCTGCTAGTGTATTGACGAGTCTTAGAGTCTCACAAAGGGGTCTCCTAGCTCAGGCAAAACGATGTGGGGTGCATATGAGATATGCACGAGAGATCGATCAAATGCGAGTAGTTGATACCATATTTTAATCGGGCATTTACTATTGGACGGGTCGTATGTGATATGACCGGGTTATTAAATCAAGTGTTGATTTAATATCAAGTCCATTAGCTCATTTATTAAAACCTATTTCTTTATGATGCATGCATGAGTGTATGTATATGTTGATATGGATGCACACATGCAAGCATACATGTGTCATGGTTGATGATATATTAGTGGTGGCAATGCAAGACTTACATGATAACATATTTAGATATTTTGTTTATTTGAGAAAAGCAAAATGGCAACATAATCATGGTTGACTATTCAACTCTTTTAAGTTGACCCAAGTCAATGGTTTCATTTGCCCATGGTTTTGTAGCCCATGGTTTTGCTTAATCTCAAGTCACAAAATATCTAGATATTTTGTAACCATAGTTTAGTATGAGATAATTCACTTACTCTCTTGAGATAAGGTTGAGTTATTTATTATTCTCTTGAGTCAAGCTTGAGCCGTCTCCTTCTTCCTCTCTCTCCTCAAAACTCTCTAGGGTTTAAAAAGAAAGAGAAGAAATTAAAAAGAAAAGGTTTTTAAGTGAGATCCAAATCCACATCACCAATATATACTAGTCTGGCCCATTAGTGTAGGTTGTTTGCTCCACTTCTTCATAGATCAAGTGAAGCTAGGAGCTTGAGCAAAGGGACTTCGTGGTGGATCATCGTGGACTTGGAAGGATTCAAGCGAACCGGTTCAAACCCTACTCGATCCAAGGAGTCAAGGAAGAGGACTACAAAGGTTGTATTTTCTCCCCACTTAGTGTTAGACACTACATAGTATATGATACTATAGTTTGTTGCTCTATTTTTCTAGTTCGATTCATAGTTGGTATTGTTTAGCACCCCTTAAATTTTTGTTATAGCATGTGTGATGCAACCCTAACCCTAGGCATGGTGCTAGAGAATCCCTACAGTGGTGTCAGAGCCAAGCTAGAAACTTAGAAGATATTAGATTAATTACGAAACCGAAACAACTCTGAATTAACGATTTCTGAAACCCTGGAAAAGTGCTCTCTGTCGATTTTAAAATGGGCTCGAAAAAATTTTTAAACAATTGCAGAAGCTTGTATATGTTGCACTGAGAACACAGAAAAAAATTGAGGCAATTCCTTCTATTTTCACCCGAGCACAACCCCCTAAAAACCAGTGTGGCCGGCCCTCTTTGCCCAGATCTGCCTCGATTTTTTCCTGTGCTCTGGTTTGTAGATTTTGGGGTTTCAGGTATTGTTTGTTTAGCCCAAAATTTCATGTGATGTTAATTTTTCTTAGGGGCTAATTCGAAGTATTTTGTAGTCGTATATTTTAACATTGTATTGGTAACTTGGACGATATTTAACAGTTTGAGCGAATATCAATCACCCCCCATTACCCTCGCTGGAAATTTTCCAAGTGTTGGAATTTTCCAAGTTAAAGATATTTGAATATTCATGCAAGTAACCCTATGGACCCGCTAGAGGAACAAAACCCTAACTTGATTCTATGACCATGGAACCGCGGCTAAATCTTAGGGTTTGCCGTAGTCCTGTGGCGCCATAGGTGAGGCAAGGGTTGACCCTTCTACGGTTAGTCCATAGACACTGTGGCGCGTTTTTGGGTATTTTAGCTTTGCTCAAGTGTTGAGCTCTCGGGGCAATTTGTGGGTGTTTGGTGACTCGATCGAAACGTTTAATATTGTCTAGATATTTGTGAATGTGATACAATAATTAGAATCTACACTAATTAGTTTTGTGAAAAGTAATTAGTTGCGTGTAAATCTAATATTTTGACCTCGGTAGAATCGGGAATCTTGTTGAATTATTCGACTTCTTTTGAAAAGGTGTTTTCATAGTTGAGACCTAAATATAAGATTTGCATTGTTAGGCATGAAATCCTGAATATGTGATATTCTGGGTTTATGATGTCTAAAGGCAGTGTCGATTCTAATTGTTGTAGTTTTTCATTTTCTTTTCTGCGACCGTAAGTGTAGTATGTGGTGCATCACCGGTTTCGTTGCTATACATCAACGACAATTGGGGTACACATACTTACTTACGTTGATGATATGTGATATTATGTGTTGCTGAGATATGATGTACAGGATCGTCGTGAATGAATGGCCGGGGGGTTTTATGTGAGATGAGAGTTATTCTTTTCATTCATGTAAAATTAATTGTATGTAATATTCTTTTATTGGGGCACTTCCGGGTTGAGGATGATGTCACCATTGTTGTATATTATTTACTTTTCCGCATTAGGATAGACCCAAGGAGGGGAGCAAGTGACCAAATTCTAGGGTTCAGTGGGAGACCATCTCGAGGAGTCGAGACCGGGTCTCCTAAACTTTTGAATTGGTAGGGTCACTTGCTGCTCTCGTAGGGGTCTAGGGGTATGGGTTTGGCTATTCATTGCGACCGTGGAATCCGTATTTTATATTGTTGGCTAAATACAAAATACGGACCTCCTGGTATATCCTGTATTTTCATATATGTGCTTCTGCTGTGGATATTCTGTGATGTGATCACTTTATATGTTGAGATGAATGATATATTATATATATGATATATAATAAACGTTGCTTATGTTTTGCATCCGCGCTAGTCCCGTCCCACTATACCGTTAGTTAAGTAATATAACGGTACATAACAGGACATTGTGGCGAATGCGGATGTCATAAGCGTACGTTCTATTTTCGTTTCTTTTCTGTAATGGCTTAAGGACTTAAATGATGAGACTACATTAATAAGATTAATGTAAACAAAAAGAAACCTAAAAAGATGTTGTAGAATCAGATTTGAAACCTACTCGGCTTTTTGTGAAAAAGCAAGTTTTCAAATTGCGGAGCTTGAGCCACTCATTTTAAAACCATTGGATTCCACAACGATATCAAGTTTAAAACGTTAAAGGTTTTCTTAAAAACTATTCGCAACCCTCCGTCATTTTAGGAAATAGAGTACTTAGTATTCGTGCTACGTATGTTGACTTTAGCCAAGGCGTGGTGTACAGTAGCTAAGTGATGTCTTCCTACACAGCATATGATGCGATTAATTAAGACAGCCACATGATTATGTTGACTATAGCCAAGGGTCATGTGAGTGGATCTAATTAATCATGAAATGACGGGTAGAACTTGACTAGTACTTATGATATGTTGATTATAGCCAAGGTCATAAGTGCTAGGGCTAAAAACCATATCGGGAGTTTCAAAAGTTGAAATTTGCAATGAGATTGCATACCTTCTATATAATAGTAGGATCCCGATCCCACCGTGAGCAATAGTTGCTCCCGGGAGAGTTTTGCATTTTACAATTAGCTAACTCATTAGGTGTCTAGAAAGATGTCAACGAGGCTACGCCTCTGGGAAAATGAGGTTTATTTTAATTAGGTCCGTGCGAAAGCACGGGGAACCTCCCTCAGAAGTACCGGCACTGGCCTGGCTGAACAGTTAGCGAAGTTGTAGAATGTAATTAATTCTAGCTAATTTTTTCCTTTTAAGGTTTGAAGGAAAATTTGATAAAAGCAGTGGGAGACATTGATTAGATAAGATAATAAACCAATCTGACCTTTGTAAGAACTTTCGCTGAGTATATTCTTTTCTCTCTCCTAATGGCAGATAAGATTAGATAAGATTAGATAAGATAACCATGACAGGACTTAAGCTACTATTAGAGAAAAATAAGCTTAGTGGACCGAACTATAAAAACTGGTTGAGAAACATTAACATTGCTCTCACATATAATAAAGTATCATATGTCTCACTGCCACAGCCCGCCCATCCCAGGCCTTAAATCTTCTGTTGCAGATCGGGAGATCTGCAAAATGTGGGATATTGACTGTGCTGCTGCCAAATACCTCGCGCTTGCATCGATGGACAATACACATCAAAAGCAGCACGAGCAGATGGATGTTCAATCCATCTTTCTCCATACAAAAGATATGTATAGGGAGCAACCTCGTATCCTTCGATACGAAGCGTCTCAAAAGCTGTTTCAGATGCGGATGGCTCCTGGCACACCAGTAGGCGATCACGTTTTGAAGATGATAGCTCTTATTGAAGAGCTTGAGGGCCTCGGATGGACAATGAAGAACGAGCAGTATGTTGATGTTGTTCTACAGTCTCTTCCCTCTGCCTTTTCTCCATTCATAGTGAACTTCAACATGCATAGCATGGAGAAGTCGCAACCCGAACTTCTCAATATATTGAGAAATGCGGAGAGCACACCTAAGGCGAAGTCTCCCTCTTTGCTTGTTGGACAATCTTCCTCTTCTGTCCCAAAAACCAAGGCCAAGGGAAAGAATAAGAAGAAATCCACCAAACCGAGAGGTGGAATCAAAAAGACAAAGGGGAAAGACAAATCCAAAGCTGCGGAGTCGGGAAAGGGAGAATGTTTCTTTTGCAAGAAGACGGGGCACTGGAAGCGGAACTGTACTGAGTATCTTGGTCTTAAGAAAAGGAAGCATGGTGATACTTCAGTTTCAGGTGTGTTCGTAACTGAAAACTGTTTTTCTATAAACTCTGCTTCATGGGTATTGGATATCGGTTCGAGTTCTCATATCTGCAATTCTATGCAGAGGTTAAGAAATAGCAGAGTTTTGAAGACCGGTGATCATACTCTCCGAGTTGGAAATGGTTCCAATGTAAATGCAGTTTCAGTAGGAGAGTATCATCTGGGGTTGCCATCGGGTTGTATATTGGTTTTAAACCCATGTTATTTTGTACCAAGCATGCTTTGTAATATAATATCCGTTTCTTTGTTGGACAATGAAGGATATCATTTTATATTGCAGCACAATGTTATGAACATTAAACTGAATCAAGAGTTGATTGATTGTGCTACACTTAATAACGGGATATACGTCCTTAATCAACACATAGTTTTCAACATACAACACACAAATAAAAGAAAATTTTTAGATATAAATGAAGTTTTTCTTTGGCATTGTAGACTTGGTCATATTAATGAAACAAAACTAAACAAGCTTCATAAGATTGATATTTAAATTCTTTTGAGTATAAATCTTATGCGACTTTTCAATCTTGTATCAAAGGGAAAATGATCAAAACTCCGTTTACTGTACACGGAGAAAGAGCTACTGAGCTCTTGGGCCTCATACATAGTGATGTATGTGGGCCAATGTCTACACATGCGAGAGGCGGTTTTTCCTGCTTCATAACTTTTACTGATAATTTCTCAAGATTCAGTCATGTGTTTTTGTTAAAACATAAGTCTGAAGCTTTCGAGAAATTCAAGTAGTACAATTGAAGTAGAAAAACAAACTGGAATGAGCATCAAAATACTTCGATCAGATCAAGATGGAAATTATCTTAGTACAGAGTTTTCGAACTTCCTAAAAGAGAATGGAATTCCCTTTTAGCTAACTCCCCTTTACACACTATAGCACAACGGTGTGCCAGAGAGGCGGAATCATACCCTATTAGATTTGGTACGATCCATGATGAGTGATACTGAGTTGCCTATCTCCTTTTGGGGGCATGCATTGGAGACTGCAGCTTTTCTGTTGAACAAAGATCCAACAAAGACCGTGTCTACCACTCCATATGAGATATGGTATGGGACCATCTCTTAAACGAGTTAAGATTTGGGGTTGTCTGGCTTTTGTTAAAAAGCAGAATCCAGACAAACTTGAGACATGATCGATCAAGTGTATATTTGTGGGATATCCGAAACATTCGTTTGGGTATCTTTTCTACCACAAGGAGAAACAAAAGGTGTTTGTTTCTCAACATGCTACATTTTTGGAAAATGAGATTTTTCCAAATGACACTGATGGCAATGTGGTAGATCTAGAGGAGGTTCTAGAAACATAAGTTACAAATGACGACTTGGTTGAACCTGATATTGCAACAGAACCTAATGAACCTCAGCCACTCCGTAGATCTGGTAGGACTTCTCGCCCACCGGAGAGATGCTACGGTTTTCTCGTTGATGGCAATGGAGAAGATTGCATCATGGATGATGATGATCCTACCAGTTTTCAGCAAGCTATCACAAGTGATGACTCTGTGAAGTGGCTGGATGCCATGAAATCCGAAATAGAGTCTATGTACACCAACAAAGTATGGACTTTGGATGTTGTACCCTCTGGGGTAAAACCCGTAGGGTGCAAATGGATCATTAAGAGAAAGATTGGTGTAGATGGGCAGGTGAAGACCTATAAGACAAGGCTTGTGGCGAAAAGATTTCGACAAAGATCAGCATTGGACTATGACGAAACCTTTTCTCTTGTAGCCATGCTTAAATCCTTTTGGATCCTACTTGCTATTGCTGCGCACTACGACTATGAAATCTGACAGATGGACGTTAAAATAGCTTTTCTAAATGGTGATTTAGAAGAATGCGTTTATATGGATCAGCCAGAGGGCTTCATTAATAGTGGGAGCAGCGGGAAAGCATGTAGCTTGCTTAAATCCATTTATGAATTAAAGCAGGCATCACGGAGTTGGAACATATGTTTTGATGATGTTATCAAAGAGTTTGATTTTCTCAAAAATCCAGATGAACCTTGTGTTTATAAGAAGATTGTAGGAAGTACTGTCACGTTCCTCGTATTGTACGTGGATGACATTCTTCTGATAAGAAACGATGTTCTTATGCTACAATCGGTCAAACTATTCTTACCACAAAGGTTCTCCATGAAGGACCTGGGTGATGCCTTGTACATATTGGCATGAAGATCTATGGGGATAGATCTAAAAAGTTGTTGGGATTGTCCCAAACCAGGTACATTAACACCATCCTAAAAAGGTTTAATATGGAAGAATCCTAGCGGGGTGCCTTACCCACTAGTCATGGAGTCACTCTCTCCAAACACTTTTGCCCAAAGACTGATGAAGAGAGAGCTTGCATGAGCATTATATCCTACGCTTCTGCTGTAGGATCTATAATGTATGCGATGTTATGTACACGTCCTGATGTAGCTTATGCACTGGGTGCAGTAAGCAGGTATCAATCCAACCCATGGGAGAATCACTGGACAGTTTTGAAGAATATTCTTAAGTACTTGCGAAGGACTAAAGAAATGTTCTTGGTGTATGGTAACAGAGATCTCCAAATAGAGGCCTTTACCGATTCGAGCTTCCAGAGTGATAAGGATGACAGCAAATCTATCTCAAGATTTGTCTTTACCCTCAATCGATGGGCGGTGTGTTGGAAGAGTTCCAAACAGGATACCGTTGCAGACTCCACGATGGAAGCTGAGTATATTGCTGCAAATGATGCTGCCAAGGAAGCCGTCTGGATGAGTAAGTTCATCTCGGAGCTAGGAGTAGTTCCGACCATTATTGATTCAATACCATTGTATTGCGATAATAATGGGGCTACGGCATTAGCCAAAAAGCCTAGATCCCATCAGCGATCTAGATACATTCTCAGGCGATATCATCTGATCCGGGAGATAGTTGATCGCCGTGATATCGTGATTCAGAGAGTAGATACAAAAGATAACACCGCGGATCCGCTCACCAAGGCCCTCCCTTTGCTGCAGCATGAGCGACTTTTTGAGATGTTGGGTATGAGATACGCCAATAACTGGCCTTAGTGCAAGTGGGAGATTGTTGGATATATGTATGCTCTAGAGGCCAATATATAATAGTGTATGTATCGATGTGTGTGTGTGTATTCAGGGGACATTCTTGCTCGACATGATAGTATGTTGTCTGGTTGTACTCTATCTTGACATGTTCATTTGATCATGCTTTCACTCATTTGGTACATGCTGATATAGCCCTTAGGATATGCTTGACTACTGAGATTATGATACGAATCATACTAATGGGACATGTGTAGTTTATGAGCATATCCTTGAAATGTTCCTAGTCGTGGGTGTATCGAGACGGGGCATCGTTTTCACCAGAGTAGACTAGTGTATACGTTATTTGTCCCATATGATGGACGATGGATGATCCCATATCCATTGGTGTGGTGACACCAAAGACCGTATACGGGTGCTCAGTGAGACTGGGTACACTGAACGGACTCGCCGAGAACTCCTATGTGGTATTATATCTATCGTCGGATAGCAGTTCTCAGATGACACTGGTACAGGTTAGTCTGTAGACCCGAGATCGTCATAGAGTCTTGTGTG
Organism: Agapanthus africanus; assembly: GCA_030015575.1. Lineage (NCBI taxonomy): Eukaryota > Viridiplantae > Streptophyta > Magnoliopsida > Asparagales > Amaryllidaceae > Agapanthus > Agapanthus africanus. The sequence goes on from CM057338.1 coordinate 129,073,324, forward strand.
TCCTCCCACTGTACTTTGATCTCCACCCTACCACGGCTCTACTGAGTCGTACAAATAGGTGGATTTTGGATACAGTCCCAAGGCACATGGAGGCAATGAGCGATAGGAGGGGTTTCGTCTCTCTCGGTATTGGGGGTTGTTGTTGCGCTATATACGATTGGTTATAACAGGAAGTCCCTGGCCAGGGCTGCTGAGATTTACTGATAAGTGTTATCAATAGTTTCTCTATCTGTTATGAGCCATATACTGGCATAACTTATTGGGTTAATAGGGTCGATGATACCACCCTTAGACTTGATATGCAGCACATTTGACGAAGAGACCGGACTGTACGGTAAGTATTACCAGTTGGCTCGACGGGAGTTTTAGCAGGTTCGTTTGTGTTTCTTCTGATCGCTCAATACCTGGGAGCCGTTACGTACAGCTTGTGTCACTGACGGTTTGTGGGCATGCGATGTGATCACTGCCTACCGCTAGCGTATTGACGAGTCTTAGAGTCCCATAAAGGGGTCTCCTAGCTCAGGTGAAACGATGTAGGGTGCATATGAGATATGCGCGGGAGCTCGATTAAATGCGAGTAGTTGATACTGTATTTTAATCAGGCGTTTACTATTGGACGGGTCGTATGTGATATGACCGGATTATTAAATCAAGTGTTGATTTAATATCAAGTCCATTAGCTCATTTATTAAACCCATTTCTTTATGATGCATGCACGAGTGTATGTATATGTTGATATGGATGCACACATGCAAGCATACATGTGTCATGGTTGATGATACATTGGTGGTGGCAATGCAAGACTTACATGGTAACATATTTAGATATTTTGTTTATTTGAGAAAAGCAAAATGGCAACATAATCATGGTTGACTATTCAACTCTTTTTGAGTTGACCCAAGTCAATGGTTTCATTTGCCCATGGTTTTATAGCCCATGGTTTTGCTTAACCTCAAGTCACAAAATATCTAGATATTTTATGACCATAGTTTAGCATGAGATAATTCACTTACTCTCTTGAGATGATGTTGAGTTATTTATTATTCTCTTGAGTCAAGCTTGAGTCATCTCGTTCTTCCTCTCTCCCCTCAAAACTTTCTAGGGTTTAAAAAGAAAGAGAAGAAATTAAAAAAAAAGATTTTTAAGTGAGATCCAAACCCACATCACCAATCTATACTAGTCTGGCCCATTAGTGTAGATTGTTTGCTCCACTTCTTCATAGATCAAGTGAAGGTAGGAGCTTGAGCAAAGGGACTTCGTGATAGATCATCGTGGACTTGGAAGGATTCAAGCGAACCGGTTCAAACCCTACTCGATCCAAGGAGTCAAGGAGGAGGACTACAAAGGTTGTATTTTCTCCCCACTTAGTGTTAAACACTACATAGTATGTGATACTATAGTTTGTTACTCTATTTTTCTAATTCGATTCATGGTTGGTATTGTTTAGCACCCCCTAAATTTTTGTTATAGCATGTGTGATGCAACCTTAACCCTAGGCATGGTGCTAGAGAATCCCTACAGGTAAGGCTTCTATCCCATTAAAAATGTATAGAGTAGACACCCATCCGCTTGTACTTTTATCCGTTTCAAGTAAATTTCGGCAGCACCTCCCTTCTGTTCTCCGAGTAAACTGTAATCAAATAGATAATCATTTCAATACTGTGAAACAACATTGAAATGAACATCTAATCTATTTTTGTACTCGGAGAACTAGCGGAAAAGTAGCGACGAAATAACTCGAAACGAATGAAAACACAAGTGAATACAGGTGTTTACTTTATATATTTCTAACTTTTCCACACTAGACAAATCTATTGGTTATCATACAATTGAATTTTCTCGTCACATAGACTACATGACGGTTGTTAGCACCGAACGATACCGTCTGATATTTAACAACCTCCGTATAGTTCTATATCACGACGAATATCAAACGTATGTTAACCGATAGATATGGACTAAGTCGCGCTTTGATTTTCACCTATGATTATCGATGAGAATATGAAAGTTTTAACTTGAACATTTAATTTGAATAGATTTTACGTTTACGTTTCGTTTTTAAGGGTTTGAAATTTTTAGTTTAGGGTAAAGTTTTCTTACGTTTACTGTAAAGTTTTACGTTTATGTTATCATCGAGTATCCTACTGAAAGAACTAGTGCATCCTAAACCCTAATCCTAATTAACCCAAATTAACCTAATTAACCCAAATTAACCTTAATAATCACCCTAATTCAAATTATTCCTAATTAACTCAAAATTAACCTGATTAAACCAAATTAACCCTATTTTACCTAATTAACTCTAACCTTAACCCTAACCCTAATCATCATCCCAACCCTATCCCAGACCAAAATTAATCATAATTAATCAAATTAACCCTAATCATCACCAATCTTATTTTATCTAATTAACCCTAACCCTAATCATCACCCAAACCCTAACCCAAACCAAAATTAATCCTAATTAATCTAATTAATCCTAACCCTAATCATCACCAACCCTATTTTACCAAATTAATCCAAATTAACCCTAACCCTAATCATCACTCAAACCCCAACTCTAACCCTATTTTACCTAATTAACCCTAACCCAAATTAACCTCTAATTAACCCAGCCCTATAACCCTAATCCTAAAATCAACAACAATAACACCAAAAACAAAAAAATTATAAATTAAATTCCTAATTAATTTACATAAATCAAAAACATAACTATTTAGGAAAATTCAATTTCAAATTATATAAACTCATCTCGCTGCCAAAGACCGGCCGGCGTCCAAGAGCTCGAGAAGATGAAGGCTAAGAGCTCGACGAGATGGAGGAGACTGGGAAGATGGAGCTTGAAGAGGTAGAGGCAACGACGAGGACTTCGATATCGATTGGTGATGACGAGGAACTCCACGACGAGCTCGATCGATAGCGATGGAAGAGGAACTCGCCGACGAGCTTGATCAGCAACGAGAAAGTCAACGACGAGGGACGAGGAAGTCGACGACGAGACCGACGACGGGGGACGAAGCACAGGAAAGATAAGGTTGGTGGGAAATTTTGGGGAATGGAGGGAAATTACTTAACTTTTTTTAATTTTAAATAACCCTTTGTTGTCCCTACGGTTCAATCCGTAGGGTTTATTTTGCGGCACCGTAGAGCCAAATAAAGAGATTACATTTTAATATATTTTAATTTATTCATGCCCTTACAGTGGGGACCGTGGGGGCAAACAATGCCTCTACGGAGTAAACTGTAGTGGCAATAAAAATTTACCCCTACCAATTTCTCTATCCGCAGTGTATGATTTTTGCAGGAAAACCAGGGCTTGCGTCTGCTCATGTCTTCTGAGCATTGAATCCTAGGGAACTGCTAACTAAGGAATTTTAGGACACTTTAGGCCCAGCTCATTCCTTTAGGAATAAAACCAAGACCCAAACTGTTGGAATTAAAATTTATATAAAAAAAAGCTTTGAGCCATTCTCAGGCACTAAGTTGCACCCAAGCCCTACTAAATTAATAATCATTCATGTACCGTTATTACCTAGAACCAAAAGATTTATGTGTCTTTTTCTCCCAATAAAAATGAAAAAGGGGGTTTTACGTAATGGTGCCTCAAAACCTGACCGATTACTAAAATCTTTCCAATACTTGATAATTACTATTTACATCCCAAAAATTTTAAATAATTTTTAAAAAGACCCTCGACTTGTCAAAAAGATTATTTTTCTTTCATTCCGTTAGGCAACCGGCGAAGGGATGTCGGGGCTAGGGTTTTAAAACTTCCAAACCCTTCTATTACATCTAAAATCCACAAGTTCGGCCCCAGATCGAAATTAAAGTTAGAGATTTGCTTTAACAAAACTCAATTCACCATAGAAGCAGCAACTTCGACCTCCGTCTTCTCATCCTATATAATAGTGTAATGCAAATGTGGTCAGATTCGAGTGGAAACCTAAATCGGAGAAGGAGAAGTCAAGGATAATTAGGAAGAGAGCTTTAAAATAGAAAAAAAAAAGATGGGTTCTCGAATGAAATGGATGATAATTGGGATGGTATTAAAAAACACTTAACGGCAATATTATCTTTGGATGGAAATTTTTGAGGGGTAAAAATGTAACTAGCGAAAGATTTGGAGGGAGTAAATAGTAAGTGTAAAATATTGGGTAGTTTTGAAGGGACCATTTAGAAACCCCCTATAAAAAATGAGAGAATTGCTCCATTCTTTAGTGTGGCCACATCCTTCGAGTTTTGTAAGTGAAAGACCAGAAAAGCCACACACAACCCCTTACTATTTACAATTTACATAACCAATTAAATTATTCATATTTTTCCCTATATGACCGTCAAATTATCTCTACTGTTATAACTGAAAATCCATGAGATTAGATATACGGCACTTTTCACATTTAATTCAAATAAAACGTCCATAAGAAAAAGAATCCTTGATTATAAGATGGTTGGCATTATGGACTATTTGAAATATATAGTTGGGAAAAACGATTCATTGTGTGCCTCATGTGAGAGAGGAAAAATTATACTGTGTCAGCCATATATGCCCGGTTATGAGAGAGAAATATACAAGCATCCGGACCCACCGCATTGCCCAAATAATACACGATCCTCCATCTCTTTCTTTTTTCTGTCCGGAAGTAATACATCCGGCATACCGAATAATTTCCTAACAGAAAGAGAGCATTTGGAGAGAGAAACCTTTTCTCCAAAAGATGGATATTATTCAAAATTTTAAATACTTAAGTTTGCATGGGTCCTGGATTGCAGTAAATTATTAAGGATTTTTCTTGTTTTTGATATTAAAAAAGGCAAATTTTACTATACCCCATCCACTTTTTAGGATTTTGAGATAACACCGTTGAACTTTAAAACTACTATAAACCTCCCACTGAACCTCCAATATTGTATGAAATCGTTAGTTTAGATAACCCGTGCAAGCTACAGTTGGACTGAATAACCCAAAAATGGCTTACAAATAGATTGAATAAACTCAAAATGAACGGAATACGATATTTTTTGACAAAAATACCTTTCAATTTTGTTACGCAAATACTCTTCAATGAGATTTATAGCATTTTTAAAGTTATATATGGTTATCACACCAGCCTCAGATAATGGATAGGGTTTAGTAAAATAAACCCTAATTTTTTTTATAAAAAAAAGGCCATCTTTCGTGGCTGCACAATTGGATCTTGGTTGCCAATTTGGCATGGCCCAACTAAGTAACCATCATCTCTACAGTTATAACGCCCGAAAGAAGGGTGCGCTTGTCAATAGTTCGGGTCAAGACCCAATCTGACCCGGAACAGCTAATAAAAACCAGATCTGGTATAAGTTCTTCTAGATCCGGATCCGGAATTGATCCATACCCATTTAACTACTTAATAAATGGTTTGGGTCTAGGTTTGTTTGGTTCATACCTGTTTAGAGCCGACCAATATATCTTATATCTAATTAATTAATGTAAAGCATAACCTATACGAAAGTAATGTAGTTCTTAACTTCTGGTTTTTCTCGGTGTCTCTCATTTACATCTCTCTTCACTGTTTCTCCACCATTGTACCACTCATACCTTTCCATCCTTATGATGTCATACCTATCTCATCGTTTTGCCTCTAATTTGAAAGATCTACAAGATATATAAATTAGATTTTTTTTGTTCTCTTTTTTAACTGGATAAAATTATTTAAATTCTTAAGGGTTTTTTACTTCTTGTTTTTTCATGCTTTTGAAAATTATTGGCAAACTTTTAAGTTATTAATGCACAAATTAAAGTTGATAGATGGGTCGGCTAAATGAGTCTGACCCATTAATGGGTCCGGATTTGGATCCGCTCTATACAGATCCGTTGGGTAAATGGACAAGTTTATGTCCGTAAAAAGCAAATGGGTATGGGTATGGGACATGCTAGACCCGATCTAACTGAGGCCATTTACATGCCGAGGATAGGGGCTAGAAATTCAACTTCAAATTGGGTCTTCGATTTTATATCACACGGATTTTGGTGATTTTATATCACACGGATTTTGGTGATGTGTCAAAGAATTACTTAATTACCATAATTAAATGCTAAGAAAAAGAAAAAAGGGGGCAAAACACATTCTATATGGTTTTGAAGTGGAAGGTCTTTATGGTAAAAACTACCTACACATTTTATGGGCAGCTATCTTTCTTTTTAAAGTTAATCACAGCCCGTTTTTAAAAAAAGTATTTCACTGCTTCATTATTTTGAAACTTAATTTCCTTGCGTATTTTAATTCTACTTTTCTATTATATAAATTTTATTTTCACATTTTTACATTTTACGATGCAAAATTTCTAGTAATCGTAATGATAGAGATAAAAGCATTAGCATCGAATCTTTATTTATTTAATTTTTAGGCAACACATCCACACGCGTTATACATAAGCACAAATCATATACCTGCTTTACATGTGATTAAAATCTATTAATTAGCCGCGAAGGGCAGCCATGTGTTACTTTATCTTTGTTTTTCCAAAGAACTTAATATATAAATAAATCATTATAGTTTATCCTAAAATAACTTTAAAGTTGACAGGACCGTTCCCTCCCTAGATCTTCCCTTTCCCTCTCGTAAAAGAAGGCCTGCGTATGCCTTGGAATGACATAATCAAGCCTCTGTTTTTCGGTTTTTTTTTTCTATATAAAATTAGCTTTACCCCCATTTTTCCTTGATATTTCGATTTAGATCCTTAGTTTATATATTTAAGCTCAATTTTGGCTTTCTTTTTCTATGTACCGTTTTTTATCGGTAATTCCATCAGACCCTTGGTTCAGATATTTGAACTCAATTTTGATCTCGAAAAATCAGATCTACCGACCGATTATTTTTGGAGATTTCCGTGTGGATTCTTGGCTCAAATATTTCTAACTGGCTATGGAATTGTCAAGCCTTCTAATCACCCCTCCTTATTATTGCATGGTTCCAACCAATCATGTGAGTTAATCATAAGCCGGGAAAATTACACGTAGCTCCCAATCGTAATGATAGTACTTGACTATATACCCAGGCTAACAATTAAAATATTTGATTGCTGCATGTATCTTTATACAATTCTTTGAAAACCGTCGATAGCTAAATATAGCTTGATAATTACTAATTATTATGAATAAAAATAATAATTGTAACGATCGTGTTTTTAATATACTATTTTTAAATAAATAAAATCTATTTGTTTTAAAATGATTCGTTTTGTCAAAAAGAGGGTTTTGAAAGGTTGTTTTAAAATGATTTATTTTTTTAGTAAAATGAAATTGTTTTGTTCTGTTTTGAAAGGTAAGTTTTGATAGGAGAATTTGTTTTATTTAAAGGAAAAAGAATTAGTTTCAAGAATTGATTCTTTCCATTTACCTTTTAAATCATTTACTTTTGATTTTTAAAAGAACATGCATAAATATTCCATTAGTTGAGATGTTGTGGGTTTTTTTAGTGGTTGCAAGATCGAATCCCGGAGCTTGTAATAAATTTTATCAATTATTTTATAAAACCCTCTCATAATCTATAAATAAGACCTTTCAATTCTTTTTTAACTCGCCAAATTGATTCATAATAAATTAGAATTATTATGAAGAATTTTTATCACCATTAAATCTATTTTTAATTCTTCTTTAAGACAAATAAAGGCCTTGTTCATCCTCCTACCTTAGCTCATTCCTCTTGATCAATTCTGAAAATCCAAATTCCCTTAAGCCTTGAAGAAGCATCGATTCTCTCAAGCTCTGAAGTCTCAGTCAAAATCAAGGCTTTGATATTATCGGCAATACGATTGTTGCACCGTATTGCAACATCTTGTAAATCACTGTCTCTCTCTTTCTTGTTGACTCTTCCTCTTCTTGCCATGCCACCAATCTTGCCAATGCTTGTTCTACTCCGGTTAGCCTTATGTTTAAATAATATTTACAAAATAAAAACGATGAATTACCACCTCAGTAGCAGTCGCCAAAGCATTTTGCCTTCATGCTTGAGAACGCGACAATCAGTAGGTTTCGCTTGACTTCTTATGACAACGATAGAATGTTTTTATTAGTTGTATGAGAACACATGGATCGTATCGCAACAAATCGGTGTATGACACTTTATAGAATCCATTTGTTTATAAAAAGGGGATTTTTTTTCTTTTGCTTAAAGTGCTAGCATATGCCTTATGTTCACATCCTTAATCACACGCATGCTTCGCCGTCTAATACTTTTACTCGGTGTACAAGAAAGCAACACACACTCCTCCGCAATTCATTTAGTAGAATTTAAACCGAATTTTTTAATAAAACCATGTCTTTTTGAAACCGATATTTCTAAGCCAAAACGGCATTGAGTTGGGTTCATATTATAATTTTGATCTCAGGAAATTTCAAGAAAATTATTTATGATAATATATATTTTTGTAAATGCACAGTATAAATTTCAGATCGAACTGAATTATGGTTTAGAATTTATGCCACTTTTAGTCATTGTTTTTGTAACTCTAAAAGCTGTTTTTTAAAAGTAAATCTTCCAACGGCCATAAGATCCAAACTAAGTGAAATCAAATTGTTTTGATAACTAGATCAAAATATCTAGATTTTCTCAATTCAACCCAAGCTCTGAAAATTAACAAAACTAATCAAAATCTGTCTTTTTAAATTGTGTATCGTATCTGGACAGAATCTGTCTTGATTTATGCACTAATTTTCAAAATGTCATAACTCAAACTGCATAACTCAGTTTTTGACAAACCTTAGATGTATGGATTCCAAATCGACAGCCTTACATATTTTCTGCATAACCCAAGACTCAGAAATGTGTATATCGATCAGATGTATGCTCTGCAAGTTACCCTCTTTGCTGTCCAGAAAATAAAAATTTGTTTTATACCCTTAGACTAAAATAATCATAACTACAGTTTTAGAGATCCAAATCGCATAAAATCAAGTTGTTTTGATAACTAGACTGAAAACCTACGCTTTTCTCGTTCAACTCCAAACCCGAAAACCCACAGAAACTGTCACAAACTGTACTCTTAAGACACACGGCGATACTAAACAGATTCTTCCCTGCACTGTGCAACGATACCAAAAGCGATTATCACCTAAACCAGTAATTGGAATTAGTCAAGACTCGAACCCATGTCTGTGCACCATCTAAGACTGTTTCTCGTGTTTATCTTAAATTTATATGAATTGTTAATATGCTAGTATTCAATACTTCTTTGTGCTACTGTTTCTGGTTTGTGCCTTGTGGACACTTCAATATTGTGTCGTTTCATGTATACGAATTTGTGTAGCCCGACTCCTTCATTGTTGTGCTTACATGAATTATATGGTTAGATGTATTGCATACTTGATACGAACTTGGCCCAAACCGTAAATATGTATGTACATGAATACCTGAATACTTAAATACGTGAATAAAGGAACATATGAACTTGACGTGAACTTGATTGATCTTAAAAAAGTGTGTTCATAAAGAAACCGCAATCAAGACGGTGTCGTTAGTAGCTAGCTGCGATGAGTACGGGTCGTCTGCAGGAAAACGTGAACCTTTTTCTTAGTTTAGACGAGTTGATTGAAGATGAGTGAATGTTTGTCGTTACGGATATACTACGGATATAAGATTTATAAAGAGAAGGCTTGTAGGGTTCATAGAACTTAGTAGTAATAGATGAATAATTAAAAATGACTCCTTTTATTTTTTAACAGTTTAAAACTAGATCGATAGTGATGAATGTAGATTAGGGTTCTTTTGGAAGAAACTAGGGTTTCCCCACTACTAACCCTTGTCCTTGCATTGATCCCTATTCATGTCTAGTCCCTAACAAAACAAGTGTTAAACTAATCTCAAATCGTGGTCGTGACTAGACATAAATTGGTAACGCGCCCAATAAGGATGTTAACATTTACCTTGCTAAAATTTATAGACTTTAAAATGTATAAAAGATGTTAAAAGATTTTATCATCTATTGATCTACTCTATACTACGAACCCTGGCAAGCTCGGAATTACTCGCTCATGGTTTGAGATTTAGAAAAAAAGCTGAAGAATGAAAATATGATTAAGATGCAGAAAGTAAGTGCAAAAAGAATTAAATAAGAAAAACACTGCCTTTATTAATCAACTATTACATACAACTTTTGAAAGTAGAGTACAAGAACCCTAGTTGCTCTAAATATCTATCTTATTGGAAGTAAATGACTAGTTGATGATCACTCAGATGCGTGGATCATTTTAGACCTCTTAATCTCTTCGGTGATAATTTTTTATGTGAAGCTCTCGGTCCTATATATAGTCACAGAAACTAGAAACCCTAGATGCCTTGAGTGAATATATGTTGTTAAGATCAAATCACCAAAATCTCAAATCCTACGGCCACAAACCCACCGTGCTTCCGCCGCATATTGCCTATGTTTGCTGTGGATCCGCCGCATCTTGGTGGCTTCAGTTTCTGGTATTTTTTGTGCTATTTTATCTTGATTTTTGGAGATCCTCTCAATATCTAGATTGTGAAAATAATGCTCTGAGTTTCTGTCGTTGCTAGATCTCTCGATTTGCTTCCATATTCTGGCAGATTTGATTCCGACATCTTGATTTATCCGGGATCTCTTGGATTCCAGACTTGAGCTAATCTGCACAATATCTCAAATCAAAGTGTTAGTAGTATTTGGTATTTTTGAGATATTATCCTAACCATTTTATATGATATTATATGTTAAGAATATTGATTAGAAATATTTGATATGATATGCATATTTTAATTATAATATTATATGCCATTATTTTCCCTCATTATGTTAATTATAATATAGAAACATACGATAATAAACTTTTCACACATAAACCCTCATATGTTCTCTATTTACAATAAACACATTTTAGTACTTAACAATAATAGGGAAAATGTTCATTCAAATGTACAATATTTTAGACTAATCAAATACCCCCAAACTTAACTTTGATCGTTCCGAGCAAACTAGTTATTAAAGAGAAGGAGAAGAAAAAGAAAAGGAAAAACCTAGCACATTTTTGTAGGCAACATGATTGCACTTAGCACGTACAACAAGCCTTTAAATTTCTAGGTGTCTCTAGTAGGAGGAGTGTTGTCTCCTGAGGGTTTTCAGTTGATTACACCCACAAAATCCCATAATAAGAGAAAGATGATGAAAGTTACATTCAAATATAAAGAACATATAAAATAAAGAACTTGAAAAGAACAGTTTCAAACTACACAAGTTCTTTAGTAGGCATGAGCCTTATCTTAATAGTCATGAAAAGATATCAGAAATCACATCATCCCTCAATAAAATATCGCTTTTAGTCTTCCTCCCTACCTTTCTTCCAAACATAGATCATATACCCCTACGTGTGTGTAAAAGACATCCATACACTTAGAGAATTCAATTCAAGCTATCATACTCTTGTCCATCTTCCTTAGTACTTTTTAGTCGGTGAATATTTCAGATGGAATTGCTCACACGTTCTTCATGTAACTGTTAATACTTCATGAGGTATTAACCAACCGATTACCAAATGTGCTCACTCATTAAGACATAATTAGAAATATCCTAGTCTTGCAACACCTAAGGCTTAGCAGTGGCTCCCAAACCAGTTGATCTAAGGCACCAGGTAATAAAACACTCACGCTATATTTTTTTATGCTGACTTAAGTAATTACAAAACCAGTATTCATTTTTCTTCACCATTTTTTTCATGTCATTTATATTTTTGTTTGTATATTTTTTTCTTCATACTAAGAATTTTAGACAAGAGCATTTCAAGGTATCCTCTACTATCCCAAGTTTCAAGATGCGTGCAAATGCGTATAGTAGTGTATCAATGTTCAGATATTTGGACTAAAAAATATGGACTATTTTTCGGACTTATTTCTATTCTCAGATTAGTGATTCCCTTCATCTTACAAACCCTTGGAACAATAGCTCATGACTATCTATTACTACCTTCGTTATAAAGCATCTACTTTTCTTGCTTTTCTTAAACTTTTCCTCCTATCATATGTATTTTTCACTTTCTAATTTTCATTTCCAAGAAACTTTTTATATGATAATAAACTTTTTATATAGTTTCAAGTGCTAAATGATATTTCAGTAAATACAACTTCCCCCCCAAATCTGTTTGCAGCAGTGTCCTCACTGATGTTGTTCTTTAAGCGCATAAACCTGTAGACTTGGGAGGAAGGGATAAAATAATAGTTAAATGAAAAACTACCCATGTTTCCCCCAATCAGAGCAAAACTCCGTTTGAATTTCAAAAATTCAAAAATTGAAGCAACGCTTCAGATCCCTTGCGCTGCGCGCAACGCGCCACGTGTCAAAAACAGACACGCCGGCGCAGCGCCCAAGGCAGCGCACCCAATCAGAGTAAGGCTCTATTTAAAACAAAAATAAAGGAAGCAACGCTTCAGATGATTTGCGCTCTGCGCTGCGCGACACGTGGCAGTGCAGTTGCGCTGCGCTCTGCGCTGCGCGACACGTGTCAGCGCAGTTGCGCTCGCTCTGCGCTGCGCGACACGTGTCAAGCGCGAGTGCGCTTGCGCCAACTGTGCCAGCACTAAAACAGAATTAAAATTCTAGAAAGATCTTTCTGATCTTATTAAAACAATAAGATTCTCTTCTGTAAAACAGAAGCCTTTGGATCAAAGATCCAACGGTGGCGAAAAATCCCTAAATCACTCAGAGAAAGATCTCTTTAACTGATTGAACAAATCAATTGGCACTATAAAAAGGCCCCTAAACTCCAAGTCTAAAACACAGAGAGATATTCAGAACTCCTCTAGAAAATTTTGAGAAGAGCTTAGAAAGAAAAAAAGGTAAAAACCTTTAAATAAAAGAAGAACTTTCTTCTATAAAGATCAATGATCTAAGAACAAGATCAAGATCTTCAATTAAAAAGGAAAAAAGATCAAAAAGATCCAATCACAAAAAAATAAAAAAGAAGTATTGCTTCACAGATCATTTGATCTACATAAAGGCATTGCCTTTTGATGAACCATTGGTTCTGGAATCTTAAAAGATTCTTCTTTTTAATCCAAAATTGGATCAAAATATTGAACAGTGCCCTGCACTTGTAAAATTTGCACTGTTGCGCTCTTGGGTCGGCGCAAGCCATCATAGAGCGCCACCTGTCAGCCCCAGAACAAACTGCGCCCTGCGCTTTAAAAACAGAGCACTGCTCTCTTAAATTTGGCGCAAGTCACCAGAGCGCGCCACGTGTCAGCAGCGCAACAGCGCAGCGCAACAGCGCAGCGCACTGCTGCAGCGCACTGTGCTTGCGCTCACCAGAGCGCGACACGTGTCACCTCCACATACGTTTGCGCCTTGCGCTGGCGCAAAGCGCCTGACAAGCCACGTGGCGCTTTATCAGACTAATTAATGCACCGCATTATTAAAAAGAAGGGACATAGCCCAACTAAAAAGGTCTAACATGCCTAATAAAAAATGCAATGCATTATTAAAAAGAGGCAGAGCCCAAACAAAGGTCTGTCAGACCAAAACATATGCTGTGCATCATTTAAAAGGGGCAGAGCCCAAATAAAGGTCTAATAGACCAAACAAAAAATGCCATGCATTATTAAACAGGGGCAGAGCCCTAGTAAATGCCTAATAGGCCAAATGCAAATAAAATGTTGAACATTTGCAACTGGACTTAGCCCAATTCTGGTCGTAAGTCCTTAAATTAAATTGACTGAGCATGACTGCTCTCTTAAATCAATTTACACCCGGTTCAAGGGTACATCTCCGAACTCCTCTGACATCTGTCGTTGTAATCCTTCAACGTCGTCAGAGAGGTGACGGGTCCCGACAACCACACATCAATATGGACTGTGGGCTCCTTAAACTCATGGACTGACGCGTCCTTAAACTCATGGACTAATGCATCCCTAAACTAACATCCGTCCCCAAAATGGGAATGTTGGACCACTATGTCCCTAAACTGGAACAATAGAGCCCCCAAATGCTCTTTTGTCGGATCTAAACGATCCCGTTTAAGTTGATCTTAGCCTCAAATATGGCTAACGTATCATTAAACCTTCAAAAAGACTTTAGTCCCAAGTTGGACTATAGATCCCCCAATCAACTTTAGTTTAAGGGTACATCTCTGAACTCCTCTGATATCTGTCGTTGTAATCCTTCAACGTTGTTAGAGAGGTGACGGGTTCCGACGGCCATACATTCAACGGACCGCTATGTCCCTAAACTGGAAAAATAGAGCCTCAAATGCTCTTTTGTCGGATCTAAACGATCCCGTTAAGTTGATCTTGGTCTCAAACTGGACTAACGTATTCTTAACAAACGTTTAAGTTGATCTTAGCCTCAAATACGGCTAACGTATCCTTAAACCAAAACCCCAAACCCAAATCTAAGAAAATACGGATTTGGACTAATCCACGTCCTACGGGCGACGACATAAATTAGTCTCCGTATACGATCCACGGGCAACCACAAACAAAACAAACACCCACGACACGAAGTGAAATTCTGGAGAAGGAGAAAGTTGTTACCGCGATGCGGTAACGTAATTAACTGCAGGGGCTTGCGCCTGCAGGGAAGAGCGTCCCCACAACCAAAAAACCCTCAAGCAAGGGGGAATCTGACGAAGTCTGCTAATCGGCCGCATCCGTCTAAACCTCCGATACACGGTGCCATAAATCAACTTGGCATCTTCGGAGAGGTGGACGGATAAAACCAAATAGCATCTGCCCCGAATCTCAGGCAAGACGTCCCTACGTCGTCTTAGCCGTCTTTCGGAGGGGAACAGATTCTGGCACGCCCGGTGGGACCTTTTCCTCTTTCCACTCCACACTTCGTGTGTCGTGTTCGCGAACGAATCGCGGTTTGCTATGGTTGCCTGTGGATTCGAGGTACTTAGATTTGGTGTCTTGCTCCGTGCAGAAAACAAAAGATCAATGGCTTCAAACTGCATTACCTGCAACTGCAACTCTTATTCCGTCCTTGCTGGAGGAGTGACTTACGGGCCCCAAGCGGCCTCCCTTTTCAAGATGCCAGTGGAGCAGGTAACTCAAGCCACCACTGGACTATTCTTCGGGACCATACTCCCACCCATAAGCTTCAACGCCCCTGCACCATCACAAGAAGCTCCCAAGAAGTCGGTATTCGATCGGCTTGCTACTACTGCGGCCCCTCTCAACGGGTCGCCCAACTTCACTACCTCGGTTTTTAACAGACTAGGCCAGAGCTCCAACGGGCCCATGAAGAAGCCTGCAATACCGGAAGGCGTTATCTTGAAGCGGATAGCCATCCCTGCTCCCAAAATCGCCAAGACGGTTTCTCCTGCCAAAGGGTCAGTCTTCACAAGACCGACTATTTCTGCTTCCGTTCCAGGCGAAATCACCAAGGTTGCTTCCCCTACTCGGAAGTCTGTTTTTAATAGTTTGGTCATCCTCATTCAACGGATGTCGGCCTTTAAAAGGCCGATACCAGCGAATTCTGACCACCACAGGGGGGCATGAGGAGGTCACCCCTACGGCTAAACCAACTCCAATCGCACGACATGCTCGCTGTCGTCACTGGCGCCGGGTAAGGAAGGCTGGGGGCAACTCCCCCTCTGAGCTAACTCCGCCAGCTCCGAGGGTGGAAATCAATGCTGCTGTTCTGACCGGGAATAGCTTTGAACCGCTAAGAAGGGTGCGCAAAAACTCGCCAATTGCCGTATTGAAAAGATCTCCTACACCTGTGGATAATGCCCCAAAGGTGGAGCTGGAGCAGCCCCCTCAACGGCTGTCCTCTAAAATTTACAAGGTCTGGCATCAAGTCCAAGACTCCGTAATGGATCAAGACTATCTCCGCCGACAGAAAAAGATGAAGGTTCAGCAGGAGAAGGACTACTCTGTCATGTCAGAAAAAGCAACAGCTGGCTGGGTGCCCACTGCAACGGCTCCCTCGACGTCAATCACTCAAAAGAAAAGGAGGCCGCAAAAAGCCCCTGTGAATATGGCGAACCGTAAAAGCGCTGAGCACAAACGCCCCAAGTCTGGGGGCATAGTGGTGCATACTGTTTATATGGCATCCGGGAAAGAGGACAGCCGCGCTACGACGGGTCACCGACCACTCACCCGATCCGTGACGAAAGCTCAAGAACAGCAGCAGAAGCTTTAGGAAATGATGACTACAATGGCCGCACTTACCGGGCCAAAAGAAAGCTCGGAGGCATCGTCAGAACAACGTCACGAACAAGAAACCAACGCTGACTTCCTACGCAGAGTCCTCAAAAAGAAGGACAGAGAAGCCGCAGAGCAAGCGGCTAACATAAAACAAATGGCACTCCTCTTCTAAGATATGGTAGGAATGATGTTACAGCCAGACCTCCAGCTGATGACCCTCCAATCATTGTTGAAGACGATAGAGGGGAGACATCTAATCCTCCTGCGGCTCTTTCAGCAGCCAAGGAAGAAACTATCTCTAAAGCTGCCCTGGATGAGTATATAGCTCAGCAGATACGAATTCATCAGGCGAATGAAGCGGCTGGGCAAATTGTTAGAACCGGACGGCCCTATCCGAGCTGGTATGACCAAATCAGTTACCCGCCAGGATATACGATCCCTAAGTTCCACGTATATAAAGGGACAGGGAATCCCCATCAGCATGTCGCTAAATTTAGGGCTCTTTGTGGCAACACTGGAGGCGACGACAAGCTCCTGCTTCGCCAATTCGTCGGTAGCCTATCGGAGACGGCCTTTGAATAGTATTCGGAGCTACCTAATGACTCTGTCAAAACATTTGCGGAGATGGAGCTATTGTTTACACAAAGATTTGCGAGTGCTAGTGAACACACCCCGATAACAGCACTGATCAATGCCAGGGTGAAGCTAGGCGAGACGTGGGTTCAATATGCAACACGGTGGCGGAATCTATGGTCGAAATGCGAACAGCGGATCGAAGAAGCACCTGCGGTAGGCATGTTCGTGGGCACCCTAGATCCTCTGCAACTATTTCATAGTTCATGATGTTCTTTAAACCAACCACGTTCCAGGCCCTGATCGACAAGCTAGCCCAGATGGACCAAATGGGCCATACGCCGTCTCCTCCAAAGACGGACTCTCGAAATGAGAAAGGGAAAGGAAAAGCGATTGTCATCACCAATGCTCAACAACAGCCGAGCAACTTGAAGCCGGTTGTCCGTCAAAACAATATGCGTTCACGTGTATCCCTCGAGGAGAGGCTAGGACGTCCTTACTCGTTTCCTCAAGATAAAACGAGAAGACTGTTCGAGCTGGCGATGCGCAATAGGCTTATCTATCTCCCGAAGCCAAGGAGATCACCGCAACCCAGTGAGGTGAATAATCCCAATTATTGCCCTTACCACCAAACGGTAAGTCACCCGATTGAGGATTGCTTCGTCTTTAAGGGATGGATTGAAGATCAGTACCTACAAGGCAAGTTTGCGCTGTCTGAAAAGTGGAAAGTAAACCCACCACGGCCGCACGCTCCAAAGAGGACGGACACGCCGGGGGCAACTTGTTCTTTCGTTAATTTTGACAGCAGACGATTTGCGGCACATCGCTCCACTCCCCTTAAAGCACTTTCAGAATCCAAAACCTCTCTTCTTTCTTCCCTCTTTACTTTGCAAATAATCTTGTCAAAACGGGCTTCCCAAAAAGCCAGCCCCGGCCGGGGGGACGAAAACGACGGAGAAGACTCGTTAGATGAATCTGAGGACTACAGAGCAAGTTGTCATGTGATCTTTCACTCATTGATAGATGATGAAGAGGCTCCTTGCACCGAGAAACCAAGGGCGGGTCCTGAACCAGAACTTCTGTGGCCGTCAGACGAGATGATCGATGCCTTCCTGAATGAGATCCGTCTGAAAAGTAAAGCCAAACAGGAGCGCAAGATGGCCATATTGGAAGGAGCCAAACACCGGCGACTAGACGAAAGAGCCGAGACACTCCCGTCAAATCAAAAGACATCCGCTGCCGATAAAAACAAATTCAAGACGAGGAAAAGGTTCGCTAAAGCCATATCAATAGGAATGAAGCTACCACCCTCTGAAGAAAACACTCTCAGTGGAGTAGAGATGCATCCTGATTACTGCATATATCATCAGAAGATCACACATTCTACTGAAGACTGCGACTCCTTTAAGTGTTGGTGGCATGGGTATGTCGCTCACAGGCAACACATCAATAGAACAAAGCGGGAAGCTCGTAGACAGCGAAAAAATACGACGGATGAGCATAAAAGAGTTGCCGGCAATTGTCATAGGGATGAACCGGGGGGATCACGAGTTCTCACCTACGGGAGCGAATCCGACGAAAAGGTAGCCCTCGGCCCTTTCTTCAAGGAGTCCATCTCTGAAGAATTAAGGAATTGCGGGAACATTCAGCCGTGTGATTGCACGATACCCGGAGAGAATCTTGGATCCACAAACAACGGAGCGAACAAAAAGGATAAAGGGAAAGGAAAAACGGCCTTCATCGCCAACACTCAATAACAATCGAGTGGCCTTAGACCGGTTGTTCGCCAAAACAACAAGCGGCAGCCTCTCTATGAGAGGTTGAAACGTCCTTACTCATTTCCCCAGGATGAAACAAGGAGACTGTTCGAAGCGGCAGTGCACAACAAGCTTATCACTCTACCAGAGCCGAAACACCAGCTACAACTGAATGATGTCGACAATCCTAATTACTGCCCTTACCACCAAGTATTGGGCCATCCAATCGAAAACTGCTACGTTTTCAAAAACTGGGTTGAAGACCAATACCAACAGGGCAAGTTCGCGTTGTCCGAAAAATGGAAGGTGAGCCCGCCACAACCACATGCTCCGAGAAAGATGGATATGCCGGGGGCATCATGCTCATTCATGGGGAAAGCCCCATAGACCGAAAAGTCAGTAAACTAGAGATTCGCCTCAAATACGGCGACGGCGGACCGAAATGTCCGTAAACTAATGACGGACCGCTACGTCCTAAAACTAGCTGAGGACCGAAACGTCCTTAAACTACTACCGCAGCATCCTCAGGCTGACGAGATAAAAAAAAAAGAGAATAAAGAATAAAAAAAGAATAAAAAAAGAATAAAAAAAAGAAAAGAAAGAAGAAGAAACGGTATTTCCATAAGCGAAATGGGCACGGATGAAAATCCGAAAGGGCTCCGTGAGTAAAAACAGCAGGGCTACCGGCGAGTGTTCGTGAAAACCCGAAAGGGCGCGGCCTCGTTAAAAAAAAAAAGAATAAAAAGAATAAAAAAAGGCGGTATATCCATAAACGAAATGGGCACGGATGAAAACCCGAAAGGGCTCCGTGAGTGAAAATAGCAGGACTACCGGCGAGTGTTTGTGAAAACCCGAAAGGGCGCAACCTCGTTAAAAGACACTTACAAGGTTCTCTCGACCTTGTAAGGAGAAACCACCCGCGTGAGATCCTTACGACTCACAGGGAAGCAACACACTTAGGGATCCCCACGATTCTTAAGAAGAAATTACACTTGCGAGATCCTCACGACTCGTAAGGAGAACTCTCTTATGGGACCCTCACGGCTCATAAGATTTGAAAGTCTTAAGTTACAGAGTCCTGAACCTGTTCTTAAGCAACCCCTACAACCTTCGATAGTGCCCTACAAGCGGCTCAATACCGACCCTTGTATATAATCCACGGGCGCGAATAAACATTTCCCTAACCAAGTCCCACCCGTGACTGGGGATATATCCATACGGTGAACAACCCTTGTAAGTCCTCTCGACTTATAAGGAGAAAACCCTTTTGTAAGATCCTTACGACTTACAGGGGAACATACACTTAGGAATCCTCACGATCCCTAAGGAGAAAACACACCTACGAGATCCTCACGACTTGTAGGGAGAAATACCTTTGTGAGACCCTTACGGCTAATGAAGTCAAAAGCCTTAGTCGACGGGATCCTAACCCTGTTCGCTAAGCCACCTTTGTTCAACATCGACAGAGGCAAATGATGATTCGGTCCTGGCAATGTCCCAGTTGTAGCGATGCTGATGCCTAAACCGGTATCAAATTCCAAGCCCTTTTATGGCAGTTGATGATTCGATCCTGGCAATATTCCAGTTGTAGCGATGCTGATGCTGAGATTGGCGTCAGATTCCAAATTCTACACTCGCGATAAAAAAATCAGCGAGCCATACATGCATACGAAATAGCCGAAATGATGGGACAACTTGCAATAAAAATCAGCAAGTAAAAATGTACGCATGCAAAATAGCTGAAACGATTGGGCAACTCGCAATAAAAAGCAGTGAGTGAAAATAAAATAAATAGCCGAAATTATTGGGCACCGCGAAAAATAGCCGAAATGATTGGGCAATCGCGACCTTCGTAATATAAAGCTGAAATGATAGAGCATCGCGGAAAGAAATAAAATGAAAAATATATATAACGAAATTCATGCCCTACTGGCGATATCATAGCAATCCCTGTATCCAATCCAGGGGCGTAAACAAAGAAGGAAACATATCTTCCCTCCCAATGATCCATCAGAAAATGGAGCCAAGTCTTGACGGTAACTCATATAAAACCTGAAAGACGATCGGAGATCATCTCGCACCAGCACGGAATGGTCACCGCCTCGACGTTCGTCTCGATACAGCAGACGAGATGTCACCCCAGCGTTCTTCCTCCAACAGGACTCGGACGTGACAAAGCAAACGAAGCGAAGGCCAAATCCTTAGCTTCAGGGTCTTAACAGCAAGTCATATAAAGCCTGAAAGACGATTGGAGATCATCTTGCACCAGTGCGGAATGGTCACCATCTCGACGTTCGTCTCGATACAGTAGACGAGATGTCACCCCAGCGTTCTTCCTCCAACAGGACTCGGACGTGACAAAGCAAACGAAGCGAAGGCCAAATCCCTAGCTTCAGGGTCTTAACGGCAAGTCATATAAAGCCTAAAAGACGATTGGAGATCATCTTGTACCAGTGCGGAATGGTCACCACCTCGACGTTCGTCTCGATACAGCAGACGAGATGTCACCCCAGCGTTCTTCCTCCAACAGGATTCAAACGCGACAATCAAACAGCGGAGCCACGGCAAAGTCCCTAGTTCCAAACCTCGATGGTTCACTAACTACCTAGAGACAACCGCGACATTCGTCTCGATATAGAGGACGCAATGCCAGCAAACGAAGCAAAGGCCAAATTCCTAACTTCAGGGTCTTAACGGCAAGTCATATAAAGCCTGAAAGACAATCGGAGATCATCTTGCACCAGTGCGGAGTGGTCACCACCTCGACGTTCGTCTCGATACAGCAGACGAGATGTCACCCCAGCATTCTTCCTCCAACGGGATTCAGACGCGACAATCAAACAGCGGAGCCATGGCAAAGTCCCTAGTTCTAAACCTCGACGGTTCACCAACAACCTAGAGACAACCGCGACATTGTCTCGATATAGAGGACGCAATGCCAGCAAACGAAGCAAAGGCTAAATTCCTAGCTTCAGGGTCTTGACGGCAAGTCATATAAAGCCTGAAAGACTATCGGAGATCATCCCACACCTGCGCGGAGTGGTTATGACTCATCGGGGCTCTCCAACATGAGCCTAACCTCAAGTAAAAAGTGACATGGAATATCCCTACGCTTGCTCTTTCGACGGTAATACTACCTGGAAGATTACTTGAAGATGTCTTATCCAGCCCCCGAAGGGATCAGAGACACGACAATCACAAGGCTACTCGAACAGCAAGATTGCATATCGAGGAATATATCAGCCAACGCGACGGTACGACGGCCAAAACCCTAAGTACCACAGACCCTAATGGACCTCTGTCATAAAGAGCATAGGTTAACTGTGACGTTAGGATATTCTTGCGAGGAGTGCTCGATTCGGCTCGACTCGTGAGGAAAAGCCTTAGGCGGCGGGGATTAAAAAACCTGTTTCTTAAGCACTGGGACCCTGCAAGTCAGTCCAAAATGGACTCTTGCATACTATTCATGGGTCACACTCTCCAAAATCAAATCTTGATAAGGAGGGAAACAACCGCTTACGGGTTCTCTCGACTCATAAGAGGGAAAATTCATCCTTACGACTCTCAAGAGAAAACGCATTTAGGAATCCTCACGATTCGTAAGGAGAAAATACACCTACGAGATCCTCTCGATCCGTAGGGAGAAAAGTCTTTATGAGATCCTCACGGCTCATAAAGTTGAAAAGTCTTAGGCAGCAGATCTGAACCTGCGGCCTAAGCCATCGCTACCTCTTGAAGAAACCGAGACAGGGTGTTCGCTCTATCGCCTGTCAACCATGTTTACCAAGACAACATACTGATAATAAAAGAAGAAAGAAAGAGCAGAAATGACACAAGACATTGCAAAAGGAAATGTGTATATCTTTATTTATGAATTCAATTAAGTACAAGGCGAATCGTATAAAAGAATAAAGAATGTGTACATTTTATTCAAAGATTACAAGTGTATAATTGATACAAAAAGTAGCTACTAAGAAGGAAGTGTCTTTAACAAATCCGTGAGCTGCTCTCGCACTTCCTTCAGCGCCTCCTCCTGAGCGGCTGCCGCAGCCACTTCCGCTTCCATGTGGGCCCGCTGCTGCAGGTAGGATGAAAGTTGCTCCTCAGCTGCCTGCTGGGCTGCCTCCTGATTAGGTGCATCCCACTCGACGACGTCAAGCAGCTGCCTCAGTGTTAACCCTTCGGAGAGTCATCGCAGAAGGCCTTTAAAGATAACCTTCAGCTGTGTAGCGTTTGCCTCCACCTTAGCATGCAGTTGGGCAGATTTGCTCGAAGTCTCGTCGCGCTCTTTACGCCTTGAAGCAACTTCTTGTTCGAGATGGCGGAAGTAAGGAGAGCTCTGCTCGATCCATGCCGCCCGTTGAGCGCTCGCGGCCAAGATCTCGGGGGCAGGACGCATCGACTCCAGCTGATGCAGGCGGGCCTCGATTTCCTTGCAGTGATTAACCCAAAACTCGACGACGCCTTTATTATGAAAATTTACAAGCGTCGCCAGCATCGGATTAACCTTCGCAGCGAAATCTGGGGCAGATGGGGGAACGTTCGCGTCAAGTTCTTCAACGTATCCGCTCAGCATTCCCAAACTCATCGCAGCATTCTTTGAAGACGGACGTCTCAAGAAGGGGCCTGCCAGCATTATGACGCGGGACTCAAGAGGGACCGGAACTAAAACGACAGCTGCAAAGCAAAACACAGTCAAATGACGGTTCAAGAAATATAATAAATTCATCGATGGGATAGTTTACTGTACCAGCTGCAGCAGGCGGCAAAGCCGGGAGGGCCGGTGGCGCGACCGATCTTACATCTCCTCCTTCGATTTGTAGCACTGCAATCAGGGCGAGGAAGAATCAGAAATAATTCCATTACTGAAAAAAGGGAAGGATATTAATTGAAAACCT
The DNA here is from genome assembly GCA_030015575.1 of Agapanthus africanus. Taxonomy (NCBI): domain Eukaryota; kingdom Viridiplantae; phylum Streptophyta; class Magnoliopsida; order Asparagales; family Amaryllidaceae; genus Agapanthus; species Agapanthus africanus. The sequence goes on from CM057338.1 coordinate 129,096,685, forward strand.
TACTCACCGGCGCCACTGGAGGAAGCAAGCTCCAACGGGAAGGAGAAGTGTGGGCGCAGCACCAGATAAAGGTGATCAAAAAGCACCCTTGCAAAGATGAAGTAATACAACATCAGTACATAGATCATGCGGCCGAAAGATAAAACTAATGGGTTATAAATTCATACCTTCTAACATTTGCGATGGCGCGAAAGAAGGTATAGAGGTGGCCATCGTCAAGGAAGTAGTTGACGGTGCTCCCTCGAGCAGTGGAGCATCAGCACTAACCGCGCCTGCGTTAGAAACAAGATAAGCACTGTCAGAAAAGTTGCAGAATAAAGGAAATGACAGGCATCCAGCAATTTACCTGATGATGATCCAACCGAAACGGCGGCGTCTCCCTCCATTGACATGAGACCACCTCCCGACGCCTCATCGCCAGACTCTACGGGAGTCGTCGTTGTACTCGCGAGGCCTGGAGATGGCGGAGGACCGTAGACGGGGAGAGCAATGATTGGAGCATTGCCAGACTCTTGAGAAAGAGCGGCTGGCTTGTCCTCGGGAGTCATGCCCGTCTCACCCGGTACTCCCTCGGGCTCGGCGGTCGCTGCTGTCTCGTCCGCCGTCGCCATAGGGTCATCAGTCTCAGGCGCTCCGCCCGCTGCTGCCCCAGGCTCGGTTATAGCAGCCATCTCATTTGCCGCTACCTCGGGCTCGGCATCGACAGCCTTCTCTGGCACAATTTCCTCAACCCCTAGCTCGAGTCCAGCAACCCCAGCGACGTCGCCCACCGTCGGCTCGGGATCAGCCAGTACCTCCTCCACTGTCCCCTTAAGCTCGACGGTTTCCGCCGCTCCTTCGGTTGGACTTGGCCCTGCAGGAAAAGATATATGAGAACCGATAGTTGTACAATTCTTACAACAAAGTCTCGAAAGACACATTACCTGAGGTGGATCGATCGTTGGCCTCCCGAACCGCACGCGCCGCCTGTCTATGAGTGGTAGACAGGCCGACCGGAGGCTCCTCGGAAGGAGAAACGATGGGAATAACGGTGCTTGGGCCCGCTCCCACGGCCAAAGCAGCTTTACGCTCCTTCGCCTCACGCCTCAAGCGCTTCCTCTCCTCCCGGGCCATTGCGACGGACCTCTTCAAAGCTTCCTTCATCGAGGCGTCATCGTCTGCGTTTAGATCTACCTCCAGAGCCTTCAAGGCATCCCTTATCGGCTTTTCAAGTCGGGTCTCTCGCGGTTGCCCCGAAGAGGCCGGAACTTCAGTAGCTGGCCCGGGAAGAGTTCCCGCATCGGCTTGCACGGCCCCTGCAAAGAGACAAAGAAAAGATTAGATTGTCCATAAAAAGAAGAATAAAAAAAAGACTCAGCGAACTGATACATACCAACGCCAGCTAAAGTGCATTTCATCTCTTCCTCCTGGAAAGTTTGGAGGGAAGCAGCGATGGCCTCTTCAGTGGTGACGCCTGTTAAAAAAAGGGAGGAAAGCATTAGCCAAAGACAATAATAAAGGTACAATGAAATGACGAAGAGTGCAACTAATGATTACCTGCTTGAGCGAGTTTAGCCAACCAAGCTTCGAGCCTTACCGTTCGCTCAGAAGCCGTGATGGCGACCGCCACATCGGTGTCTGCCGGATCTACAAAGAAGCCCTCATTGCTTCCATACTCACTCAGGCCTTCGGGGAGAGGGACCTAAGGCTTTAAACCGAGGATGACGTGGAGAGAGAGAACCGACTTCTTCTTCTTTTGCGTGCGGGCCTCGGTCGGCGCAAAAATCATTTTACGCTTTACAGGCACCTTGGGACGGCGGGTCCCGATGTCCGCTCCCACTCCGGACTCAGGCGAAACTACATTCACTGGAGCACGGGGCTCTGGGGGCGCATCCCCGGTATCACGAGGCGGCAATCCGCGCGGAGGGCTCAGCACGCGTGGTGGTCCAGCTCCAGCATCTTTCAATGGAGGAATGACCGGAGTCCTTGGCATCAGGGGAGCCTTGCGGTCGCTGCCGGGAAGAGCACCCTTGCGGTCGACCAAAATGCGCTTCTCTTCACTGATGACTGAACCCATGGCATGCCCATACCAATCCACGTACACGTTAAGGACCAGGGGGACGCAGCTTGGCTCGCTGATAAAAAAGTGGGAGCCCGTATTCAGACGCATAAAATGGTGCATCGCGCTCCGTATCCCCTCCATGCTGGCCGCGGGCTCTTCTAAAAACGCCTCCAGCGAGATCCCCTGGTTGTAGCTTGATTGTTGGGTGAACCGATGGGGATTATACCTCCTGAAGAGCGCCATGTCGTTCTACCTGAATACCAGGAAGCCCGGCCGGATGGAGTAGAGGTGAAGAATCTCCCGGGCTTTCAATACAGAAGCCCCGTCCTTAAAACCATCCTGCAGCGCCACCACTGCCTTAGAGGTCTCCAAGCCGATGGTCACAACTTTGTCCGTAAAAGAAATCCTCGCTCTGACCAGGTGTGGACGAAGGAGCAACCCCCTAGCCTCCCGTGGAGGCGGATTCACGATCGAAGCGCCAATTAGCCGCATGACTCTTGGGAGTTTGCACTTCTCGAAGAACGAGGGGGTTTTATGAATGCCGAATACCCCGAGCACATGCATTTCCTTCCATGAAGTGAAGTAGTGCATAGGGAAATTGGCAGGCTGCACCCCAGGTTCATTTGCGTCTGCCGCCACGCTGAGTCCATTGTATAGGTGGGCCAACCCGGCGATTCCGATCGACAACTGCAGGCCAGCCACCATCCGGTGCGCTGGGTAGAAAACGGATGGCCTCATGTATCGCGGGTGCATGGGGAGCGCAAACCAGGACAGCCACAATCCCAGGAACCCCAAAAAGAAGGTCTCCTCATCAATGCCTGGGGCGACGATTTCTGATAAGGGCATGATGGCGGCATCGGGGAGATAGAAATCCTTTCGATCGTCTTCCGATACTGGTCGACGATCTAAGCCGAAGCCGAAAGGGTTGTCGAGCTTGGCAAACTTTTCACTTCGCTGAGCTAAAATTTCCGGTCGAAGGAATCAGGCGATAAAATCTGCGAAACTGACTCCCCGGACTCCTGATTCCAGATAGAGACCTTCATATATATTCAGCACCTTCACCAAACTCAGAAACTGGTGCTGAATAGCATTCTCTGGCGTCAAGTCAAATACTAGTGGCTTGGTGGTAAAGACGCACTCGTCAGGAGGAAGCAGCTCCTCGTAATGCTCCCCCCTCACCGGCAAACCCGAGATCTCAGCGAACTCTTCCAGGGAGATGGAGACTTCCCTGTCCGATAGACGGAAGGTATGGGTGGGGATGTTCCATTGTTCGATGAATGCCTTAACCCACCACGTCGGAGGAACGGGGTACTCGAACAAGGAGACGTAACTTGCGGAGTATAGACCGATCTTCATCAGATGCGTCCTTTTCGCCGATAGAATATACCTGGCCCACTACAAGTATCCAGCCGGTTGTCGAGGGGTCAATCCAATATTGTAAGGTTGTCCCCAAGGGCATGCCTCACCCTGACATATGCGTCGCCCTAAAATGTCCACGGCCGGCGGCGGCTGCACGGGAATAACGCCAATCGAAGGCTGGAGAAGATCCTCTGAATTCCAATTCACGACCTCCACGACATACTTCACCGGGGGTTCATCCACATAGGGGATTGACGAAATAGGCTCTGACGGTATCGCGCAACCGAAGATTCGGCGACCCTTGATGATTTCACTATACCACCTACCCCACAGGTGAAGGTTCTTATATTCAGGGTCATGATCCTTAATAAGAGCGAGCACCTCCCGGTCCAGTGGCGCCTCGGGAAATCCTTCCTCTGAGCGAGGGAATGACAAGTCAGCAGACATGTTTCCTGCGAAGGGACAGAAATCAGCCGTCAGTATCTTAATTTAATTTTAAAAGGGCCTGACACTTAGAATTTCAAGATTTATATCACACTGCAATGCAGTGGATAGGGGACCAAAGGGGGACCCACAAAATCTAGATGACAGTGTATCAGTTAATAAGACAGCCCCATCATTAGATGAGACTGTCAATTAATGAGGAGATCCCCAAAAGAATATTCTCATTAATGAGAAATCCCTAGAGACAAAGAGAAAATCTCCTCTTTCAGAGCAAAGCTCTGTCACAGAGTGACACTTGTCAAACTCTGATCTCAAGGGAATAAAATTCCTCAAAATATTAAGAGAGCTTAGCTCTGTCATAATGATGGAAATACCATCAAAGGAAAATTAATTCTTAAAAAATTAAAAAAAATTAAAATTAAAATTTTTTGGGGATCTTAAAGATCCATGAAAACTCTTAAGAGTTCTTCATTTTTAGATCAAAAGATCTATGTTTTGCCAAAGAGCAAAGCTCTGTTCATGGGTTAAGAAACCCTGAAACAGATTCTTGAGAGCAAGGCTCTGTTGGTGAAACCCCAAAGGGGTTTTCTTTAGATCAAAGATCTATGAGAGCAAGGCTCTGTCAATTAAAATTTAATTTAATTTGAATTAAAAATTTTACCTAAAAGTTTTTTTCTAAAAAAGTTCTAACTCTTGGAGTTCTTGAAAGCAAGAGTAAGGCTCTGAAATTCTGAAAGTCAAATTCTTAAAGATGGTGAACATCTATTGAGGGCCAAGGGTCCTATTTATAGGCGCTTGCGCCCCTCCAACTCCTGAGTTGATCCACCGGCTGGGATCATGCCACCGCTGCACTCACATGTGCGCCACGTGAGCGCAACGGTGGGGGGGCATTTGTTTCCCCCAATTAGAGCAAAGCTCTGTTTGAATTTCAAAAATTCAAAAATTGAAGCGACGCTTCAGATCTCTTGCGCCGCGCGCAACGCGCCACGTGTCAAAAGCAGACACGCCAGCGCAGCGCCCAAGGCAGCGCACCCAATCAGAGCAAGGCTCTATTTAAAACAAAAATAAAGGAAGCAACGCTTTAGCTGATTTGCGCTCTGCGCTGCGCGACACGTGGCAGCGCAGTTGCGCAAGCGCAGTTGCGTTTCGCTCTGCGCTGCACGACACGTGGCAGCGCAGTTGCGCTGCGTGACACGTGTCAGCGCAGTTGCGCTGCGCTCTGCGCTGCGCGACACGTGTCAAGCGCAAGTGCGCTTGCGCCAACTGTGCCAGCACCAAAACAGAATTAAAATTCTAGAAAGATCTTTCTGATCTTATTAAAACAATAAGATTCTCTTCTGTAAAACAGAAGCCCTTGAATCAAAGATCCAACGGTGGGGCAAAATCCCTAAATCACTCAGAGAAAGATCTCTTTAACTGATTGAACAAATCAATTGGCACTATAAAAAGGCCCCTAGACTCCAAGTCTAAAACACACAGAGATATTCAGAACTCCTCTAGAAAATTTTGAGAAGAGCTCAGAAAGAAAAAAAGGTAAAAACCTTTAAATAAAAGAAGAACTTTCTTCTATAAAGATCAATGATTTAAGAACAAGATCAAGATCTTCAATTAAAAAGGAAAAAAGATCAAAAAGATCCAATCACAAAAACATAAAAAAGAAGTACTACTTCACAGATCATTTGATCTACATAAAGGCATTGCCTTTTGATGAACCATTGGTTCTGGAATCTTAAAAGATTATTCTCTTTAATCCAAAATTGGATCAAAATATTGAACAGTGCCCTGCACTTGTAAAATTTGCACTGTTGCACTCTTGGGTCGGCGCAAGTCACCAGAGAGCGCCATGTGTCAGCCCCAGAACAAACTGCGCCCTGCGCTTTAAAAACAGAGCAATGCTCTCTTAAATTTGGCGCAAGTCACCAGAGCGCGCCACGTGTCAGCAGCGCAACTGCGCAGCGCACTGCGCTTGCGCTCACCAGAGCGCGACACGTGTCACCTCCACATGCGTTTGCGCCTTACGCTGGCGCAAAGCGCCTGACAAGCCACGTGGTGCTTTGTCAGGCTAATTAATGCACCGTATTATTAAAAAGAAGGGACAGAGCCTAACTAAAAAGGCCTAACAGGCCTAATAAAAAATGCAATGCATTATTAAAAAGAGGCAGAGCCCAAACAAAGGTCTGTCAGACCAAAACAGATGCTGTGCATCATTTAAAAGAGGCAGAGCCCAAACAAAAAATGCCATGCATTATTAAACAGGAGTAGAGCCCTAGTAAAGGCCTAATAGGCCAAATGCAAATAAAATGTTGAACATTTTCAACTGGACTTAGCCCAATTCTGGCCGTAAGTCCTCAAATTAAATTGACTGAGCATGACTGCTCTCTTAAATCAATTTACACCCGGTTCAAGGGTACATCTCCGAACTCCTCTGACATCTGTCGTTGTAATCCTTCAACGTCGTCAGAGAGGTGACGGGTCCCAACAACCACACATCAATATGGACTGTGGGGTCCTTAAACTCATGGACTGACGCGTCCTTAAACTCATGGACTAATGCGTCCCTAAACTAACATCCGTCCCCAAAATGGGAATGTTGGACCACTATGTCCCTAAACTGGAACAATAGAGCCCCCAAATGTTCTTTTGTCGGATCTAAACGATCCCGTTTAAGTTAATCTTAGCCTCAAATATGGATAACGTATTCTTAAACCTTCGAAAAGACTTTAATCCCAAATTGGACTATAGATCCCCCAATCAACTTTGGTTCAAGGGTACATCTCTGAACTCCTCTGATATCTGTCGTTGTAATCCTTCAACATCGTCAGAGAGGTGATGGGTCCCGACGGCCATACATTCAACGGACCGCTATGTCCCTAAACTGGAAAAATAGAGCCTCAAATGCTCTTTTGTTGGATCTAAACGATCCCGTTAAGCTGATCTTGGTCTCAAACTGGACTAACGTATCCTTAACAAACGTTTAAGTTGATCTTAGCCTCAAATACGGCTAACGTATCCTTAAACCAAAACCTCAAACCTAAATCTAAGAAAATACGGATTTGGACTAATCCACGTCCTACGGGCGACGACATAAATTAGTCTCCGTATACGATCCACGGGCAACCACAAATAAAACAAACACCCACGACACGAAGTGAAATTCTGGAGAAGGAGAAAGTTGTTACTGCGATGCGTTAGCGTAATTAACTCCAGGGTCTTGCACCTGCAGTGAAGAGCGTCCCCACAATCAAAAAACCCTCAAGCGAGGGGGAATCTGACGAAGTCTGCTACAACGGCCGCATCCGTCTAAACCTCCGATACACGGTGCCATAAATCAACTTGGCATCTTCGGAGAGGTGGACGGATAAAACCAAATAGCATCTGCCCCGAATCTCAGGCAAGACGTCTCTACGTCGTCTTGGCCATCTTTCGGAGGGGAACAACCCCCAAACTTGTTCTTTAGCACTCATAGATACTCACCTCCATTCTTAGATGAAACAATGTTACCGAAACATGGAGGTAAGGCGAAGGAAAGTTAGTTGCGATAAAGCGGCTCCTGTAGGAACAAGAGCTCCTCCGCCGGGTCAGCGAAAAAGTACGGTTTTAATCTATGCCCATTTACTTTAAAAATAGAACCGTTTTTAACATTTTCTATCCACTGTACCGTGCGGGTACACATACCGCACCATAAAAAGTCCTTTCCAACGAGATTTAAGCTTACCTGGATGAAGATGGAGACAGAAATCGTAAAGAAGGACTTGTTGTCCCGGTGTGAAAGTTTTTCTCAAAAGGTTTTTATCGTGGAATACTTTAGTCCAGTTCATTATTATAACCGCATTATCGTAAGCTTCATCGCGAAGTTCGCTTAGCTCATTTAATTGCAGGTTCCGATAGCTGCCGATTTGATCAAAATCACAGTTAAGCTCTTTAATAGCCCACATTATTTTATGTTCGTTCTCGACAAGAAGGTGGCACGCTTTCCCAAACACTAGTCGGTATAGAGACATACCAAGATCGGTCTTATAAGCGGTACGAAATGCCCAAAGAGCATCCGTCAATTTGGTGGACCAATCTTTACGTTCTTAAAAACGTTTTCTTCAAAATTTGTTTGATCTGTCTATTAGAGATCTCCAGTTGCCCGCTCATTTGGGAATGATAGGGCATAAAAGCTTGTGCTTGATTGAATATTTCCGCATCAAAGTTTCGAAAGACCGATTGCAGAAATGTGTCTCATTGTCGTTAATTATAGCGCGAGGGTGTCCGAATCACGAAAAGATATTTTCTTTCAAGAACTTAATAATAAGCTTGTTTTCATTAGTGCGACATGGTACCACTTCCACCCATTTCGATACATAATCAACCGCTAATAAGATGCATAAATTCCCAAAAGAGTTGGGAAATGGGTCCATAAAATCAATTCCCCAAACATCAAATATCTGGAGTGGCATCTCATTTCTACGTGAAATCCGACCTTTATGTTGACACCGTGAACAAGTTTTGCAATGATCATATGCATATTCAAATAATGTTGGCCAATAAAAGCCACATTGCAAAACTTTCTCTGCCGTTTTCCGTGGACCAAAGTGACCGCCACATGCCAGATCATGGAAGAATGACAATATACTCTTGAATTCATCATTAGGGACACATCGGCGAATAATTTGATCGGGACAATACTTAAACAAATACGGTTCAACCCAGTAAAAGTGTTTTACTTGGAATAGAAATCGTTAATTGTTTTATTTTGACCATTCGCTGGGTAGAAGTCTCGTTGCCAAATAATTCACAATATCCAAGAACCAAGGTTCGTAGGATATGGTCAAGAGCTGTTCATCAGGAAATAAATCGTTTATTGGCAAGGTCGACGTTGGTGAAGAAAAAAGACGTGAAAAATGGTCGGCTACGGCGTTTTCACATCCACTCTTGTCTCGTATGACAAGATCAAATTCTTGTATCAACAGGATTTAACGTATTAGCCAGGTTTTAGCATCCTTCTTCGATAAAAGATGTATTAGGGCGGAATGATCGGTGTAAACTACAACTGGAGAGCCAATCAAGTAGGACCTGAATTTTTTTAATACAAATACAACTGCCAAGAGTTCTTTCTCGGTAGTTGTATAATTCATTTAGGCATCGTTAAAGGTCCTACTTGCATAGTAAATTACATGTGGCATCTTATCAATGTGTTGTCCTAAGACTGCACCAATAGCAAAATCGGATGCATCATACATAAGCTCGAAAGGATGATTCCGGTCCGGAGATGATAGAACATGGGCTATAGTGAGAGAGCTTTTTAGTGATTCAAAAGAAGTCTCGCAATCCGAATTGAAGTGAAATATTGTATTCTTGGCCAAAAGAAGAGTTAAGGGTCTAGCAATTTTGTTAAAATCCTTAATGAATCTCCTATAAAATCCTGCATGACTAAGAAAGGATCATACATTTTTGACGCATTTGGGAGGAGGAAGGTTATGGATGATATTTATTTTAGCTCTGTCTACCTCCATACCTTTTCGTGAAATGATATGCCCAAAGACAATACCTTCTTGAACCATGAAATTGCATTTTTCCCAATTCAAAGTTAAATTCTTATCCTTACAGCGGGTAAGAACAGCGTCAAGATGATGTAGGTATTCCTCAAAAAAGTCCCCAAATATGGAGAAGTCATCCATAAATATCTCCAGAAAATTCTCGACCATGTCCGAGAATATCCTCATCATACACCGCTGAAATGTAGCTGGAGTATTGCATAACCCAAAGGGCATGTGTCTATAAGCAAAAGTACTGAAAGGACAAGTAAATGTTGTCTTATCTTGATCCTTTTCGACGATGGGGATCTGGTTATAGCTGGAGTATCCATCTAAGAAACAGTAGTATTCATGCCCGGCTAATCGTTCTAACATCTCGTTAATGAAAGGTAGAGGGAAGTGATCTTTCCTCGTTGCGGCATTGAGTTTTCTATAACCAATACATACCCGCCATCCAGTTTGGGTGCGTGGATCAACTCATTAGTCTTATTAGTTATGACCGTAATGCCAGACTTTTTAGGGACCACATGAATATGACTTACCCATTGGTTATCAGATATTGGGTAAATTATGCCATTATCTAGGCATTTGACGATTTCTTTCTTTACCGCCTCCTTCATGACGGGATCCAACCGTCTTTGTGGGTCTCGGGCTGGTTTGGCTTCATCCATCAAATGTATATGATGTTCAACAATTAAGGGACTAATCCCTTTGATGTCTGCCATTGTCTAACCAAAAGCTTGCCGATTTGATCTCAAGACCGACAAAAGAGCGCTCTCTTGCTCTAAACCAAAAGAAGCTGATATGATAACGGGCAAAGACTCATTCTCACCTAAATATGCATATTTTAGATGAGAAGGTAGTGGCTTGAGGTCTAGTATCGGTGGAGAGACGATGGAAGGTAAGGTAGGGAAATTATACTCAGACTCCTTAAGAGGTTCATAGCTAGCGTAGGATATTGACTCAGAAAGCTCAACTATCTTTTGCGACAAGTCAAAGGATTCAAATTCGGGGGTGGACTTGTCAAAAGGGTCCTCACTAGTATAGTATAATGACACACTAGTGTCGTCGAGATCATTATCATAAAGTTTCTCAACTTCGCAGCTGTCGGAATCTATCTCGTTGATAGAACATATATCGATTAGATGAGCAGAAGGTTCAGATGGTTGACTTCCTAGCCTGTAAATATTAAGCTCAATTGTCATCTTCCCGAAGGATAGGTTCATAGAACCGTTACGACAATTTATTACAGCATTAGAAGTTGCTAGAAAAGGCCGACCGAGAATCACCGGGGTTTCGTGGGTTCGCCACAGGCTGTGTATCTAAAACTATAAAATCCACAGGGAATATAAATTCCCCGACTTTGATTAACACGTCCTCTAGCTCATCCCTAGGGTGGGTGATAGATCGATCAGCCATCTGGAGAGTGCAGTGCGCAGGTTTCAACTCTCCTATGACTAACTGCTCATACACAGAATACGGGAGCAAGTTAATACTAGCACCTAGATCGAGTAGAGCGCGACTGATGCTTTTGCCTCCAATAGTTATAGATATTGTAGAAAAACCGGGGTCCTTACGTTTCTTCGGCAATTGTTGGGTAAAAGCGGTGCTCATATTACTCGTTAAGAAAACCTTTTTAGGCACTTGAGTTTTTCTCTTCCTAGTGCACAAGTCCTTAAGGATTTTCACATAAGACGAAATTTTTTGAATAGCATCTAGGAAAGGAATATTTATGTTAACTTGTTTAAACATTTCCACAATTTTCTCCATTTGTGCATTTGGTTTGTTGGCCCTCAACCTATTTGGAAAGGGAGCTTTATCAATAAAGGTTGGGTCCAATATTTGTGGAGAAATTTATGGGGATGGAATGGATCTGAAAATTGGATTTGGGATCTTTTAAGGTTTATCCAAGGAAGTGGGCTGAGGGTTTGAGCCTAGAGAAGAACGGAGAATAAGCTCAGAAGAAGATGGTGGACTAGATGAATTAGGGTTAGAAGTAGTAGCCAGGGTTTCATTGTCATCAACTTCAATTTGTTCCCCAACTTGGTTATACAACATTCTTCCCGATCTCAACGTAGTTACGGTACCTACGTTATGATTTTGTTGGTTAAAAGCGATGTTTGCGCTTTGTGAGTGGTCGGGATTTGCTAGAGGTTGAGATAGAAGTCTCCCTTTCTTTCTCTCGCTCATCGCGGCATTTAACTGTGCAAGTTGTGCTTCTATCAATTTAATGTTTTCACCGTGGGAAGCCGTGTGTTGCACTAACATTTGGATAGAAGATGTTAAATTAGCCGTCGTTTGTGTAGATTGTTTAATGAACGTTTATAAGTTACGTTTGAGTGCAGAGGTTTTATCGGTACCAGCCGTTGGAAAAGAATTATTATAAGGTACAAGTTGTTAGCAGGACTTTGGAAAGATTGCGGTTGAAAAGGGTGCTGACTTTGTTGTGATGGCTGCTATTACCGTGGAGGAAGCCTTTGATAGTTGCTTGGGAACTGATTTTGAGTTTGAATTTGGTTTTGGTTCCAAGCAAAATTAAGATGATTCCTCCATCCCTGATTGTATGTGGAGGAATAGGGATCGTTTCTAGGTCGTTGCTGAAAAGCAACATTAGTTTGTTCTTGACCTTGAAACGGAGGCTGCAAAGGACATTCTTCTGTTAAATGTGATAGGTCAGAACAACATCCACACACGGTTTTGGAGAGTGTAACTGGGTTTAGGGAAGTTGACGAGAATTTGTTTTCTATAGCGTCGAGTTTCTTTTGTATCACGGCCATTTTGGCTTTTACTGCGATGGAAATATCGAGCTGATGGATACTTGCCCTAGATGAAGATGATGTTGGTCTAACGCTTTCTCATTGTAATGTTTGTTCGGCGAGATCTTCTACGAATTGCTAAACTTCACCATCCTCTTTAGACATGAAATGCCATTGACAAATGGTTTCTTGCATTTGTTTTGTCGTTGGATTAATACCCTCATATATAATTCGGCAAAGTTGCTATCTATTGATTCTATGATGGGGGCATTGGACAAGAAGATCTTTAAACCGTTCAAAATATTTCTAGAATGGTTCGTTGGGAAGTTGGGTAAACTGGTTAATCTCGCTTTGAACATGGGCGGTTTTGTGATGAGGATAAATTTTTTTAAGGAATGCTATAACGAATCTATCCCATTTGGCGATAGAACGTGTGGGGGTGCTATAAATCCATTTTTCTGCTAGGTCGCACAAGATAAAATGGAGAAGACGTAATCGCATAGCATTCCCTGAAAGTTGGGTTGTACTCATCATTGCACATACGTTTTCGAATTTGGTTATAAAAATGTATACATTTTCGGATTCAAGCCCGTAAAATTTAGGCAATAAGTTGATGAAGTGGGGTTTAATTTTGAAATTATCCCCATTGGCAGGTGGAAGAGAAATACAAGTAGGAAGGGGCCCGCGTACAGGATAGTACCTTTCTTGGAGAGAGATGCACGGTGGATTCTGCACACTAACGGGTGGTGGCAGGGTTGTATCGTAAAATCCCGATGGAGATCAGTCCATTTCGGGAGATGTGGTGGTTGGAAGGGAAATAGAAGATGAAGAAGCACTGACTTCGGAGTCGATAACAAAAACGCGGACAAGACGGGCACTAGAATCTCATGTCCAGCCGATCATGCACTAAGCGGGTTTAGTGCACGTGGCAGTGTGTGTGAGAACGATTTTAAGAAGGTTTGTTTTGAAAAAGTATCGGATGTGAGCCTTGACTCAACAAATCACAAAATGCACAACCAATCCCTAAAACTAAGGTCACCTAGATCAAGTCACTAGACCGCTCCTAGACTTCCAAAGGACAAGTCGCTATATCAATTCTCTACCACCTCTTTATAGTTCTTGTGGCCAGGTAAGTGGTAGGTATCCGCTATACGAATCACCGAAAATAGCGGGCCTAATTAAGTAACCACTTTCCTTAGTTATACTTTCCTAGACACTGCAAGAGAAATGCAGATAAGCGATAGAATACCCACGACCCTCCTCTGTCCTAATTGAGCGCGACGGTCCTTAGACGCTTGGTCTAAATATTTTTTAATTAATGTAAGGTGAAAATATGCTCTTTTTGTGATTTATGGGGCCTAGAAAGGGTGATGAAATCCCCACCTAATCTGGATTTGTGTTATTGCCCCTTAATGTCCGGTTTAGATACGCACAAACAAACCGGTATCAAAACACGCAAAAAGATTTTTGAGCGGCGCTTTTTGCAAAGAATCCTGCAGAAAAGATCAGATTATTGGATTTTAGGGGAGAGAGAAAGATTTGAGAAAAATACCCGAGGATTTTGGCACCGCAATTCCCCCACTCCGCCGCGGTTCCTTCACAAAACCTTCACTTCTGTCGCGGTTCCGCCGCTAGGTAGAAAAGTTGTTTTCCAATTCTTTTTCCAGGGCACCCCTCTGCTCCTCTGGGCTACGTTGAAAGTCTACGAATCTCTGTTTTCTTTCTCCAGTTACTCCAGATTCCCTTGCAAAACTCGCACAATAATCATTAGATACACAAGATACAGTTTGGTTTATTTTATGTTATGGATTTAATAAAAATTCAATCTGAATAGCAAGAAAAAAATTACGACCGTTTCCCCGACAACGGCGCCATTTGATTGATCTTTAAAAAGTGTGTTCATAAACTAACCGCAATTAAGATGGTCTCGCTAGTAGCTAGCCGCGATGAGTACGGGTCGTCCACAGGGAAACGTGAATCATTTTCTTGCTTTAGACGAGTTGATTGAAGAAGGATGATTGTTTGTTGTTACGGATATACTACGGATATAAGATTTATAAAGAGAAGGCTTGTATGGTTCATAGGACTTAGTAGTAATGGATAAATAATTAAAAATGACTCCTTTTATTTTTTAATAGTTTAAAACTAGATCGATAGTGATGAATGTAGATTAGGGTTCTTTTAGAAGAAACTAGGGTTTCCCCACTACTAACCCTTGTCCTTACATTGATCTCTATTCATGTCTAGCCCCTAACAAAATAAGTGTTAAACCAATCTCAAATCGTGGTCGTGACTAGCAATAAATTGGTAGCGCGCCCGATAAGAATGTTAACATTTATTTTGCTAAAGTTTATAAACTTTAAAATGTATAAAAGATGTTAAAAGATTTTATCATCCATTGATCTACCTTATCCCACGAACCCTAGCAAGCTATGAATTACTCGCTCATGATTTGAGATTTAGAAGAAAGGTTGAAGAATGAAAACATGATTAAGATGCAGAAAGTAAGTGCAAAAAGAATTAAATAATAAAAACACTGCCTTTATTAATCAACTATTACATACAACTTTTAAAAGTAGAGTACAAGACCCCTATTTGCTCTAGATCTCTGTCTTATTGGAAGTAAATGACTAGCTGATGATCACTCGGATGCGCGGATCACTTTGGACCACTTGATCTCTTCGGTGATGATTTTTGATGTGATGCTCTCGGTCCTATATATAGTCATAGAAACTAGAAACCCTAGATGCCTTGAGTGAATATATGCTGTTAAGATCAAATCACCAAAATCTCAAATCCTACGGCCACAAACACGCCGCGCTTCCGCTGCATATTGCCTATGTTTGTCGTGGATCGCCGCATCTTGGTGGCTTCAGTTTCTGGGATTTTTTATGCTATTTTATCTTGATTTTTGGAGATCCTCTCGATATCTAAATTCTGAAAACAATACTCTGAGTCTCTGCCGTTGTTAGACCTCTCGATTTACTTCCATATTCTGGCAGATTTGATTCCGACATCTTGATTTATCTCGGATCTCTTGGATTCCAGACCTGAGCTAATCTGCATAATATCTCAAATCAAAGTGTTAGTAGTATTTGGTATTTTTGAGATAGTATTCTAACCATTTTATATGATATTATATGTTAAGAATATTGATTAGAAATATTTGATATGATATGCATATTTTAATTACAATATTATATGCATGAATTTTCCCTCATTATGTTAATTATAATATAGAAACATATGATAATAAATTTTTTACACATAAACCCTCATATGTTCTATATTTACAATAAACATCTTTTAGTACTTAACAATAATAAGGAAAATTTTTATTCAAATGTGCAATATTTTAGACTAATCACTTGACATGCACTTGCAACACTCGAACGTATTCATGAATTCATGTAGGGCTTCTGTCAATCTCTATAACTTAACATACACGGGAGAAGGGTAGTTTCGTAATGCACGGAAGTCCACTGAAAATCACTAACCTGGATGACACGCCCGCTTCTCAAAGTACCGAATACAAGGGGTGATTAAGCCAGCCACACCCCTACTGTCAAGGAAAAATCCCGTCGTACTCACACTTCAGCTTCTAGTGTTACATTGTAAGAAGTAATTCATGCATAGATAAAGAGAAATAACGGTTACTAATTTATTATATTTAAACCAGATAAGAGTTCAACAGATACAGAGTCTTAAACGACAAAAAACCAACTAACAAACGATAACACATATTCTATTATTGAAAGAAAAACGATACGTTAAAAGCAGATGCCGCTGATCTATATCTCGGCATGTTCCTCGAAATAGGGTAGGTCTTGTTCTGGGACCGATTCCACTTCTTTCTCTGAGCATGCATACTCAAGTCGTCAGAGCGACACATAAATGTGATATAATAATATAATATGTTGCAGGGACAATAAGCATAAACTAGAATTTATAAAGCAGTCACACGAGATTATAAAACAACATGAACATGGTGGCAGCATAGCATGTGAATCATGGCAAGAGTCAAATGTAATTTTCAAGTCGCTAATCCTAACGGTCCTTGTGTCATTTGAAATCGAACGACGAAAAAGATTTCTCGTGTTTAATAAGGGTCTCGGGCTCGCAACAGAGCGCACCATGCATGCACCCAGCACCGCACCACTTCGTCGCCGTCTCGTGCATCGAGATGATCCCCTGATATGTACCGCTTCTATTTCGGCGATCTAAAGCAAGTAATTTACCCCACTTGCTATTATGCTATACATTATAAAATATATTTATACAATTGAAAATTGTAGTTTAAATATATGTCATGTTATATTTGATAATTATAACTACGATCCGTAGTTGTTGGTTTATGCTGGATTAATTGTAATCGGGTCTAAAACCCAGTGCTGAGACGTGTAGGAAGTGTAAGGATCAAATCCCGTTCGAATCGATTAGACGAAATGCAAAATCCCGATAGTTTCAGTTATGTATGCTAAATGTTTGATCGTATTTTCTAAACCAAAACCTCGCTTTAAGACCCCCAATTTTTTATCAAAAGTTTCATTTACTATTAGGTAATATCGTGTAGAAAATTGGGATTAAAATACTGAAGTTTCGACCATCTCTAAGAAGAGACGACCAATCTGAATTTTTATGTATTCACTGTCTTGTAAAAATCATAATAATCATAAAAAGATCTTTTGGTAGAATTTTTAGTTCATTTATAAAGCTAACTTAAACCGGTAAAAACCTATAAAAAATTATCCTGGAGAATATGTTGTTTTACTGCCGTAAATTGAGGAGGAATGTGGCTCTGGACTGGAGTCCAGAGAAGTATTCTCCGTTGTTTTTCTTTTTTAACCCATTGAAATATTCATGTGTAGACATCCTGTGATGATGAGACCTATATCAATGCGTAGATAAATTAGTTAGCTTTTATTTACCATTGGTTTCATTAAATTTCGTTGTAGTTTACTATTTTAGAGGCATTTTACACTGCTGAAGGGTGTTGTTGTCTTCCTGATACGTTAATTGTACCCATCGAACTTATAACAACCATAACTCTCTGCAAGTTCATGATGATAATGTTTCGTTTATTTTGTTAGAAATATAACTGAAAATTCCAGAATTCATCGAACCGTAGTGACCTCAAATTCAGAACATAACATATAGTAAATTTCACTCGAAGTTGGATCCCCAGTTCTGAAACTGGAGTTCCAGCATTGTTTACCGGATTTAAAATGAAAATATCTCCCAATCCAAAATAAGTATCAAGATGAATCCAATTTTTCTGATCAGATGATTGAGTCTATTTTCTGCACCTTTTATATTGTTATGTCTGATTCTGATCGTAAGTATTTTGAATAATTTTTGCAAACTGATTGGTGCTGGTTGTCAAGTAATAAGAAAAGTTCGGTTAATGTATTTTATCATTCCATATGACTGCTATACTTTCATACTTGGTTGTTCATGATATATAACATGGTCAGCTGAGTATCACTGCATAGTAATGGCTTGATTCATGTTTAGAACCCATCTATATTGACATTCCATTGGTTATATTGCATTGTCAAGCAGGAATACGTTAATGAACTAGGCTGCGACGATTACATGAGCGTATAAGTGAATAAAAGACATATTATTATACGTGAAAATGTGAATGAATGAATAAAGTGATATGTACTTGTATACAATCAATATAGTTCATGAATGTATTCTTTAACCCCGGGGAAATGGGGAAATTGATGGTGGAATCGATTCGTATTTAGCAAGGTTTACTGCGTTAGAGAATGACCATTCGATATTATTAATATTATACTGATTAGGTAGTGTGCTTAGCGTCAATGTTGACACTGAATCTCGTATGCCGTTGTTCTGTGGGTTTGACGGAGCTTAACTCAACGTGTTGTTGGTCCGTGGATTTGACGGACTACTATTATATACATGCATACTTTCATTATTGTACTGCAACAAAACACATAACCGTAGAACTTCCTTTTTTATACAGGTGCCCTTAAGGCAATTATCGTAATTATAGAAATGTAATTACTAAATTCATGAGGACCTATACAGAGAACAATCTTATTAGAGATGATAGTATGCTACATTTTACTCGTTATAATATATCACTAATATATGATGATAAAGCCTATAGGATCTTTGTTTGTCTACCAGGATTATGATAGGGATCATACTAGTGGGCCCTGGATAGTTTATAAGCATATTCTTAAATGTCCCTAGTCGTAGGAGTTGTTTACCGCCGAAAACAGGACTGAGACGCGGGGATGTCTGGCCTGAATCTGGGGGCAGATACTATTTGGACATATCCACCCACCTCTTCGAAGATACCAAGTTAATTTATGGCACCGTACATCAGAGGTTTGGAGATATGCGACAGATGTAGCAGATTTTATTGGATTCCCCCTCTTTTGTGAGGGGTTTTTGATTGTGGGGACGCTCTTCCCTGCAGGTGAAAACCCCTGCAGTTAATTACGTTATCTCTTTACGATAACCATTTTCTTTTGCTCCAGTAGGTCATTTCGTGTCGTATTATATTTGGTTTATTTTGGTTGTCCGTGGATTGTATACGGATACTAATTTATGTCGTCGCCCGTAGGGCGTGGATTAGTCCAAATCCGTATATTTGAGATTGTAACAACTCTCAAATCACTGTACAGAAATTTCTTGTTATTGTACAGAAAAGGGTATTACAGCCTGTATAAGAGTTATAAGTTAGATTTTTTTAATAAAAGAAAAAAATAACTTGTAGCTCACTGGTAAAGCCTTTACACTGCTGTGGCGTAGCCTGTGTATTCGATTCCCATCAGACACAATTATTTTTTTCTGATTTTTCTACTTTATATTTTGGAAGTCTAAGAGTTGCATGTGCAATACACGGGGAAATAAAAAGTTTCAGAAAAATCAAACATGTGCAAAATGGAGTAAACACAGATATACTCACGTGGCACGAATCTCGAAGCAAAACCTCAAGATCCGACCGTCCATTCTCCTCATCTGGCAGGCGCCGACGGTCAAGATGAGCCCAATTGGCTCCGTGCTTTGCAGACACACCCCTTCAACTCCTTTTAACTCCTCTGCACCGTTTGATTTCCCTGCAATCAAACAGAGACCCTTCTTTTCACCATTTAACATCTTTTTAATGTATTTTAATCTAAAACTTTAATTTCTAAACCCTAATTCTTCACTAAAAATACCACCCCATGTCTTAGCTCTTCACTATTCTAAAATTCTAGCAAAAATTCTCTCAAAACACTCGAAGTGCCAAGTGGAGTTAAGCCCCCAAGTAGAGTAGCTAGCAACTCGAAGACCGGAGCGTCTCCGATGAAACCATGACCCCCGAGAGTTTCTTCAATCTCTTCCTAACCTTCTAAAAACCGTAAGTCCCTTCATCCCTCTTTCTTTCTATCTCAAAACTTATTTTTAAAACAAATCGACAAAAGAGGAGTTATCTCCGATATAGTTTTCTTTTTAATATTTGTAAATCATGTGATAAGCAAATGAGATCGAACTAACATTCTACACTAATCCTAACCTTATTCACATCAATTAGTTTTTAGTTGTAATAAATTTTCATATGAAACAAACATATAATGAACTTTTTTTAATTAAAATATCTTGAACTTTAGTGTAAGCTCTTTTCGATATCTAGTATACCCAAACCCTATAACCTTTACGAGGTAATGACCTACCCCACACGCACACTATGGTTTCATAGCACGGTATTCTAAGCAAAAGGGCAATTCAAAGTAAAAGAATTTTTTCATTAAAATACCACACCGTTTCAAAAACGGGTTTCTTTTAAATCGGTATTTTAAACTCCTTGGCAATTACGTCTCAACAACTCTCATTAGGAAACACGCTAATGGATGGTGTAGATTATCGCACATCCTTGGGACAGTAGAGCGAGATGCAAAACTCCTTATGGAGTATTCGGTCTCGAAAGGAATAAAAATACATTTTTTAAGAAACGCGACCTTTTCTAATAAAAACTAATTTTTTGGGAAAATTATATATAAATCATAAATCCGTATTTTCAATAAAAATAAATTAAGAAACTATATTTTTAAAAAAATATTAAAAATTGTTAATAAAGTACCACCAAGTTTCCAAAAGTAGTGGTTTTCATAAAAATACCACAAACTTTCAAAAAAGCTAGGTTTTATCATCAAAACACCACAACAATTAAAATACATGTTCATGAAAAACCCTAAATGTTATAAATCACCCTCGAGATTTATTTTCAAACTATATTAAAGTATTTTTCATAAAACTCCCTCGAGATATGTAAACAATATTTTAAGGATTTTAGATAAATATAGGTTTAAGCGGGACCAATTCTATTAAACCCCATGGAGACGGAGAAAGTGAGTGCTTGCCTATTCAGGTTAGACAATTTAACGAAATTATCAATGGTAATTGTCTTGAAAAAAGACAAAAATCTTACCGTCCATATGCAGCAGTTGCTGATTTCTCCCGAACATAAGATTTTAACAATTTACATCAATTCATATGAAAAGACATGAACTCAAATCCAAACTCAAATCTAAACTTAACTCAAAATCTAATCTAACTCGAATCTAAACTCGAATATCAACTCGAATCCAATCTACTCGAACCAACTTGACTCGAACTCAGTTGCAATCGTTATAACTCGCGCATTACTCGACTCACTCGAATACAATCTACACTTTTTGCAATCTAGGGTTTTGGTCAAGACATGTTAATCAATCAATCAAATCAATCAAGTATATTAGCCAGTTATATATATTATACACGGGGTGTTTAGGATAGTTTCTTATGTGAATCCAACGGAGCTTCAGGAGTCCTGTATTAAGCTCTTTTTTATTTTACTCGAATATCAGTCGGGTTGACTCATCCACAGTCTAGAGCCCTGTTGCTAACAGATGAAATGGGCCCGTGTTTCCTTGCTACTAGGGCCCCACTCTTGAGCTCGTGAATACTTCTATGGCTGCGTTGACATTCACACATGGAACTTAACGTTAACATAGTGACCATCTAGAGACCTATAATATATATTTACCCATGATCATATACTCTTATTCGTCATCTATATATTCTTCTATTGTCATTTTGTTTACTCTTACCTATCTTTGGGACTTACCTGTTTCCCCAATCATAGCAAAGCTCTGTTCAAATTCTAAGATTTGGAATGAAGCAACGCTTCCTTTCCCCAATCAGAGCAAAGCTCTGTATTGACATTCTAAACTCAAAAATTGAAGCAACGCTTAAGATCCAGCGCTCTGCGCTGCGCGCCACGTGTCGAACGTGGATGCGCTAGTGCAGTTGCGCTGCGCTCTGCACTGCGCGCCACGTGTCGAACGTCGGTGCGCTAGTGCAAGGTGCGCCAGCATTGGAATTAAAAATTCCCCACCATTAGATCAAAAGATCTACTAATAATAAATTATTAATTAATCAGAACTAAATTTCTGTTATGGAAAGATCTTTCCAATTTTATTAAAACAAGAACATTATCTTCTGTAAAACAGAAGCCTTAGGATCAAAGATCCAACGGTGGGAAATATTCCCAAATCAATCAAAGAAAGATCTCTTAAAACTGATTTAACAAATCAATTGGCCCTATATAAAGACCCCTAGACTTCAAGTCTCAGATACAGAAAAGAGAGAGAAAAACTCTCTGCAAAAGAAGAGAAAGCTCTTAGAAAAAAGAAGATTTTTTTTCATCTTCAAGGTAAAAAGAACTATGCTCTTGAATAATAGAGATGAAACCATCTCGTAAAAAAAAAGAACCATCTTCTAAAAAGATGAGAGATCTAAGAAAAAGACCAAGGTCTTTAATAAAAAAGAAAAGATCAAAGATCTAATCATAAAATAATAAAAAGAAGTAAAATACTTCAGCCACAAATCTTTTGATCTATAAAGGCAGAGCCTTTTATAAAAAACAAGAACTTTTGTTCTTGGATCTTGAGGCAAAGCCTCCTTTGAAGAACATAAATCTGTTCTTTAATCTTATAAGCGTTTTGCGCTATTAAAAAGTGCCTTGCACTCATGTATTGCGCTTTTGCGCTTCTTGGACCGGCGCTCAGCGCTAAAACATGCCACGTGTCAACCATAGACACTACTTGCGCTTTGCACTTCAGAAACAGAGCTCTATGCTCGTAGGCTGGCGCTCAGCGCCAAGCGCCCCACGTGTTGCTCACTGGCGCGCCAACAGACTAGCGCAGTGCGCTCATAAACTAAAAGCGCAATGCGCTAACAAACTAGCGCTTAGCGCTAAGCGCGACACGTGTGCTCTTCGTGTGCGTTACACGACAGAAACGCAATGCGCTCTTTGACTGGCGAAAAGCGCCCGGCGCACCACGTGGCGCACTGTCAGAACACACTTTGTTCTGATGAATGCTATGCATTCAGTATAAGAAAAAAATGTCAGAGCCCAATGCTTAGCATTATTAAAAGGGCAGAGCCCAAATAAAGGCCTAATGGCCAGAACAAAAATAAAATGTTAAACATTTTTAACTGGACTTAGCCCAATTCTGGCCATAAGTCCTCAACTTGTATTGAACTGAGCATATCTGCTCTGTCAACCAATTCACATCGTTTTAAGGGTACATCTCTTCACTCCTTTGATATTTGTCGTTGTAATTCCTCAACGTCTTCAAAGAGGTGACGGTCCCGACAACCACACATTTCATGGACTGTGGAGTCCTTAAACCCATGGACTATGATGTCCTTAACCTCGACCGTGATGTCTTAAAACTAACAACGGACTGTGGGGTCCCTAAACCCAGGGACTATGATGTCCTTAACCTCGAACGTGATATCTTAAAACTAACAACGGACTGTGGGGTCCCTAAACCCATGGACTATGATGTCCTTAACCTCGCCCGTGATGTCTTAAAACTAACAACGGACTGTGGGGTCCCTAAACTCATGGACTATGATGTCCTTAGCCTCGCCCGTGATGTCTTAAAGCTAACAATAGACTATGGAGTCCTTAAACCCATGGACTATGATGTCCTTAACCTCGAACGTGATGTCTTAAAACTAACAACGGACTGTGGGGTCCCTAAACGCATGGACTATGATGTCCTTAACCTCGACCGTGATGTCTTAAAACTAACAACGGACTGTAGGGTCCCTAAACCCATGGACTATGATGTCCTTAATCTTGACCGTGATGTCTTAAAACTAACAATGTACTGTGGAGTCCTTAAACCCATGGACTATAATGTCCTTAACCTCGACCGTGATGTCTTAAAACTAACAACGGACTGTGGGGTCCCTAAACCCATGGACTATGATGTCCTTAACCTCGACTGTGATGTCTTAAAACTAACAACAGATTGTGGGGTCCCTAAACCCATGGACTATGATGTCCTTAACCTCGACCGTGATGTCTTTAAACTAACAACGGACTGTGGAGTCCTTAAATCCACGGACTATGATGTCCTTAACCTCGACCGCGATGTCTTAAAACTAACATTGGACCGAGATGTCCTTAAACTAACAATGGACCGTAATGTCCTTAAACTAATAATCGACCGCAATGTCACTAAACTAAACAACAGAGCCCAATTGCTCTCTTGTCAGATCTAAACGATCCTGTTAAGTTGATCTTAGTTTAAAATAAGACTAACGTATCCTTAACAAACGTTTAAGTCGATCTTAGTATCAAATAAGGCTAACGTATCCTTAAACCCAAACCCCCAAACCCAAATCTAAGAAAGATACGGATTTGGACTAGTCCACGCCCTACAGGCGACAACATAACTTAGTCTCCGTATACAATCCATGGGCAACCAAACACAAAACAAACACCTACGACACGAAGTGACCATCTGGAGAAGGAGAAAGTTGTTACCGCGATGCGGTAGCGTGATTAACTGCAGGGGCTTGCGTCTGCAGGGAAGAGCGTCCTCACAATCAAAAACCCCTCAAATGAGGGGGAATCTGACGAAGTATGCTACATCGGTCGCATCTATTTAAACCTTCGATACACGATGCCATAAATCAACTTGGCATCTTCGGAGAGGTGAACGGATAGCACCAATTAGCATCTGCCCCAAATTTCAGGCAAAACGTACATCGCGTCTCCGCCGCATCTTTCGAAGGGGAACAGATTCTGGCATGCCTGGTGGGACATTTTCCTCTTTCCACTCCACACTTCGTGTGTCGTGTTCGCGTACGAATCACAGTTTGCTAATGGTTGCCCTAGGGTTTGAAATACTGAGATTTGGCGTTTTGCTTGGTGCAGAAAGCAAAGATCAATGGCGTTCACCTGCTCGCAGTATTCCACATGCAACTGCAACCCACGTTCTGCCTCAACTGGGGGCATAGCTTACGGGCCCCAGGCGGCTTCCCCGTTCACGAAGCCGGTGGAACAGGTCACCCAAGCCACCACAGGATTGTTTTTCTGGACCATGCTCCCGCCAACGAGCTTCAGCGCTCCTATGCCAGCACCGGAAGCTCCCAAGAAGTCGGTCTTCGATCGGCTTGCTACTACCACGGCCCCTCTCAACGGGTCGTCCAGCTCCAACTCCTCGGTCTTCGCCAGACTGAGCCTAAATTCCGATGGGCCTACCAAGAAGCCCATAACACCTGAAGTGACCATCCCAAAGAAGATAGCCATCTCTGCTCCTGAAGTCGTCAAGGAGGCTTCTCCTGCCAAAGAGTCGGTCTTTACAAGATTGACTATTCCGGCTCCCGTTCCTACTCGAAGGTCTGTCTTTGACAGATTGGATACCGCTACTCAAAAGACATCAGTCTTTAAGAGGCTGGCACCAGCGGCGCCTCATCTGGACAGGGGGCAAGACAAAGCCATCCCCATCGCCGAACCAGCCCCAACAGCTCGACACGCTCGACGTCGCTACTGGCGCCGAGTAAGGAAGGCCGGGGGCAACTCCCCCTCTAGGCTAACTCCACTGGCTCCAACGGTGGAAATTAATTCTGCTGTTCCAACCGGGAACAGCTTTGAGCTGCTGAACAAGGTGCGCAGGAATTCGCCTACCGCCGTATTAAAAAGATCTCCGCAGCCGGTGGAGACTGTCGCAGAAATGAAGCTAGAACAATCCCCTCAACGACTGTCTTCTAAAGTTTACAAAATCTGGCGACATGTCCGAGAGTCGGTGATTGATCAAGACTATCCCCGCCGGCAGAAGAAGTTGAAGGTCCGACAGGAAAAAACCCGTCCTATTAAGCCAAAAAAGACGACGGCTACTTGGGTGCCCACTGCAGTGGCCCCCTTAACTTCGACCGCTCATAAGAGGAGAAGGTCGGAGAAAATCCCTATGCCTTCGACAAATGTCAAAGGCACCGAGCCTAAACGCCCTAAGTCTGGGGGTATGGTGGTGCATACCGTCTATATGGCATCCGGGAAAGAGGATAGCCGTATCTCCACAGGTCATCGACCGCTTACGCGATCCGTGATAAAAGCTCAAGAGCAGCAGCAGAAGCTTCAGGAGATGATGACTGCGATGGCCGCACTCACCGGGCAAAAAGAAAGCCCAGAGGCATCCTCGGAGCAACGCCATAAGCAAGAAACTGATGCCGAATTCCTTCGGAGAATACTTGAGAAGAAGAACAAAAAGGCTGCGGAACAAACAGCCAATATAAAACGAATGGCCCTTCTATTCCAAGATATGGTGGGCATGATGATCCAACCGGATCCCCCAGCCGAAGATCCTCCAGTGATAATTGAAGATGATAGAGGAGAAATATCAAACCCTCTGCCGGCTCTATCAGCAGCCAAGGAAGAGACCATCTCCAAAGCTGCCCTAGATGATTACATCGCTCAGCAGATATGAGTTCACCAGGCGAATGAAGCGGCTGGGCAAAATTGTTAAAACTGGGCGACCGTATCCAGGCTGGTATGATCAAATAAAATACCCGCCGGGATACACGATCCCCAAATTCCATGTGTACAAGGGGACAGGCAATCCTCACCAGGACGTCGCCCAGTTCAGGGCTCTTTGCGGCAACACCGGCGGCAATGATAAGCTCTTGCTTTGCCAATTCGTCGGCAGCTTATCGAAGACGGCGTTCGAGTGGTACTCCGAACTTCCAAATGACTTTGTCAAAACTTTCGCGGAAATGGAGTTGTTGTTCACCCAGCAATTCGCAAGTGCTAATGAACGCACTCCAATAACGGTATTGATCAATGCCAGGGTGAAGCCGGACGAGACATGGGTTCAGTACGCAATCCGATGGCGGAATATGTGGTCTAAGTGCGAACAGCGCATCGAAGAAGCACCAGCGGTGGGCATGTTTGTGGGCACCTAAGACCCTCATGCAATTATTTCACAGTTCATGATGTTCTTCAAACCAACTACATTCCAGGCTTTAATCGAAAAGCTAGCCCAGATGGATCAAATGGGTCATAGACCGTCTCCTCCGAAGCCGGAGCCGCGGAACGAAAAGGTAAGGGGAAGGCGACATTCGTTGCAAATACCCAACAGCAGCCCAGTGCTCCAAGACTAACGGACCAATTGGAGGAGAGACGGCGCTATTATAATGAGAAAATGAAGCGCCCTTACTCATTCCCGCGGGATAAAACGAAGAGGCTGTTCGAACTAGCGATGCGCAACAGGCTTATCAATTTGCCGAATCTAAGGCGACCATCGCAACCCGGCAAAGTGAATAATCCCAATTATTGCCCTTACCACCAAACGGTAAGCCATCCAATCAAAAGTTTGCGCTGTCTGAAAAATGGAAAGTAAACCCACCACAACCGCACACTCCTAAGAAGACGGACACACCGGGGGCAACGTGCTCTTTTGTTGAGGAAGCTCCATGGGAGGTGGCTCTTTCGGCCAAAACCAAAAGGATGCTGAATGAGCTCCAGACATGCCCGACAATCAGGTGGAAGAATCCGCTGGAACCGCAGATCATTGAAGGGATGCTGAAGCCGCGCCCAACTCCAAAGATTGGTGGTGATAGCCAAAGTGCTCACACCCAGCCGTCGAAATCTTCGAAAAAGAAGAAGAAATCCAAAAATCCCGTGAAGCCTGGTGACAAGCGCATGGACCTGCAGAAACAGATCGACGTGCTGGAAGAGTATAACCAGAAAGCGCGGACCCCAATCACGCTCCAAGAGTTCCTCAGCCACATCCTTGAAGACGGAGATGATGGAGAAGATTCGTCGGATGAATCTGAAGATTACGTGGCAAGTTGCCATATGATCTCTCACTCGTCGACAGATGAGGAAGAAGCACCCTGCACCAAAAGACTGGGGGCAGGGCCTGAACCGGAACTTCTGTGGCCGACAGACGAAATGATCGACGCCTTTCTAAATGAAATTAATCTGAAAAGTAAAGCTGATCGGGAGCGTGAGATGGCCATATTTGAAAAAGCCAAACGCCGGTTACTGGACGAAAGAGTCGAGACACTTCCGCCGAATCAAGGGACATCCATCGCGAATAAAAACAAGTTCAAGACGAGGAAAAGGTTTGCTAAAGCCATATCAATGGGGATGAAGCTACCACCCTCCGAAGGAAACATTCTCGGTAAAGCAGAGACACATCCTAGCTACTGCTTATATCATCGAAAGATTTCGCATCCCACCGAAGAATGCGACGCTTTTAAAAGATGGTGGCATGGATATGTTGCTCACCGACAGCTTTTTAAGCGGATGAAACGCAAAACTCATCGGGAGCGAAGAAACACGACCGAGGAGCTTGGAAGAACCGCCGGCAACTGTCGCATGGTTAACGGTGGGGGATCGCAAGTCCTCACGTTCGGGAGCGACTCCGATGAAGAGATGACTCTTGGCACTCTATTCAAGGAATCCACCTCGGGAAAGGAGGGAGAATCGAAGACCTGTGAAAATATCCAGCTGCGCAATCGTACGCTGCCCGAAAAGAATATCGGACCCGTGAACAGAAAAGATAAGGGAAAAGAGAAGGTCTCTGAAGATATCTCCATAGATGACCAAGTCATGAAAGAGCTGACCGCCAAGGACCCGCCAAGGAAAAGTAAGGTGGATTACAACATTCTGGCGCACTTAAGAAAGTTACTCTCGCAGCTCAGCATTCTCGACGCTCTTTTACTATCAAAAGAAGCAAGGGAGTCATTGATCAAGGTGCTACAAGAGCCAGAGCAATTCCAAGCGTTTCTCACCGAAGAAAAGATGAAGGACGAATTGGAAGAAGTACACACAGCCGATATTACCTTCAGCGATGAAGATCTCCTCCTTGGGACGTGCGAGCACAACGGTCCCCTATATGTCTCCGGATATTGTCACAATATCAAGATAGGCAAAATCCTGGTCGACAATGGGTCTTCCGTCAATCTCCTCAATGTGCGAGTGTTGAAGGAAATCTGCATGAGCGTTCAACACCCCGCTCATGATAAAATCACCATCTTCGGCTTCGATTCCCAGTCATCACGGACCCTCGGGTCGGTGATACTGACACTGCGCTTCGGACTACTCGTCACAGATATTAAATTTCACGTCATCGATGCCAAGACATGCTACAATGCTTTGCTTGGTCGGCCTTGGTTACACGAGTACAACATCATCCCTTCTACACAGCATCAGTGTATGAAATACTTCAAGGATGGTCTCGAGTATACCGTAACAAGAGAGCTGAACCCATTCTCCATAAACGAAGTCCGAAAGTACGAAGATGCAAAATACTTCTTACCAGACTTTGAGGACACAGAGAGATGTCATAAACCGGAGAACAAAGCTATCACCACCATTCCGGTCTTCGGGAGTGATACCGAGGAAGAGAAAGAGATAGTTTATTCAGGGCCACCCCAGTACAACAAGCCGGGACCGTCCGCTCCTATGCTTATCTTCGGCAGCGACTCAGAAGATGAGGCCAACGCCATATTCTCTGCTCGGCCTTCAATTCAAACATTCGCTGATGAAGAGCAAAGTTTGCAAATTGCCATGGTTCCGTCCAAACATCATAAAGAACTAGACGCTTTTGATACCTACAGTGTAGAAGAGCTGCAGACGTTCTATGTCCCTCCCAGGCGAGAAGGTGAAAAGGCGATCCTATTCTACCGATCCGGGGAAACTAAAGTGGAGAAGGAAATCTGGCACGGCGCGGATTCCACACTCGACAGGCTCTAGCCCGTCCGTTTGCCCAGATATTAAACAGACGGACTAAGGAGACTCTTGAGACGCCAAGGTGTACCCGTTAAGCAAACTGCTCGACAAGCACGGTTCTATAACAGGATCTGGAACGTCCCTGGAACTCAGCGGAAATTGCCCAACGGAAAAATGGAAACGACCGGGGTTGGGTATGTTCAATCCCAGAAACGGGACCTACTCCGCGACTGCTACATCATACATGACTTTGATGAAGAGGAAGATGCCTTTTGGGAAAATGCTAACCCTGAACCAGAAAAAGCTCCCGACATAAAATGCCCAGTCCGTCGTTTGAAGAACAGATGGACAAGCTTATAAGGGAAGCGAGTCAAAAGGTTCGAGATGACCACAATCGCGAAATGGCCATCTACGAGAAAGGCAGAACGCAACGCCTTCTTCAACAGGCTACGAAAGATGAAAATGCTCCTCCCTGTCGACCCGTCATACAAAAGGCCCGACGCAGAGGCAAAAATAAATCAAAGAGCGGGAAAAGTGTTCGAGAGCGACAAAGTAGGACCAAGAAGCCACACGATCAGGAATTGAGTAATCCAGATTCGTCTCTTATAAAGAAGATGAGTCGAGCATACTCTTTTCCTCAGAACAAAACACGGAAGATACTCGATCTCGCCATAAGACATCAACTGATTATACTCCCGGAGTCCAAGCACCCCGAGCAAGCAGGCGAAGTCTCTCATCCGGACTATTTCTCCTATCATAGGGCAATAGGACATCCTATTGAAGACTGCTTCACCTTCAAGAACTGGGTCGAAGATCAATATCGACAGGACAGGTTCGCTCTATCCAGCAGCTGGAGGGTAACCCCGCCGCAAAGGCATGAACCCAAATCCATGAGGGTAGAACCAGATCAACGTCGGTCTTGGAAGCGAGCTCGTACCTGTCACGTGATAACGTTATCAGAAGAAGACCCCGACAGTATGGATAATCTCCCATGGTGCTTCGAAAACAATGATGAAGAGGTGATCTCAGAGTTTCCACCGGCGCCGAAAGAGCTGGAAGATGGAAAACATACCACTGCAGATAAGCTCAAGAAAATTGATTTGGAGACGGCAAGTGACCCGCGGCCGACATTCGTCAGCGAATTGCTGTCTGAAGAAAAGGTGGCTACACTAAAGGACGCGCTCATGCAGCATAAAGATTGCTTCGCATGGAATTATTCCAAGATGCCAGGACTAGATCACGAGATTGCTGTACACAAATTGGCAATATCTCCAAACGTCAAGCCAATCAAACAAGCACCAAGAAGATTGCGGCTCGAGCTTGAGATGAGCATCAATGCCGAGGTCAAGAAGCTGATCGACTCTGGCTTCATCCTAGAGGTCCAGTACCCTGACTGGATCGCCAACATTGTCCCAGTGATGAAGAAAAACGGGACACTACGCATATGTGTGGATTTTCGGGATCTCAATAAAGCCTGCCCGAAAGATGACTTCCCAGTACCGGTCACCGAGCTAATGATTGACAATACGTCCACCCATGATGTTTTCTCCTTCATGGACGGCTCGTCAGGATATAATCAGATAAAAATACATCCCGAAGACCAGAAGCACACCGCTTTCCGGACCCCTTTGGGTATATTCTGCTACAAGGTGATGCCCTTCGGTCTAAAGAACGTCGGTGCCACTTATCAGAGGGCTATGACGAAGATCTTCGATGACCTCATACATGAAGTCGTTGAATGCTATATCGATGACCTCGTGGTGAAAAGCAAATCATACGAGGAACATCTAGAGCATCTGAAGATCGTGTTTCAACGCCTTCGGCAATACAACTTGAAGATGAACCCTCTCAATGCTCGTTCAGAGTTTCCTCAGGCAAGTTCCTAGGATTCATTGTCCGACATCGAGGCATCGAGATAGATCCGTCAAAAATCAAAGCAATTATGGAGGTGCCCCTACCGAGGACTCTCAAGCAATTGCAGTCTCTCCAAGGGAAGCTCGCGTATATCTGGCGATTCATAGCCAATCTCTCAGGCAAGTGCCGTCCTTACAGTCACCTGATGAAGAAGGGAACCCCCTTCGTCTGGAATCACAAATGCCAAAGCGCGCTGGACGAAATCAAGCAATACCTGCAGAATCTGCCAGTACTGGTCGCTCCGGTCAAGGGAAAACCTCTCATTCTGTATACAACCGCCCTTGAAGGTTTGTTAGGCGCATTATGGGCACAAGAGAACGACCAAGGGAAGGAGAGAGCGCTCTACTATTTGAGTCGAGTTCTGCTGGGGGCAGAAAGCAATTATTCTCCCATCGAAAAACACTGCCTGGCATTAATCTTCGCGATAACGAAGCTCAGGCACTATGCATTGGCGCATGACGTCCGTCTCATATCGAAGGTGGATCCTCTCAAATATTTGATGTTAAAGGCCATATTGACGGGGCGGCTCGCTAAATGGGTCTTGCTCTTGATAGAATTCTCAATAACGTATCAGCTTCTTAAGGCAGTGAAGGGACAGGCCATCGCCGACTTCCTCGCTGAGCATCTGATACCTGTTGATTCTCCCTTGAACTGCGAATTGCCAGACGAACATGCGTTTGACACGATCGACGGAAGTGATACCCGATGGGAACTTTACTTCGATGGAGCATCTTCCATGAAGAAGCGCAAACAAAGCACACCCATAATCAAATCAGGGGTAGGCCACATTTTCGTAACTCCACAAGGAGGGATAATGCGCTTTGCCTTCTCCTTAACAGAGCCGAGGACAAACAATGAAACCGAATACGAAGCTTTGATAGCAGGTCTCGAGATCGCCATTGACATGGGGATTGAAAACCTCTTCATATACGGAGATTCCCATCTGGTCGTTAGTCAAGTAAACGACGACTATCAAACGTGCAAACCAGAACTGGTGAAGTACGGCGAGAGGGTACAGCAACTGCTGACCCAAATACCTTCTTACACCTTGGAAAGCATACCACGTGCGGAAAATAGCAAGACGGATGCATTAGCCAAGCTCGCTAAAGAACTGGCTGATGAAAACCTCGATGACGTGAGGATCGTTGTTCAAAGCCGTCGAGTCCTCACACCGGCAGAAATATTTCAAGAGACGTCCGAGGAAAAAGGAATGACCAAGCCAGCGGCTCTATAAATAAAAGACCAAGAAAAGGTTGAGGATTAGAGAGAAGTCTTTATAAACTACTTCAAATCCTGTCGAACGCCTGAAGATGCGTCCTCAAAACATCAGCTCATGAAGCGAGCCCTATCTTTCGCCTTCGTCAATGATACCCTGTATAAGAGATCATTTGACTCTTTATAGCTAAAATGCCTGGGACCTGAAGAGGCAAAGAGAGTCGTCCAAGAAACTCACGACGGACTCTGTGGTTCTCACCAAGCCGGGCCGAAGATGAAGCTGAAGATCAAACGGATGGGTTATTATTGACCCACGATGATCCAAGACTGCCTCGAATACGCGAAGCAGTGCCACTCGTGCCAAATTCACGGGGACTTCATCCATCAACATCCGAATCCGCTACATCCGACAGTGGCTAGCTGGCCGTTCGAAATGTGGGGGACTGACGTAATCGGCCCCATCGAACCAGCATCGTCCAGAGGACATCGGTTCATTTTGGCGACAACTGATTACTTCTTCAAATAGGCAGAAGCAGTACCGCTGAGGGAAGTGAAGACGGAGAATATCTTCCATTTCTTCAAGACACACGTCATTTATCGGTTTGGCACTCCGCGACGGATTATCTCCGATAACAGACCAGCCTACAAAAGCCACAAGATCAGCCGCTTAGACTGGAGATACTCCTCAGTCTATAATCCTCGAGCTAACGGTCTGGCTGAGGCTTTTAACAAGACATTGACGAAGATTGTAAAGAAGACGGTGTCTCAAAATAAAAAGGACTGGCACAAGAGACTGCACGAAGCTCTCTGGGCGTACCAAACGACGTTCAAAACAGCCACGAACACAACGCCGTACGCATTGGTATTCGGTACAGAAGCGGTACTCTCCCTCGAGATAGAGCTACCCTCCCTACATGTGGCAGTTCACTACGAGCTAACGGACGAAGAAAACGCTCACCTTCGGCTTGAGGAGCTCGATGCCCTTGATGAAACCCGGCTCAGGGCGCAACAAAATCTGGAGGCTTATAAAGCAAAGATGATGCGCTCATACGAGAGATTGAATAGGCCGAGAACATTCCACCAAGGCGAACTCGTGCTAGTGGTTAAAAGACCTATGATCCATAATCGCGCTAAGCGGGGGAAATTCAAGCCGAACTATGAAGGCACATATATCATAGACAAGGTCTACCAGGGTGGAGCCTATCTACTCATGGACATGCATGGTGAAAGGCCCTTCAGGCCGATAAATGGTCGCTTCCTGAAGAAATACTACGCCTAACGAGTCACGGCCTAGGTCAATGATAGACGACGACGACTATGTCCGCTCGCTATCTTCCTAAGCCCAAACTCTATAAGTAGTAACCGGCTTCCTTTACAACGGACCGAAACGTCCTTAAAACTAACAGCGGACCGGAACGTCCTTAAACTAACAACGGACCACTGTGTCCTAAAACTAGCTGTTGACCGAGATGTCGAGAAACTACGGTGGATTGCAGCGTCCCAAAGCTGATATATAAAAAAAGAATAAAAAAAGAGAGAGAAAAAGAAAACGGTATGTCCATAAGCAAAATGGGCACGGATGAAAACCCAAAAGGGCTCCGTGAGTAAAAACAGCAGGGCTACCGGCGAGTTTTGTGAAAATCCGAAAGGGCCCAATCTCGTTAAAAGACACTTGTAAGGTCCTCTCAACTTTGTAAGGAGAAACCACCTGCGTGAGATCCTTATGACTCACAAGGGAGCAACACACTTAGGGATCCCCACGATCCCTAGGGAGAAATTACCCTTGCGAGATCCTCACGACTCGTAAGGAGAACTCTCTTATGAGACCCTCACGGCTCATAAAATTCAAAAGTCTTAAGCTACAGGGATCTGAACCTGTTCTTAAGCAGCCCCCACAACCTCCAAAACTGTCCTACAAGCAGCTCAATGCTGACCCTTGTATACAATCCATTGGCGTGAATAAACATTTCCCTAACGAAGTCCCATCCGTGATTAGGGATATGTCTATATGGTGAACAACCCTTGTAAGTCCTCTCGATTTATAAGGAGAAAACCCTCTTGTAAGATCCTTACGACTTAGAGGAGAACATACACTTAGGAGTCCTCACAACTCCTAAGGAGAAAACGCACCTACGAGATCCTCACGACTTGTAGGGAGAAATACCTTCATGAGACTCTTACGGCTCATGAAGTCAAAAACCTTAGTCGACGGGATCCTAACCCTGTTTACTAAGCCACCTTTGTTCGACATAGACAGAGGCAAATGATGATTCGCTCCTGGCAATATCCCAGTAGTAGCGGTGCTGATACCGAAATCGGTGTCTAATTCTGAGCTTGCAGCAAAAAGCCAGCAAGCCACACATGCATACGAAATAGCCAAAATGATGGGGCAACTTGCAGACAAAATCAGCAAGTAAAAATATATGCATGCAAAATAGCCGAAATGATTGGGCAACTCGCAATAAAAGGCAGCGAGTAAAAATAAAAAAAATAGCCAAAATGATTGGGCACCGCGAAAAATAACCGAAATGATTGGGCAATCGCGACCTTCGCGATATAAAAGCTGAAATAATAGAGCATCACGGAAAGAAATAAAAAAAATGAATGAAATTTATGCCCTACAGGTGATATCATGTCAATCCCTGTATACAATCCAGGGGCGCAAACAAAGAGGGAATCACACCCTTCCTCCCCAAGCTTCATCAGAAGGAGAGGCCAAATCTTAATAGTTCATAGACAGCTTAGAGATCATCTCAACATTTGTCTTATTACAACGGACACAACATCAAGCAAAGCGGAACAGCGGCAACTCCCAGTTCCATGACTCGGCGGTGTACAGATGACCGAGAGTCAAACTCCGACTTCCTGAAATGCGGATAAAGTCAACCCTTCCTGGTCATGTGGAACGCGGGTAATGTCAACTCTGACCCCGTGTGAAGCATCCAGAGCGGAGCCTGGTCCTCGCCGAATATGGCAGTGAACCCGTGGGAAGCATCCAGAGCAAAAATTCCTGGCTACGTGGAACGCGGCTATGTCAATCCTGACCCCGTGGGAAACGTCCAAAGCGGATCCTGGTCCTCGCAGAGCACGGCAATGACCCCGTGTGAAGCATCCAGAGCGGAGCTTGGTACTCGCCGAACACGGCAGTGAACCCGTGGGAAGCATCCAGAGCAAAA
Organism: Agapanthus africanus; assembly: GCA_030015575.1. Taxonomy (NCBI): domain Eukaryota; kingdom Viridiplantae; phylum Streptophyta; class Magnoliopsida; order Asparagales; family Amaryllidaceae; genus Agapanthus; species Agapanthus africanus. The sequence continues at coordinate 129,132,147 of CM057338.1, forward strand.
TTCCTGGCTACGTGGAACGCGAATTATGTCACTCCTGACCTCGTGGGAAACGTCCAGAGCGGATCCTGGTCCTCGCAGAGCACGGCAATGATCCCGTGTGAAGCATCCAGAGTGGAGCCTGGTCCTCGTCGAACACGGCAGTGAACCCGTGGGAAGCATCCAGAGCAAAATTCCTGGCTACGTGGAACGCGGATTATGTCACTCCTGACCCCGTGGGAAACGTCCAGAGCGGATCCTGGTCCTCGTAGACCACGGCAACGACCCCGTGTGAAGCATCCAGAGCGGAGCCTGGTCCTCTCCGAACACGGCAGTGAACCCGTGGGAAGCATCCAGAGCAAAAAATTCCTGGCTACGTGGAACGCGGATTATGTCACTCCTGACCCCGTGGGAAACGTCCAGAGCGGATCCTGGTCCTCGCAGAGTACGGCAATGACCCCGTATGAAGCATCCAGAGCGGAGCCTGGTCCTCACCGAACACAGCAGTGAACCCATGAGAAGCATCCAGAGCAAAATTCCTGGCTACGTAGAACGCGGATTATGTCACGCCTAACCCCGTGGAAAACGTCCAGAGAGGATCCTGGTCCTCGCAGAGCGCGGCAATGACCCCACGTGAAGCATCCAGAGCGGAGCCTGGTCCTCGTCGAACACGGCAGTGAACCCGTAGGAAGCATCCAGAGCAAAAATTGGATTGTGAGGTCCTTAAACTCACGGACTATGATGTCCTTAACCTCGACCGTGATGTCTTAAAACTAAACAACGGAATGTGAAGTCCTTAAATCCACAGACTATGATGTCCTTAATCTCGACCGCGAGGTCTTTAAACTATGGTATCCTGGGAAACGTCCAGAGCGGAACCTGGTCCTCGCAGAACACGGCAGTGAACCCGTGGGAAGCATCCAGAGCAACTCCTGACTCCGTGAAATGCGGATAAGGACAACTTCACCCGTCACTTGCGGGTCCTCACGACTCGTAAGGGAGTAAATTCTCTTGTGAGATCCTTACGACTTTCAATAGAAAACACACTTAGGAATACTCACGATTCTTAAGGAGAAATTACACCTGCGGGATCCTCTCGACCGGTAGGGAGAAATTTCTTTATGAGACCCTCACGGCTCATAAAGTTGAAAAGTCTTAGGTGACAGATCCTAACCATGTTTTCTAAGACATCATTACCCCTCGAAGAAGCCAAGACAAGATACTCACTCTATCATCTGCCGATCATGTTTGCTAAGGTGACATGCTGATAACGAAAAAGAGAAGAAAGCGATGGAAAGAACATCTGATTTGCATTTAATTAAGCGTTTGAAGCATACCCATTCATGCATGTGCAAAAGATTTGATACATAAAATAAAACACGCTGAAATGAGAAATTTTCCATTCATACCGCGAAAAAGTTCTTACAATTATGAAAGCGGTAAATAAAAACATTATCAAAATAATTACAATGGCAAAACCTCAGATCCAGGGCATGGATTGAGAAACTCAAAAGTGACTTTGGCCAGAATTTTCCAGGCCTGGCGAACCATCCCAGTATGCTTTCTTTCGCGATCACAAGCGTCGGGATCCCCACGGATGTCCTCCACCCTCCGATAGGTAGCAAGTATGGCCGACTGTTGAAAAGCCTGGTGCAGGAGATCGACAAGATTGTCTCGCCTTCTTTTTGAGATTAGGCTCATCAGATACACCGAGTGCACCTTATCTTTGATGGCATCCAACGCCCTAAGCGGCACGCCGGTACAGAATAAAGGAAGCGCTTCCTAGATCGCTCCCACAATAAGCTTCAGGAGAGAGGAACGTTGAGGAAGCAGCCGACCATTGTATGCGTCAAAGCAACCCATGATTTCGGCACACTCAGCGTTTGTGAATTCTCAATTTTGAGAACGGCCACGTGAGCTGATGTCTCCGTAAGAAATAATCTTGTCGAGGTCATACATATGAGCATCAATTACTCCTAAAAAAGAAAATCAACAAGAATTAGCGGACAGACTAATTAAGCGAATTCTTATTAAAAACAGGAACAGGGATTTAAACGGCTCTTGATATCCCCATGGAGAAAACGAATTCTAATTATGACACCTAATAAACTCGAATTTGTGAGGAATCCTAAAAAGAGAATCTCATTTAACAAGCAACCCCTCGGGTCAAGAAGTTAAACTCTTCGAGAGCAACGCTCTACAGACAGGAATGATACATGTCAAAGTCAATTATGAAAAGAATTTGAGAAGATTCCCCGAGAAGGTTAGGAGCCTGGCTCTGTAATGATGATGGAAAAATCCATCAAGAATTGATTAAAATTAATTTTTTATGAATTAAAAATTCTGTGATTTTCAAGATCCATGAAAAAACTCTTAAGAGTTTTTCATCAAAGATTAAGAAATCTACACATGATTCAGAAGAGCAAGGCTCTGTTCAGGGGCTGAGAAACCCTAAAAGATCTCTTTAGATCTATGGGTTCATGAGAGCAAAGCTCCGCCAATAAAACCCTAAATGGGTTTTCTGTAGATCAAAGATCTACAAAGAGCAAGGCTCTGTTAATAGGTAAAGCCCTAACTTATTAAAATTTATTAAAATTTTACCTAAATTTGGAAAGAGTTTTTGCTCTTGAGAAATTCTTAAACAAGAGAGCTATGCTCTGAACAAAATTCTCAAAGAAGATGATAATCATTCAAAGGACCAAAAGTCATATTAATAGGCGTTAAGCCGCCTCTTCAACTTCTGAGTGGATCCAAGGGATCAGATGTTGCTACCGCTGCGCTCACGTGTAGGCCACGTAAGCGCAACGGTGGGGGGCATTTGTTTCCCCAATCAGAGCAAAACTCTGTTGAAATTCCAAGATTTGGAATGAAGCGACGCTTCCTTTCCCCAATCAGAGAAAAGCTCTGTATTGAAATTCTAAACTCAAAAATTGAAGCAACGCTTCAGATCCAGCACTCTGCGCTACACGCCACGTGTCAAACATGGGTGCGCTAGCGCAGTTGCGCTGCGCTCTACGCTGCGTGCCACGTGTCGAACGTAGGTGCGCTAGCGCAGTTGCGCTGCGCTCTGCGCTGCGGGCCACGTGTCGAACGTAGGTGAGCTAGCGCAAGGTGCGCCAGCGCTGGAATTAAAAATTCCCCACCGTTAGATCAAAAGATCTACTAATAATAAATTATTAATTAATCAGAACTAAAATTCTGTTATGGAAAGATCTTTCCAATCTTATTAAAACAAGAAGATTATCTTCTGTAAAACAGAAGCCTTAAGATCAAAGATCCAACGGTGGGAAATATTTCCAAATCAATCAGAGAAAGATCTCTTAAAACTAATTTAACAAATCAATTGGCCCTATATAAAGGCCCCTAGACTTCAAATCTCAGATACAGAAAAGAGAGAGAAAAACCCTCTGCAAAAGAAGAGAAAGCTCTTAGAAAAAAGAAGATTTTTCTTCATCTTCAAGGTAAAAAAACTATGTTCTTGAATAATAAAGATGAAACCATCCCGTAAAAAGAAGAACCGTCTTCTAAAAAGATCAGATATCTTAGAAAAAGACCAAGGTTTTTAATAAAAAAGAAAAGATCAAATATCTAATCATAAAATAATAAAAAGAAGTAAAATACTTCACTCACAGATCTTTTGATCTATGAAGGCAGAGCCTTTTATAAATAACTTCGTTCTTGGATCTTGAGGCAAAGCCTCCTTTGAAGAACATAAATCTGTTCTTTAATCTTAAAATTGATCATAAGCATTTTGCACTATTAAAAAGTGCCTTGCACTCATGTATTGCGCTTTTGCGCTTCTTGGACCGGCGCTCAGCGCCAAAACATGCCACATGTCAACCATAGACACTACTTGCGCTTTGCGCTTCTGAAACAGAGATCTGCGCTCGTGGGCTGGCGCTCAGCGCCAAGCGCCCCACGTATCGCTCACTGGCGTGCCAACAGACTAGCGCAATGTGCTCATAAACTAAAAGCGCAATGCGCTAAAAAACTAGCGCTTAGCGCTAAGCGCGACACATGTCCTCTTCGTGTGCGTTACCCGACAGAAACGCAATGCTCTCTTTGACTGGCGCAAAGCGCCTGGCGTACCACGTGGCGCACTGTCAGAACACACTTTATTCTGATGAATGCTATGCATTCAGTATAAGACAAAAAATGCCAGAGCCCAATGCTTAGCATTATTAAAACGGCAGAGCCCAAATAAAGGCCTAATGGCCAGAACAAAAATAAAATGTTAAACATTTTTAACTGGACTTAGTCCAATTCTGGCCATAAGTTTTCAACTTGTATTGAACTGAGCACATCTGCTCTGTCAACCAATTCACATCGGTTTAAGGGTACATCTCTTCACTCTTTTGATATTTGTCGTTGTAATTCCTCAACGTCTTCAAAGAGCCGACGGGTCCCGACAACCACACATTTCATGGACTGTGGAGTCCTTAAACCCATGGTCTATGATGTCTTTAATCTCGACCGTGATGTCTTAAAACTAACAACGGACTGTGGGGTCGTTAAACCCATGGACTATAATGTCCTTAACCTCGACTGTGATGTCTTAAAACTAACAACGGACTGTGAGGTCCCTAAACCCATGGACTATGATGTCCTTAACCTCGACCGTGATATCTTAAAACTAACAATGGACTGTGGGGTCCTTAAACCCATGGACTATGATGTCCTTAACCTCGACCGTGATGTCTTAAAACTAACAACGGACTGTGGGGTCCCTAAACCCATGGACTATGATGTCCTTAACCTCGACCGTGATGTCTTAAAACTAACAACGGACTGTGGGGTCCCTAAACCCATGGACTATGATGTCCTTAACCTCGATCGTGATGTCTTAAAACTAACAATGGACTGTGGAGTCCTTAAACCCATGGACTATGATGTTCTTAACCTCGACCGTGATGTCTTAAAACTAACAATGGACTGTGGGGTCCCTAAACCCATGGACTATGATGTCCTTAACCTCGACCGTGATGTCTTAAAACTAACAATGGATTGTGGGGTCCCTAAACCCATGGACTATGATGTTCTTAATCGTGACCGTGATGTCTTTAAACTAACAACGGACTGTGAAGTCCTTAAATCCACGGACTATGATGTCCTTAATCTCGACCGCGATATCTTAAAACTAACATTGGACCAAGACGTCCTTAAACTAACAATGGACCGTAATGTCCTTAAACTAATTATCGGCCGCAATGTCACTAAACTAAACAACAGAGCCCAATTTCTCTCTTGTCGGATCTAAACGATCCTATTAAGTTGATCTTAGTCTAAAATAAGACTAACGTATCCTTAACAAACGTTTAAGTCAATCTTAGTCTCAAATAAGGCTAACGTATCCTTAAACTCAAACCCCCAAACCCAAATCTAAGAAAGATACGGATTTAGACTAGTCCACACCCTACGGACGATAACATAACTTAGTCTCCGTATACAATCCACGGGAAACCAAACACAAAACAAACACCCACAACACGAAGTGACCATCTGGAGAAAGAGAAAGTTGTTACCGCGATGCGGTAGCGTGATTAACTGCAGGGGCTTGCGTCTGCAGGGAAAAGCGTCTCCATAATCAAAAACCCCTCAAATGAGGGGGAATCTGACGAAGTCTGCTACATCGGCCGCATCCGTTTAAACCTTCGATACACGGTGCCATAAATCAACTTGGCATCTTCGGAGAGGTGGACGGATAGTACCAATTAGCATCTGCCCCAAATTTCAGGCAAGACGTACATCGTGTCTCCGCCGCGTCTTTCGGAAGGGAACATTATCGAGCTCTAGTTCGCTGATGGGCATTCCACCCACTTTTCTTCTCTTGGAATGTTCGTCAGAAATGGTTGAGACAGAGAAGGTTGAAGTCACAGAGGAGGACTACAACCGGATCGCTAGTCAGGGTTAACTCAGCTTCTTTTTTCCTCCAGTTTATATATTCCACTTGTTTATGCATTTTCCTTATTGTATCTACTTTCCAGTATAAACTCTTGTACTTGTACATATTTGAAGTTGAATGTAAATAAAAATGTTTGTTGAAAAATTTTATAGTCTCCATTTATTCTTGCATTGTATATTATTGTTTTCAATACTTTTAGTATGTTTATTTAGGGAATGACCTTCTCTGGATAAATATACTGCGGGTTTACCACGTCATCGTTTCCGTTTACTTAGAAGCGGGGCGTGACAAAGATTTTGGTTTGGGACAAGGATTTGCTTGACGGGGTTGGTAGCTAGTTTGCCAATGGGAATGATTTTAGGACGCGGATCTCATATAAATGAGGTCCATTAGTTCATGGGATATTTGGGTTTGATCTAAAGATCGTTAGCCATATTTGAAACTAAGATCAATTTAAAAACAAATGAGCATATGTGCTCAATTATTTTAGTTTAAGGACATCACGGTCCAACATTTCCTATTTGGGATGAATGCTAGTTTAAGGACGTTTTGGTCCATTATCGCCGTGTTTGGGACGAATGTCTAGTTTAGGAACATTTCATTCCAACATTCTCATTTTGGGGACGAACGTTAGTTTAAGCACAATTCGGTCCATTATTCATCTTGTGCGCACGTGTATTTGTTACATGGCGAAGTGAACGATGGTGATAAGGGATATGCCTAATTTAGGGTGCGATCCAATTTGAAGGCATTTATGTTTCCTTCAAAGATATACATGTATGTATATGTATATAGCCAAAACTCAATATGAGACTTGCATCTATATAGGATGCGTATCAATATGAGTTGTACACATCAATATGGAAGTGCACAAATGTGGGATATATCATTCTCTGTCTTGATCAAGTTTCATATCTCTCATAAAATTGGGACGAGGAGTTGTTGTTGGTTGTCGGGACCTGCCATCTTGCTGAAGATGTTGAGAAATTACAATATATATCAGAGGTGTGGAAAGATATACGCTTGAAAAAAATCCCGTATTTGAGAGAAGAGATCATGGTGGATCTAAGAACCGGTAGTCTTATATGAGGCTAAAATTACCTTAGGTGATATAGGATGAATATCATTTTGGATATCATCAATGAAAAATCATTAGTCATGTTTGAGACTAAGATCAGTTTGGAAATCACGAACATATGGGTTCGCTTGATTTAAAAGTAAAAAGGAAGCTCAAGCTTCACAGACTTTAGCCAATTTGGGGGTAAGATTGGGTTTCTGTACTACGCAGCAATGCTAAGCACTTCAGACATATAGCGCTCACGTGTGTTTCACGTAAGGTGCTGAAATAGTGCAAAGCACTAGTCTTTTGTGGCACTCACGTGTGTTTCACGTGAGGCGCTAAGCTGTTGGCTTCTTTTGAGCATTCATGTCTATTTCACATTAGGCATTGAGTTTTGGCGCTCACGTGTGTTTCACGTGAGGCGCTCCACTAGTGCTAAGCACTAAACTTTTCTGTTTTCTGGTGTTCACATGTGTTTCACATGAGGCGCTATGTAACTTGGCCTTGGTGCTCAAGTGTTTTTCACATAAGACACTGAGTTCTTTTGGAGATTCAATCTTGTAGGGTGTTTTTCGTCACCCCATTGATATGGGAATACGCGTCGCTTGTCAGGCGCATTACAGATTTGCCCATGTCTAGGGTAGGCCGAGGTTTATTGATCGTGGGGATCCGAATCTCCGGCAGTCGCGGACTAAGCTGCCGTTAATTACCTCTCGTCTTTGAAGTGAATGAACCTCTGATTGACGGGTCAACTAGTCATGCGAACTCAATGCGCAGTGTGTGTGTGTTGTGTTTTGGAAGGGACTTAGATGTATTAGGGGCCACGCAGAGTTTACAGGGGTCCCGCTACCTGGATAGCGAGCCGGGGGTCAAGGGGGCTTGCAGTCCCGTTGCGGGGTGCGGGCCAGCGTCCTGTTAGAAATTTTTTCTAACGGTGGAGGTATTTTTAGTGTGGAGTGCATGGGAAAAGATGGGCGAGGAGCGTCCTAAGGACGTGTGCGTGGCGCGTGGGCGCTCGCGGGCCACGTGCGAGGCGTGTGGGTGTTGGGCGCCCATGGACCAAGTGAGGGGCATGTAGGTGCTGGGCGCCCGCGGGTCACATGCCCTGCGCACGGGTTTCGGCTGCCCGCGGGTCAAGTGCTCTTCGTGCGGGCGCCGAGCGCCCGCGGGTCAAGTGCCCTGCGTGGGTGCCAGCGGGTCACGTGCACGGCATGCGACCGCTGGAAACACCAGCACAGAAAGGGGCTTAGCCCCTGAGCTGGGAGTTGAACTCTCTAGGGGCTTTGGAGTTGAACTCCCAAACATGAATTAGGTATAAATTTGGAGTTAAACTCCCAAAAAAATTTGGATTTGGTGTTAAACTTCTAAATGGCTTGGATTAGGAGTTATACTCCTGAAGGGTTTGGATGTGGAGTTAAACTCCTTTAAGAATTTGGATCTTAGAGTTGAACTCCTCGAAAATTTTCGGAGGTGATCAAAAGGGACCCCTTTCTTTTCCCTTGAGCCCTGGATCTTCTCTTGAGCCTTGGATTTTTCCAAAAGTGGGATTTTTGGAGATGGGTCTCCTTCTTCCTCCTCTCTGTTGGCTGGATCTTGGAGGAAAGGGGATGATGCTTAAAAATCTCCCCATTTAAAGATTTGATGGAAGATCTGAGTTCCCCTTCAAGGGTTTTATGGTGAAAACTATTTCTTTCTGGGAAAGGAAGAGTTAAACTCTTGATTTAATTTAGAAAAGAGAAGAAGCTTTAAAACCTTGAGGAAGGAGAAGGAGGCACGGAAACCCTAATTTTTTAGGGGAATCAATTATTGTCTTCATTTCATTATCATGTTGTCTTATATAAACTTACAAATTTACACATAGCCTCTTGGGCTTTACAAAATGCCATTTTTCCATCCTATGCCTCATGTGCTTATTTTTTTTTGCATATGAGCCATGGGCTTTACAAAAATCTGGCCTTATGCCTATTTTTCTTATATTTATTCATAAAAATTATATAAAAATTATTTATTACATAATTTTTATTTTGGCATGGGACAGGCCGGCCGCTTCATAGGCCTACTTGACCTGGGCATGGGCCCACTTGGCTTGGGGTTGATTTTGATTTTAGCATGGTCAACCGGGGTGTAATTTTTGACCCCAACAAATCTCTGTTGATGTTTTTAGAGAAATTAAATCTCTGTTAATAGTATTTTAACTATTAACGATCACCAAGATCACTATTTTGAGGATCTGAGATTGGGTTCTTTAAGAACTAAGTTCTTGATTTAGAGAAACTATGTTCCTGGAATATTATAGACTCCATATTCTCCATGTTCTTTTATCCATATTTTTCTGTTCATGTTTTCAAAGAGATTAAACCTCTGTTAATGGTATTTTGACCATTAACGATCACTAAGATCGCTATTTTGAGGATCTTGGATCAGGTTCTTAAAGAACTAAGTTCTTGATTTGAAAGAACTAAGTTTCTGGAGTATTATGAACTCCATCTTCTTCCTTTTCAATTTTATTCTTCGCTGAGTTTTTGATTTTCAAGAACAAGATCTTCCTGATGAGAATTAAATTCTCAACTTGTGTGAGATTTGTCTTGCGGATTTTAGATCAAGAAAACGAACTAAGTTCTTTAATAAGGGTTAAACTCTTAGATAGGTAAAGGAGGTGTTTTGATCTTTGCATTTTTTCTACCTCGGGTTTTGAGAGGAAGACGGTCTTTCTTCTTTATTGAGAATGAAATTCTCTACTGTTTGTAGAATGTTTTGGAGAGTCTTCAATATTTTTACAGAAACTTATGGGGTGTCTCCCCTTTTTAGATTTAATCTCTTTGCTCCTTCATATAGGAGAAGAGAAAAATCCATTTTGTTGAGAAAATCTCTCATTGAGAGATTATGATTGATTTCATAATCAATCAAAATGATCTTAAAGATCAACCGGTGAATTTTATTCACCGTTGTATTTTTAATCCAAAGGCACTCTGTTTAACAAAGAACATTTCTTATTTGCTTTAATAGGATTAGGAAAATATTTTCCTAAGATAGAATTTTATTCTATCAGATGCATATATTGTTTTTTTAACAAGATTAGGAAGATATTTTCCTAACATAGAATTTTATTCTATGATATAAATATCTTGTTAGTTTAATAAGATTAGGAAGACATTTTCCTAACATAGAATTTTATTCTATTTAACAAAGAAAATCTTTCTTATTTAAGAAAGATCAGGAAAATATTTCTCACATAGAATTTAATTCTATTAGATAGTTTAATTGGTGATTTTATCACTATTGGATTGCAAATCCAAGATTCTCTGTCAGAGAAAGATCTTTCCATATTAGAAAGATCAGGAAAAATATTTCTCAGATAGAATTAAATTCTATCAGATGGTTTAATTGGTGATTTTATCACCATTGGATTTCAAATCCAAGATTTTCTCTTAGAGAAAGATCTTTCCGTATTAGAAAAATCAGAGAAAATATTTTCCAAATAGAATTTAATTCTATCATATAGAATTTAATTTTATCAGATGCGAGCATTTTAAATTTTGGCGCTCACATTCTATCACGTGAGCGCTGTCATATACATATATAGCAGCGGCGCTCACGTACTTTGCATGTGAGCGCTGCCACAAGAATGCGGCAAGTGAACTTACGTGTTTAACACGTGGGGGCTATCATAGGATTTAATCCTATCTTAAGCTGGGACTCACATACGCTCATGTATTTAACACGTGAGCGCTGCTATAAAATTTAATCCTAACTACAGTAGTACTCAGGTGCTTTACAGTGGGGCGCTGCCCTCTATTTTTATAAAAAGAACAACAAGTTTTAGCCAAAATTTTTAGCGAGAACAGGAGTATCGAGACTGGTTATCGGTACTTTAGTTTAGACTAGTGTATACGTTTCATGATCCTGTACGGGGCAATGGCCGATCCCATAACTATTGGTGTTTGACACCGATGATTGTATACAGGTGCTCATTGGATGAGTTACACTGGACGGACTTGCCGAGAACTCCTAGATATTATTATACCAATCGTCAGATAGCAGTTCTTTGGTGTCATGCGTACAGGGTAGTCCCTAGACCCGAGATTGCCATAGTTGTTAATGTTCTTAGCGCCCTAGCCGCCACAACCGCGGCCTATCCGGAACTAAAAACAAAAATCTTAGAGGCGCTAGAAACTACAAACGCTGGAATCGAATCCAAACACATATACTAGAAAACTACAGCGACTTTTAACTACTATGGAAGAGGGTGATACCAAGAGATCGAGTTATTCGGTCTTCATTTCCTCTTCCTTAGCTCCTTGGGATCTCCTTGATTGAGCTTGACCGCCGGTCTTCCTCCGTCGAAGATGATCCACCCAAGAGATATGGTTCATGGTTCTAGCTCCACACTAAAAATTAAGTGGAGCAACTAAAGGTCCTAACTTGCTAAACTAGGATGTCTAGTGATATAATGAGTTGTTCTAGTATTTTTCTGGCTCTCTTCAACCCTTGATTCTCAACTCATGCGAGTGTAGGGATGAAGAAGAAGGAGGAGCTCAATAAAGAAGAGAGAAAGAGAATGGTGAAATGAAAAACTCAAACTCATAACAATAATGCTAGCATGGTTTTTGATAAATGATATTTTGCAATATTAAAATCCAACCATACTTGAATAGTGTAGACAAGTGAATTATAAATTCATTTGTTTACCCTATTCATCCATGCCTCACACCATTCTCATGCCACCTCATCCCTCCACCTCATTTCTAATTTCTTGAAAATCAAAAATAAGGAAATGAGGTATCCTCCTTTTAGAACGTTTTTCGTATAAATACGGAATGCACTCAACCGTATACGCATACCCGTATTTGTATCAAAATACGAGTACCTAAAGAGATAGAATGATACAATGAATATAATACTATAATATAAATATCGAAATATGTATATGTAAATTATTAAATCAATACCTGATTTAATAATCCGGCTTAATCCTAAACCGGCCAGTATTATCAACCGTCTGATCGAAAGTCCGGATAGCTAGTACAATCATTCGACTGGAACCCTGCACGTATCAAAATACGGCTACTATATCATTTCGCCTGAACCTGGGAAACCCTCTGTATGGATTCTAAAGACTCGACAGTACGCCAACAGTGAATTACTGGATAAATCCATAACCACAAGCACGTCTGTAACAACTCTGAAATCCCTGTACAAAGATAATTTATTCAAATGTATAGAAAGGGTATTTCAGCCTGATTAAGAGTCATAAATTATTTTTGTTTAATAAAAGTAAGAAACTCATTATAACTTATTGGTTAAGGCTCTCTACTGCTGTATCATAGCCTGTGTGTTCGATTCCCATCAATATCAATTATATTTATAATTTTTCTTTTTAACTTTTCGGAAGCTCAAGAGTTGCACGTACAATACACGGAGAATTGAAAAGTTTCAGAAAAATCAAACAGGATAAATGAAGGGTTAACACAGAATATAACTCATTACACGAATCTCGAGACAAATGGACTAAATCCAACCGCCTAAATCCGTCTTTTGGCCGCCACCGACGGTCCAACTAGCTCCAAATCACTCCATTCTTTGCACGTGTGTCCCTTTGACTCCTCTATACTCCACTGTAGTGTTTGATTTCTCTGCATTCATCCAGAGACACTTCAATTCTCAATTATACCTATTTTAAAGCTTTTTAATTCAATTCTTTAACTCACACACCCTCATTTCTATAAATACACCCCATCCCCTAGCTCTTTCTATTCTGAAAATCCGTATAAAAAATTCTCCAAAATTCTCTAAGTTCAGGAGTGGTTAAGGCTAGTCAAGTGGAGTTGGCGATCAAGTTCTTTCTGTTGAAAATCAGAGTTTTTCCTGACGATACCGCGACGTCACGAACATCCCTCTCCTTTCCTTACTCTCTTATCAACGCTACGCAACCCATAAGTCTCTATTCTTTCCTTTCATTTCGTCTCAAATCGCATTCTTAAAAATATATCGACAAAAGCGGAGTTAACTCCGTAACATTTTCTTTTCAATATTTTAATCCACTTTTTAAGTCACACCAATATCTAACATGACTTTAAAATGTTATTTTCTTTGTTTACCTTTTTATGCAATTAAAATTCCATGTGATATGATCATATAACAAACCTTTTCATATAAATACCATGAAATTTAAATATAAGCCTTTATTCGATAACTAGCATACATACCTCTAGAAAATTCACGGGATAATGACCTACCCCATTCACAAACACTATGCTTTCATAGAATGATATTTTAGATATATGGTTAACTTAAAGAATACGAATTATAATAAAAAAAACATCGCTTTTACAAAATACGTTGTTAATCGATATTTTTTTTTTGATCCTTTGCAATTGTGCCTCTACAACCCTTTTAGGGGAACCCATTTACGGATGGTGTGGGTTATCGCACATTCTTAAAATAGTAGAGGGAGATACAGAACTCCTTACGGAGAATTCGGTCTCAAAAGGGAAAAAAAACACGGTTTAATGAAATACGATTTTCTTAAACAAAATTAAAACTTTGGAAAATTATATAAAATTATGAAACCGTATTTTCAATAAAAACAAATTTTGAAAATTATCTTTTAAAATGAAAGATTGAAATTTTTAATAAAACACCACCAAGTTTACAAAAGAAATAGTTTTCATTAAAATACCATAAACTTTTAAAAGCTGGGTTTTATCACTAAAATACCACTAAAATTAAAATACATATTCATAAAAACTCTTAATATTATAAATCACCCTTGAGATTTATTTTTAAAAACAATATTATAACATTTTTCAAAATACCCCCTCGAGAGATACAAACAATGTAAATACAATGTAAACAATAAGAATAAATTTTTAAGGACCCTATATTGATATAGGTTTAAGTGGTATCATTTCTCTTGAGCCCCAGTGAGCCAAAGAAAGTGGGTGCTTACCTATTCAGGTTAGACAACACTGCAAATTAACGGAGTTTATTAATGGAAATTGTCTTGGAAAAAGACACAAATTCTGTCGTTCACGTGCAGCAGTTGTCTGAATACTTCCGAACTTAAGAAATTCAAGAGCTAAATCCTTTCTTAAGATACTGACTCCAATCTGAATCCAAACTCAAATCAAAATCCAAAATCAAACACAAACTTGAATACTTGATCATGAACCTGAACATTCAAATTCAAATATCAAACTTGAACTTGAATACTTGACTCGACTTGACCGAACTATGGATATAACTTGACATGAATACCTGAATACATGATTACATTTTGAACATTAACCCGTACATTTTTATATTCATGAATTCGGCCAAGACCTGTAACCTTAAACTATACAATACAATACACTGGGGTAAAGGGGTAAATTGGTACGGAACGTATCCCATGGCACGAGAGGTCACTTAAAAGACACCTACATGAATTCACGTGTCGTAATCCCCTGGGTTATGACAGGCCTTGTACTACATGTTATCATACCCCACGGGGTAAAATGGACGCCTCTCGTATATATGAATATTTTCATTATCAAATTATAAACAACCGTGTTGGAATAGTTATCCTATATCTGTAAATGAATATGTTTAGATACTCTCATATACAACCTTACCTGTTCACCTTTACTTGGTTTCTATTCACTTTATATACCATTCAGTCATCTTCCTTTTCTTCTTTTGGGGACTTACCGAGCGCTAGTTCGCTGACAAAATTTCTCTCTGTTTCTTTATTCGGAATGTTCGGCAGGAAGACCGGACTCTGAGGAGATAGAGCCGAGCCCAGAGGACTTGGACCAGTTTTCCGCTCAGCCTGAGTAATATTTTTATTCCAGACCATTGTATGTAAAGTTGAATGTAAATAAAGTTACTGTTTAATTTTATTACTCTTGTAATTCTTGCTCATTATTATATTGTTTAATTACGCTTAACGTATTTTCATAGTAAATACGTTGCGGGTTTACTACGTTACCGTTTCCATCTACTGGAAAGTGGGGCATGACAACGTCAGCGGCACTAGCCGTACGTAACGGCTAACCGGGTACCTGTCGAAAAAGGAAGGCCAATGAGGAAGCTCATCTGAACCCTTACCGAGCCTATCTATGACAATCACTGTACATTCCGGTCTCTTCGTTTAAGACTATTGCATACTGGGTCTAGGGATGGTAAACGTCTGTTACGCCCCGCTTCTCAAAGTACGAAAATTTTGGGACGTAACAAAATCAGCTATGCTACCTACGGTAAAGAAATATCCTTCCATAGTCACATTAAGGCTGTCAATCAGTAATCAAGAATAATAAAATACTAAATCTATATATCACATGTCCAATAGCCATAAGAACAATAACTGAAAAAGATAGCGGAAGCAATAAAGATCCAAGAAATAACTAACCCGCATAAGAGCTATATCAATGAGATGGTCCTTACTGATCGCCAATCCCGTCAAATACTCACATGCTATGTCGAGTATCTAGGCCATGCAAAACCCAGACGTCAGTGCGTCATAATATCAATAATAATAGTATAATTAGATCAAGATGCTATACAAGATAATATGAGTATAAATTATTATCGCAAGTATAAACACAGTAGGATAGGTGTGTCATGTATATCCTAGAGTCTATGCTTCTAGCTTATCTATTTTACAAGTCTTTGAAATCAATTAATATAATTCTCATCGTAACTCAACAGTATATATCCCGTTCATACCCCCACGAGATCACGGCAAAATATATCCGTTCATACCCCCACGAGACCACGACACAATAAACAATGACTATCCATTCATGGCCGGAATCATGGCAAACAATAATAATATGCTCTTGAGTTAAGTTTCAGTTACATTCTTGATTTCCCCCTTTCCCCAGGTTTTGTGATCAAGTCAGATATTAACAATATCTACCTAATGCCAACACATGATCAATCAGATACAGGTCTTGTCTATCTAGATAACAAGTCACAACAATTCAGTATAGTTGGCATTGATAATAATCCAAATAACAGATCTAGTAACGTGCCAAGAACATGTCAGGCAGTGTGTTAATAGAATAAATACTTGATTGCGTAACCAATCACAGTAAAATCAATAATATAACTGTCATGGTTATCTAGCAATAACAGGATGGATATACTCCGTATTACTTGTTTAAATATGAATATCTAACCGTATTTATTTCACGTCTGTTAATTATTATAAACTAAACGATATCTACTAGAATAGTTTGCATCGGTAATATCACTTGCAACTACAAACGTATCAGTATTACTAGATAATATAATACGAACTATTTTATAAAATTGTATATCGATAATAGTTTGCAAATTATAAATATATGTATAATAAATATATATGGTTTGATATATGCTTTTATAGCATGTTGCAAGTTTAGAAACATGCCACATATATGACGATGATCAAGACAGAGGGAAGGACCACACGATGACTGGAACAGTGGAGATTGCGACGTTTATAAATGCTCGAAGAAATGCCAGGTCTCAATTTAGCATTCATTGATGCTGTGGAGGGTGCGATGGTGGCGGGACTTGATTGCAATGAGCAGAGGAAAGCACGTTGGTCACGAATACAGTATACATCAGTGATGGAAGAAGCAACGGCGTCCATAATCAAGAAAGTGTGCAGCGGCTCGGCGCGACATGACACGATACGGTGTTGGGCATTGCGGTGACACGGGGCTGATGTGAACACACAAGTGGGCACGAGTTGGGCAAGAAGCGGGCATAGCGTGGTACAGGAGCAGGGCACAGGGCGTAACACGGTCTGGGTACGGAGATGGCACGGTGGTGGCATAGTCTGAATATGGTGGTGGTCTGGTCTGGGTATGGTGCATGGTGGCATGGTCTGGGTACGGTGATGACACGGTCGTGGCATGGTGGTGACACGGAGGTGGTATGGTGGTGACACGGTGGTGGCATGGGTTCTAGGCTCGGGGATGACGAGGGAATTGGGGAGAGAGAGAGGCGGGGGGGGGGGGGAGAGAGAATTATATTATTATATATAATATATTATATATATAGTATTTGTTTATAGATAATATCAAATTACTCCAAATATTACCGGAATCTCGTCTAAAAATATATTTTTTAGAATATTATACATACGTAAATATTTAGGCCACAATGCAATAATCTAAACTTAAATACATACACCCCCTAATAATATTTAGAAAGGAATTTAAATATACACATAATTTAGTAAATATTTGGTTATATTATATTTTGGGATATGAACATAATAGATAAGAACAACAATAAGATATGGGTGATATGCCATGCAAAGTCGGTTAGAAAAATATTATTTATTCATATCTTGTACTATAAATAGATAACTAAAGATTGAAACATATATAATGTATATATAATACTAGATTCACGTAGATACACTGTACTAGTAAATATTATATATAACCTTGCACTATATCAGGTTTTAAACATGCGGGTCGGGTCGGATAACGACTACTACTATTCGAATCATTCGCAACCCAATATATAAAATATAAGAATTATAAAGGAAGACTTAAAATAGTATAAACATACTAGGGTGTTACATTATACCCAACTAAAAAAAATCGTTCTCGAAATTCACGGAACAGGAAAAAGACAAGAAGATACGGATCTAAGGAAAGAGGTGTGGAAACTTTTGTCGAATCTCATCTTCACGTTCCCAAGTAGATTCTCCATATGAAGAATTTCCACATGAAACGAGTACTAGAGAGATTACTTTATTCTTGAGAACCTTTTCTTGTCGATCCACAATAACCATTGGTCGTTCTTCATAAGTTAAATCTTCTCTTACTGTCAGTTCCGAGTGATCTGGGACGTGTGTCTTATCTTGAACATGCTTACGGAGTTGAGATACATGAAACACGTCATGAACACCTGCCAAGGATGGTGGTAAAGACAATCAATAAGCTACCTCTCCAACATGCTCGATGATATCGAAAGGCCCCAAAAATCGAGGACTAAACTTGTCTCGACTACCAAATCGGATTACTCCTCTAGTCAGTGATATCTTCAAGAACACAAGATCACCAATAGAAAACTCTAAAGGTCTTCTTTCAGTATCAGCCCAACTTTTCTGTCAAACTTGTGCCACCTTCATATGATTACGGATCAAGTTAACTTCCTCCACAGTTTGCACAATGAGTTCCGGTCCCAAGAATCTTCTTTCTCCAATATCGTCCCAACAAATAAGCGAGTGACACTTATGACCGTACAATACTTCGAATGGAACCATCTGTATAGTCACCTGAAAACTGTTATTGTATGAAAACTCCACTAAGTGCAAATTATCCTTCCACGAACCTTTGAAGTCTAACATGCATGCTCTCAATATATCTTCAAGAATTTGGATCGTTGTCACGCACCGCTTCCCAGTAGACGGAAACGGTGAAGTTGCAACCCCGCGACATATTTATCCAGAGAAGGTCATTCCTTAAATAAATATACTAAGTGTATTGAAACAATAATACACAATACAAGAATAAATGGAGACTGTAAAAATTTTCAACAAACATCTTTATTTACGTTCAACTTCCAATATTTACAAGTACATGAGTTTCAGCTGGAAAGTAAACACAATAAAAGAAAATGCATAAACATGTGGCATACATAAACTGAAGAAAAGTGAAGCTGAGCTAGACCTGAGTAGCAATCCGGTTGTAGTTCTCCTCTGTGGCCTCCACTTCCTCCTTCCCGACCGTATCTGATGAACATTTCAAGAGAAGAAAAGTGGGTGGAATGCCCGTTAGCGAACTGGCACTCGGTAAGTCCCAAGGATAAAGTAAGAGTAAAGAAAATGACAAGTGTAGAATATATAGATGACGAGTAAGAGTATATGTTCATGGATAAATATATACTATAGGTCTTTATATAATGACTATGTTAATGTTAAGTTCCAAGTGTGAATGTCAACGCAGCCGTAGAAATATTCACGAGCTCAAGAGTGGGGCCTCAGGAGCAAGGAAACACGGGCCCATTTCATGTGTTAGTATCGGGGCTCTAGGCTGTGGATGAGTCAACCCGACTGATATTCGAGTAAAAATTAAAAAAAAAGAGGTTAATACGGGACTTGCTGAAGCTCCGTTGGATTTACACAAGAAACTATCCCAAACACCCTGAGTATAATATTATAACTGGTAACATACTTAATTGATTCGATTGATTGATTAACATATCTTGATCGAAACCATAAATTGCAAAATGTGTAAAATATAGTCGAGTGAGTCGAGTAATATGCGAGTCATGACAATTGCAATCTTGGTTCAAGTCATGTTGATTTGAGTAGATTGGATTCAAGTTCATATTCAGTTGGGTTAGAGTTCGAGTTTGTGCTCGAGTTCGAGTTTAGATTCGAGTTTGGATTTGCGTTTATGTTTTTCATGGGAATTGATGTAAATTGTTAAAAATCTTATGTTCGGGAGAAATCGACAACTGCTGCACATGGACGCAGAATTGTGTCTTCTTCCAAAACAATTATCATTGATAACTCCGTTATGTTGTCTAACCTGAATAGGCAAGCACTCATTTTCTCCGGCTCCCTGAGACTCAAGAGAAATGTTATCGCTTAAACCTATATTAATTCTAGAGTCCTTAAAATACCGTATGCATATCTCGGGGAGTTTTATGAATAATATTTTAATATAGTTTAAAAATAAATCTCGAGTGATTTGTAATATTTAGGATTTTCATGAACATGTATTTTAATTATTATGGTATTTTGGTGATAAAACTTAGCTTTTTGAAAGTTTATGGTAATTTTGTGAAGACTACTACTTTTGGAAACTTGGTGGTATTTTATTAAAAAATCTAATCTTTCATTTTAAAAATATAGTTTCTTAATTTGTTTTTATTGAAAATACGGATTCATAATTTTTATATAATTTTTCAAAAATTAGTTTTGTTTAAAAAAGTCGCGTTTCTTAAAACCGTATTTTTATTTCCTTTCGAGACTGAATACTCCGTGATGAGTTCTTATCTCGCTCTACTATCCCAAGAATGTGCGATAATCCATACCATCCATTAGTGGGACCCTGACGAGGCTTGTAGAGGCATAATTGCCAAGGATTTCAAAATACCGATTTAAAGAAACCCGTTTTTTATAAAGCGTGGTATTTTAATATAAAAACCTATTCTTTAAATAAACCATAGATCTAGAATATCATGCAATGGAACCATAGTGTGCGTGTGGGGTAGGTGGTTACCCCGTGAAGTTTTTCTAAAGGTATTTAAACTAATTATTGAAAAGTGTTATACTACAGTTCATGGTATTTTAAATGAAAATGTTCGTTATATGTTTGTTTCATAGGAATTTTTTTGTTAAACTTCAAGCTAAATGATATACGTAATGTTATAAGTGGTGTTAGGATATTAGTTTGACAAATTTTGTTTGTAGAGTGGGTGGAAAGGTTGAAAAGAAAGTAATATCGGTTCTAACTCCACTTTACCGATATATTTTTAGAAGATACTTTAAGATGAAAGAAAAAGATAAAAGAGGGACTTACATGTTTAGGTGGTTAGAAAGAGAGAAAGGAAGATTTTGGGTGTCGTGGCGTCGTCGGAAATACTATGATCGTCGAGTTTGGCTTGCTACTCTACTTGGGGTGCTTAACTCCATTTGGTATTTAGAGAGTTTGAGAGAATTTTCGCTAGAAATTTCAAAATGGGAAAGAGCTAGGGCATGAGGTGGTATTTATAGTGAAAAATTAGGGTTTGGAAATTAAAAATGTGGATTACAAAGATTTAAATGGTGTTAAATGGTGAATTGAAGAGTCTCTGTTTGATTGCAGGAAAATTAAACAGTGTAGGAGAGTTAAGGGGAGCTGAAAGGGTGTGTGTGCAAAGCACGGGGGGATTTGGGGCTATATCGACCGTCGGCGCCGGCCCTTGGGTATTTTGGGCGGTCGGATCTTAAGGCATTACCTCGAGATTCGTGTCACGTGTCAAGTTGGGTGTGTACACCTCATTACGCCTGTTTGATTTTTCTGAAAGTTTTCATTTTTCCGTGTATTGCACGTGTAACTCTTGGGATTCTGAAAAATTAAAATGAAAAATCCTAAAAATAATTGGGTGTGATGAGAATCGAACGTACAGGCTATGTCACAGCAGTGCAGAGGTTTTACCAGTGAGCTACAAGTTGCTTCTTGCTTTTATTTAACAAAAATAACTTTTAACTCTTACACCGGCTGTAATACTCTTTACTGTGAAATACAAGAAATTTTTGTACAGTGATTTCAGAGTCATTACAATCGTTCTTTCAGACTGGCCATCTGTCTGAGAATGATAGGCTGTGCTAAACTTCAAGCAAGTTCCCAAACTTTCCTGTAGACCCCACCAAAAGTGTGACAGGAACCGAGTATCACAATCGGAAACGATACTCACGGATACTCCATGCAATCTCGCAATCTCCTGCATGTACCGGTTTGCCAAAGCCTCCATCGAATGACCAACTCGAAATGGTATGAAATGAGCTGCCTTGGTCAATCGATCGACAATCACCGAAACTGCGTTATTGTTCTTTGGATTCCGTGGTAAGACTATCACGAAATCCATGGTTATATATTTCCACTTTCATTAAGGAATCGGAAGTGGTTGCAACAAACCAGTTACCCTTTGTTGTTCAGCCTTAATTTGCTGACACACCAAGCACCTCGATACGTAGCGAGCAATCTCTCTTTTCATGCTTACCCACCCAAAATGTTGTCGAAAATCTCTATACATCTTCATGCCTCCCGGATGTACTGAATACAAGGAACTATGAGCCTCCTTCATGACTTCTTCACGAACATCTCCTTTAGGTACACATAAACGACTTCCATATCATAACGAACCATCTTCATGAATCAACAAATCTGTTCGAAGTCCCGCTTTCACTTGTCCTCGAAATTTCTGCAATCTTGGGTCGTGCAACTGTGCTGCCTTAATGCTATCAATTAAGGATGACTGTACTTGCAGCTGCATTAACTGTCCCGAAAAATATGGTAGTACAATCTCTAACTCGAATCTCTGAAGATCAGTTATAATCTCCTTCTATGCAGTCAACATCCGTATCGCCGACAACCGACTTAAAACGTCCGCCACTACATTAACCTTTCCCGGATGACACTTTATGTCAAAATCATAGTCAGCCATCAATTCTAACCATCTATGATGCCTCATGTTGAGCTCCTTCTGTATGAACACGTACTTTAGGCTATTGTGATCCGTAAACACTTCAACTTTTTTGCCCAATAAGTAGTGTCACCAAATTTTTAGCGCAAATATCACTGCTGCTAGTTCTAAATCATGAGTTGGGTAGTTCTTCTCACGAGTCTTCAATTGCCTCGACGCGCAAGCTATACACTTCCTAAGCTGCATCAGAACATATTCCATGCCTTTCCCAGATGCGTTGCTGTGAATAACTAGTCCTCCAGAACCATCCGGCACTGTCAGAATAGGAGCGGTGGTCAATCTCTGCTTCCATACTTCAAAAGCTGACGCACACTTCTCAGTCTATATAAACGGTACCTCATTTTGTGTTAGCTTGGTCGATGGTTTTGCTATTCGAGCGAAATTCTCCACAAACCTTCTATAATATCCAGCAAGTCCAAGAAAACTTCTGATCTCCCCCACATTCGTTGGAATTGGCCTATCATGAACAACTACAATATTTTTGGGGTCAACCGCTATCCCATTTCCAGATACAACATGATCCAAGAACTTCACTTCTTCAAGCCAAATTCGAACTTGCTCATCTTAGCATATAACTTTTTTTATCTCAACGTCTGTAGTACGATCCTCAAGTATTCTTCATGCTCTTTTTTGCTCTTCGGATAAACCAGAATTTCATCAATGAATACAACCATGAACTGATCTAGAAATGGTGAAAAGATTTGGTTCATCAAATCTATAAATATTGCTGGTGCGTTAGTAACTCTAAATGGTATAACCAACTACTCATAATGCCCATATCGAGTTCGGAACGTTGTCTTACAAATGTCTTCTGCTTTCTCCCGAACTTAATGATACCCTGATCGCAAATCCAACTTTGAGAATACCCTCGTGCGACTGAGTTAATCGAATAATTCGCCGATACGAGAGATTGGGTACTTATTCTTAATAATCACCCGATTTAACTCCCGATAGTCGATGCACATCCTTCGCATGCCATCTTTCTTCTTGACTAGAAGAACTGGAGCTCCCCATAGTGAACCGTTGCTGCGAATCCAACCCTTTTCTAGTAATTTGGCAACTTGTTTCTTTACCTCTTCCAGTTCCACCAGTGCTATTGGATAATAAGCTTTTGAATTGACGCTGCTATAGGAATAAGATCAATCATGAACTCCGCATCTCGTTTAGACGATACACCTGAGATTTCCCTTAATACCTCTGTTTCCCCAATCAGAGCAAAGCTCTGTTCAAATTTTAAAATTTGAAATGAAGCAGCGCTTCATAGCAGCGCCAGCGCTGAGAGTCAAAGACTCTTAGGCAGCGCTCACGTGCAAAGCACATGAGCGCTAGCGCCAAGTGCGCTGCACTCTAAACAGCGCACCACGTGCAAAGCACGTGAGCGCTAGCGCTAAGAGTGCTGCGCTCTAAGCAGCGCACCACGTGCAAAGCACTTGAGCGCTAGCGATAGAACAAAATGTTCTCGGCCCTTGGATCAAAGATCCAACGAACATGATTAAAAGTCATCAATTGATCAGAATAAAATTCTGTTAAGGAAACATTCCTCATAATCTTTCCAAACAGGAAAGATTGTGCTCTGAAAATCAGAGCACCGTTGGATCAATGATCCAATGGTGATTAAAAATCACCAAAATACAGAATAAATTCTATATGGAAAAATTTCCAAATCTTGTTAAAAACAGAAAGATTGCCTTCTGTAAATCAGAAGCCCTTGGATCAAAAATTAAAAATTCAAAGGGGGAAACATCCCCAAATCAATTATAGAAAAGATCTCTTCAACCGATTCAACAAATCAGCTCGCCTTATATAAGGACCCCAAGACTTCAAGCCTCATATAGAGGAACCCTCCTACAAACTTTGAGAAATTTCAGAGAGAAGAGCAAGCTCTCGGCAGAAGAACTTTTCTTCAAGATAAAAACAGAGAGATCAAAGCATCTCATCGGAAAAAGAACTTAGTTCCTTTGCCAGATCATAGATCTATAAGACAAATTGTCTTTCATAAAAGAGATCATAACATCTCATTATAAAAAGGGGGGAGAATAATTCAATTCTCGTAAAATCACAGATCCATAAAGGCAAAGCCTTTCATCAAAACATAAGAGATAGACACATCTACTATAAAATAAGAACTTTGTTCTTAGATCCACGAGACAAAATCTCTTATAAGAGAGAATTTAATTCTCAGAGCGTAAAACTACCTAAAAAGAGCTTTAGCGCTCCAATTAAAAGGAGCGCCTCAGCGCTCCAAATCTAGCGCATAGTGCTACAGAGCCTTAGCGCTCCAAGTTCACAAGAAGCGCTCTGCACTCATTGACTGGTGCACAGCGCCAAGCGCGCCACGTGCTCCTCACGTGTGCGCTATTTCACAAGAAGCACTCTGCGCTCATTGACTGGCGCACAGCGCCAAGCGCACCACGTGCTCTTTACGTGTGCGCTAAGAGAACATAAACTGTTCTATAAATAAAGCCCCAGAGCTATGATGAATGCTTAGCACTTAATAAAAGACAAAAAGGCTGTCAGAATCCAAACCAATACCCAGCATTGTTAAATGTTTAACATTTTTACTAAATGGGCCGAGCTCAAATTGGCCACAGAACCCTACCTCAAATTAATTGAGCCCATATACTCATAAATCTTTGATCTTAGTCCCAAATTGGACTACAGATCTCCCAACCAATATTGGTTCAAGGGTACATCTCTTCACTCCTCTGATATTTGTCGTTGTAATTCTTCAACGTCTTCAGAGAGGTGACAGGTCCCGACAACCAGACATTCCACGGACTGTAGGGTCCTTAAACTCATGGACTATGATGTCCTTAAACTTTACGGACTGTGGGGTCCTTAAACTCATGAACTATGATGTCCTTAAACTTTACAGACTATGATGTCTTTAAACTTTACAGACTACGATGTCTTTAAACCATACAGACTACGATGTCTTTAAACCTTACGACTATGAGGTCCTTAAACTCATGGACTACAATGTCCTTAAACCCAATAGACCATAAAATCCCTAAACTAAAACAATAGAGCCCAAATGCTCTTCTATTGGATCTAAATGATCCTGTTAAGTAGATCTTAGTCTAAAAATTAGACTAACGTATCCTTAACAAATGGTTAAGTAGATCTTAGTCTAAAATTAGACTAACGTATCCTTTTCGGGATAACCCCTTCAGGTATTACAGGCTTCTTTACGGGCCCACCTGAGCTTTGGTCCAGTCTGTTAAAAACTGAGGCGTTGGATTTGGGCAACCCGTTGAGAGGGGCCGCGGTAGCTGTAAGCCGTTCAAAGACCGACTTCTTCGGAGCTTGTTGCAATGGCAATGGGGCGTTGAAACTCATTGGCGGGAGCATAGTTCCAAAGAACATTCCAATGGTGGCTTCGTCACCTATTCCACTGGTATGGCAAAGATGGAGGCCGCTTGGGGCCCATAAGTCACTCCTCCGGCGAGGACGAAGTGTGAGTTGTTGTTGCAGCTGGTGCAGTTGGAAGCCATTTTCTCTTCTGTATGGAACAAGACACCAAATCTTAGTACCTCGAATCCACAGGCAACCATAGCAGACCGCGATTCGTTCGCGAACACGACACTCGAAGTGTGGAGTAGAAAGAGAAAAAGGTCCCACCGTGCGTGTCAGAATCTGTTCGTCGCCGAAAGACGCGACCGGGAAATTGAGACGTCCGGCCTGAATTTTGGGGGGGCAGATGCTATTTGGTTTTATCCGTCCACCTCTCCGAAAATGCTAAGTTGATTTATGGCACCATGTTTCGAAGGTTTAGACAGATGCTGCCGATGTAGCAGACTTCGTCAGATTCCCCCTCATTATGAGGGATTTTTTATTGTGGGGACGCTCTTCCGTGCAGGCAGAAGCCTCTGCAGTTAATTACGCTACCGCATCGCGGTAACCACTTTCTCCTTCTCCTGATGGTCATTTCATGTCGTGTGTGTTTGTTTTGTTTTTGGTTGCCCGTGGATTGTATACAGAGACTAATTTATGTTGTCGCCCGTAGGGCGTGGATTAATCCAAATCCGTATTTTCTTAGATTTGGGTATGGGTTGGGTTTAAGGATCGTTAATCTTATTTGAGATTAAGATCAATTTAAACGTTTGTTGAGGATACGTTAGTCTAATTTTTAGACTAAGATCTACTCAACAGGATCATTTAGATCCAACAATAGAGCATTTGGGCTCTATTGTTTTAGTTTAGAGACATTGCGGTCTATTGGGTTTAAGGACATCATAGTCCATGAGATTAAGGACCCCACAGTCCGTAAAGTATAAGGACATTATAGTCCATGAGTTTAAGGACCCCACGGTCCGTAAAGTTTAAGGACATCATAGTCCAGTTTAAAGACGTCATACTCTGTGTGGTTTTGGTTCAACCGTTTGGGGATGTACCAAAAGTTATTGGTTATTAGGACCATCCGTCTCTCTGAAGACGTTGAAGAATTACAACGACATATATCAGAGGTACGAAGAGATGTACCCTTGAACCAATGTTGGTTGGGAGATGTGTAGTTAAGTTTGGGACTAAGATCAATTAAAAAGATTTATGAGCATATGGGCTCAATTAATCTAAATGAGGGATCTGTGGCCAACTTGGGCTCGTCCCATTCAGTTAAAATGTTGAACATTTAAAAATACTGAGTATTGATTTGGGTTCTGACAATCTTTTTGTCTTTTATAGAGTGTTGAGCACTCATTATTGCTCTGGGGGCTTTATTTAAAGAACAGTTTATGTTCCCTCAGCGCGCACATGAGGAGCACGTGGTGCGCTTGGCACTGAGCGCCAGATTTAGAGCGCTAAGGTGCTTCCTGTGAAAGAGCACACACGTGAGGAGCACGTGGTGCGCTTGGCACTGAGCGCCAGTAAATGAGTGCAGAGCGCTCCTTGTGAAAGAGCGCACACGTGAGAAGCACGTGGTGCGCTTGGCGCTGAGCGCTAGTAAATGAGTGCAGAGCGCTCCTTGTGAAATAGCGTACAACCTCCATGAATTCCTGAACAACTATCGGTGTTTCATCTGCAGCCTGTTGACGAACCTCACCTTTTGGGACACATACAAACAGTTCCCTTCATCATGAATTTACAAGTCTGTTCTAAGACTTGTGGGTTATCAGCCAACCACGCTTCCGCTGTGCTACTCTGATAAACTGAGACGGGTTGTCAGAACTTCTTCAATCAAACATTTTACATTTCGGATCGGCCTTGAAGCGGTCTGTACCAGTTCCCGCTGGGGTTAATTTCGAACTACTGCAATCATCATATGTTCTCTTGTGTTTCTTCTTATTCTTCGAAACGCAGACGGACTGGTCATTACGGGACAAGGGGAAAGATATAACGCGGTTGTTGGATTCAAGTTCACAATAAGGCATAAATTCGTAAGCAAAGTACGAAAATTTTGGGACGTAACAAAGCCAGCCATGCTACCTATAGTAAGGAAACATCCTTGCATAGCCACATTAAGGCTGTCAATCAGTAATCAAGAGCAATAAAGTGCTAAATCTATCTATCACATGTCCAATAACCATAAGAACAATAACTGGAAAAGATAGCGGAAGCAATAAAAATCCAAGGAATAACTAACCCGCATAAGAGCTATATCAATGAGGTGGTCCTCACTGATCAGCAATCCTATCGAATACTCACATGCTATGTCAAGTATCTGGGCCATGCAAAACTCAAACGTTAGTGCATCATAATATCAATAATAATAGTATAATCAGATCAGGATGCTATACAAGATGATACGAGTGTAAATCATAATCACAGGTATAAACACGGTAGGATATAGGCGTGTCACGTGTATCCTAGAGTCTGTGCTTCTAGGTTATCTATTCTACAAGTCTTTGAAATCAATTAATATAATTCTCATCGTAACTCAACAATATATATCCCGTTCATACCCCCACGGGACTACGGCACAATATATCCTGCTCATAGTCCCACGAGACCACGACACAATTAATAATGATTATTCCGTTCACGTCCAGAATCATGACAAATAATAATATCCTCTTGAGTTATGTTTCGGTTACATTCTTGATTTCCTCTTTTCCCCAGGTTTTGTGTCCAAGCCAGGTATTAACAATATCTACCTAATGCCAACACAGGATCAATCAGGTACAGATCTTGTCTATCTAGATAACAAGTCAGAACAATTCAATATAGTTGGCATTAGTAATAATCGAAATAACAGTTCTAGTAACGTATCAAGAACATGTCAGGCAGTGTGTTAACAGGATAAATACTTGATTGCGTAACCAATCACAATAAAAGCAATAATATAACTGTCATGGTTATCTAGCTATAATAGGATGGAAATACGCTGAATTACTTGTTTATACATGAATATCTAACCGTATTTATATCACGCCTGTTAATTATTATAAACTAAACGATATCTACTAGAATAGTTTGCGTCGGTAATATCAGTTGCAACTACAAATGTATCAACATTACTAGATAATATAATACGGACTATTTTATAAAATTGTATATCGATAATAGTTTGCAAATTATAAATATATGTATAATAAATATATATGGTTTGATATATGGTTTTATAGCATCTTGCATGTTTAGAAACTTGCCTCATATATGACGATGATCAAGACAGAGGGAAGGACGACACGATGACTGGAACAGTGGAGATTGCAACGTTTATAAATGCTCGACGAAATGCTAAGACTCAATTTAGCGTCGATTGATGCTATAGAGGGTGCGATGGTGGCGGAACTTGATTGGAATGAGAAGAGGAAAGCTTGTTGGTCACGAATACAGTATGCATCGGTGATGGAAGAAGCAACGCCGTCTATAATGATGAAAGTGTGCAGCGGCTCGGTGCGACGCGACACGACACGGTGCTAGGCATTGCGGTGACACGGGGCTGATGCGAAGGTGACATGCAAGTGGGCACGAGTTGGGCATGAAGCGAGCATAGCGTGGCACAGGAGCAAGGCACAGAGTGTAACACGGTCTGGGAACGAAGATGGCACGGTGGTGGCATAGTCTGGGTATGGTGGTGGTCTGGTCTGGATATAGTGGTGGTCTGATGGTGACCTGATCTGGGTATGGTGGTCTGGTCTGGGTATGGTGATGGTCTGATCTGGACATGGTGCATGGTGGTATGGTCTGGGTACGATGATGACATGGTGGTGGCATGGCGGTGACACGGTGGTGGCATGGGTTCTAGGCTCGGGGATGATTAGGGAGTTGGGGAGAGAGTCACGAGAGGGGAGAAAGAGAGACAGACACGGAGGGGGGAGAGAGAACTATATTATTATATATAATATATTATATTTGTATATATATATATATATAGTATTTGTTTATAGATAATATCAAATTACTCCAAATATTACCGGAATCTCATCTAAAAATATATTTTTGAGAATAATATACATACGTAAAGATTTAGGCCATAGTGCAATAATCTAAACATAAATACATATACACCCTAATAATATTTAGAAAGGAATTTAAATATACACATAATTTAGTAAATATTTGGTTATCTTATATTTTGGGATATGAACATAATAGATAAGAACAACAATAAGATATGGGGTGATATGCCATGCAATGTCAGTTTGAAAAATATTATTTATTCATATCTTGTACTATAAATAGATGTATAAAGATTTAAACATATATAATGTATATATAATACTAGATTCACGTAAATACATTGTACTAGTAAATATTAGATATAACTTTGCACCATATCGGCTTTTAAACATGCGGGTTGGGTCGGATAACGACTAATACTATTCAAATCATTCGCAACCCAATAGATAAAATAAAAGAATTATAAAGGAAGACTTAAAATACCAAGTTATATTGTATAAACGTATTAGAGTGTTACAACGTCAGACCCTAATAAATCGATAATTCATGCCAATGTGGCTTAGGACCAATCCGAGAAACTACTGATCTAACTATCAGTAAATCTCCATTGCCTTGGCCAAGGTCTTATGGTACTGGCCGACCGAACACAGTGTCATATCGACTCCCTATACCGGAAGAGACGAATCCCCAACAATCGCCCGCTGTCTCTATGTGGCTCGGGACTGTACCCAACTAAAACATATTTGCATGCTTCAGTAGAGCCGTGGTAGGATTGTAATCTAAGTACAGTGGGAATTCACACGAGACAAGTGACGATCTCAGGTTGTAACGACTCTAAAATCTCTGTACAAAAAAAATCTTTTTTATTGTACAGAAAATGGGTATTTCAGCCTTCTGTGAAGTTATTAGTTATTTTTTTTCAATAAAAATAAGAAACAACTTGTAGCTCACTGGTAAAGCCCTACACTGCTATGACACAATCTGTGCATTCGAATCCCATCAGAACCTATTATTTTTCAGATTTTTTTCTTTTTAATTTTTCGGAAGCCAAGAATTGCGCGTGCAATTTACGGAGAAACGAAAAGTTTTAGAAAAATCAAACAGACGCAAAGAGGAGTAAACACCCAACTTGACACGTGGCACGAATCTCGAGGGGGTTAGGCAAAATCCGACTGCCCATTTCTTGATTATGGCCGACGCCGACGGTCCAAGTATCTCCAATCACCTCTGTGTTTTGCACACCCCCCCTTCAGTTCCCCTCAACTCCCATGCACTGTTTGATTTTCCTGCAATCAAACAGAGACTATTCAATTCACCATTTAACACCATTTAAATCCTTTTAATCCACAATTTTAATTCCCAAACCCTAATTCTTCACTATAAATACCACCCCATACTCTAACTCCCCTCCATTCTGAAAATTTCTATCAAAATCATCTAAAAAGTTTCTAAGTGCAAGTGGAGTCAAGTGGAGTTAGCAACCAAGCTTTTTCTATTGAAGATCGAAACCGTTTCCAGAGCTTCTGCGACGCCACGGGAATCCCCCACTTTTCTTTAACCTCTTTCCAACGCCACACAGTGAGTAAGTCCCTCTTCTCTCTTTTCTTTCATCTCAAATCCTTTTTTTTAAAATATGTCGGTAAAGTGGAGTTATCTCCGATACATGTTTCTTTAACCTTTGTACTCCCCTTCCTAAAGTAAGATAGGTCAAAATAACTTTCTCGCATTACTTGTAACCTTGCTTACTATCTTTTAGCTTTAAGTTTAACTAAAACTTTCATGTGAAACTATCCTAAAACGAACTTTTTCATTAAAATAGCATGAACTTTAGTATGACCCGCTTTTTTTCAATAATTGTTAAATACTTTTAGAAAAACTTCACGGGGTAACGACCTACCCAATATGCACAATATGGTTCAGCACAGTACTCTAAACATACGACTAATTTAAAGAATAACTTTTCATTAAAATACCACACCTTTTCAAAACGGGTTTCTTTTAATCGGTATTTTATAATCCTTGGTAATTGCGTCTCTACAACTCACGTTTGGGGACCCGATAACGGATAGTGCGGATTATCGATGTAACGACTCTGTTTTTAATATACAGAAATTTGTTTAAAGTTAAACTACTAAATGGAGTATTTGCAAACCTGAGTATGCTATAAGTATTTAATTTGTTTTAGAATAACAAGAAATAACTTGTAGCTCACTGGTAAAGTCTTGTACTGCTGTGAAGTAGCCCCTGTGTTCAAATCCCCTCAGCCATATATTATTTTTAATGATTTTTTTTAAACTTTTGGAAGCCCAAAAGTTTACACGTGCAATACACGTAAAATGAAAAGTCACTATAATCAAACATGTGAAAATTGTTATTTGAACAACCGAGGACACGTGGACACAATCCAGAGACCCACACCCCTTGAATGGCCGGCGCCACCGGTTTTCCCCGTAGGTAATGCCCCCATCTTTTGAACCCTAACCCCTTGATCTCCCCCACTACTCCTATTCTGTTTGTTTTTCCTGAAATTAAACAGAGAATTTAAATTAGGCTTTTAACCCAATATTTAATGCATTTTAATTCTCATTTTTAATTCCCTAAACCCTAATTCTATCCTATAAATACCACCCCATACCTATCCCTCTCTATTCTGAAATCTATCATCAAAACTCTCAAATTTTTCCACGTCAAATTAGTTGTACAAGTGGAGTTAGCCCAAGGTCATCTTCCGGCGACGACTCGGGACAAATTCGGCGACACCGCGACTCCACGAAGCTCTCAAACTCTTCCTCTACCTCCCCTCTCTTATCTAATTCAGTAAGTCCCCTCTCCACTCCTCTTTTCCTATTCTAAATAGATCTCTTTTCAAAACTCGTCGGAAGTGGAGTTATTCCGGCTTTTGATTTTAATCTTGTTAAAAACATAACTTTTCTTAATAACCAAATACCCATATTGTTACATTTTGTTTAGCAACCATAAACCAATATTGAGAACAAGTTTCAATTTAAAATACCATGCTATGCAATTTTTATTTCACTTTTACGGTTAAATACCATAAACTTCTATTCGACATCTTTCATCATGTTTGCTCATATTACTTTTAGAAAACTCACGAGGTAATGACCTATCTCATCACAACACTCATTATGACATAGCATGATGGCTTTTAGAACAATATTTTGTGGGATAAATACAATTTTACAATAAAATACCTTAAACTAATAAAACCGTATTCTTTAAGATTGTTTTAATTAAATTCCTTGCAATTAAGCCTCTACAACCCATTTTGGGGAACCCGATTTGGATGGTGCGGATTATCGCACATTCTTGGGACAAGTAGAGCGAGATGCAGACCTCCTCACGAAACATCCGATCTCGATAGAATTTTTAATACAATTTTTAAGAATAATGTGATTTTCTATTTAATAAATAAATTCTATTTTTTAATAATTATATATATATATATTATCAAAATATCTATTTTAAATATATATAATAAATTCCATGTTTTCTAAACAAAGAAATCACAAACTTCATGAATATACCATCACAAATCCATACAATTCCAATTTACACTAAAATACCTTATACTATTCAATCTAGGTTTATAATCATTAGAATACTTCATTTTTAAAAATTACATCCATGAAAACCCTAAATACGATAAATAAATGCTTGAGATTTATTTTGAAAGTTTATCAAAACTATTTTTTCATAAAACCCCTCAAGTTTATTAATTTACAATAAGGACCCTGGTAAATATAGGTTTAAGCGGGACCAATTCTCTTGAGCCTCAGGGAGCCGGAAAAAGTGGGTACTTGCCTATTTAAGGTAGAAAACTAAAACGGGGTTATCAGTGGTAATTGGCTTGGAAAAAGTCACAAATCTTACCGTCCATGTGCAACAGTTACCGATAACTCCAATACCTAATTCAGGAATCAAATTCTGTTTAAAGTGTTTGACTCAATCTGAGTCTCAATCAAATCTGAAAACAATTCATACTTGAAAACAATTCAAATATAACTCCAATACATCATGAATCTATATATACTGGAACTTGAATATGAATACCAGAATACCATCTATATCAACATGACTCGACCGGACCGGACCATGGATATACATTGACTTGATTACATGACTATCCGTTTACATCCTTATCCGTTTACATGAACAATTGATATCATGGTTTCGGCAAGTCTTACAATTATAAACAACACAATATACATTACGGGGTTTTAAGGGGTAGATTGGTACGGAATGTGTTAAAAGTGGCACGATGATGGTCACTTTAATACACCTAACCTGAATATCCGTTGCTGTTGTCCCGTGGCTTAACGGTTCCTTATGCTCCATATACCTTAGTCCACGGAATAGTTGAACTCCTCTCATATACACTGGCATATTCTGTACTAAGTTACAAACAACAGCGTTAACATAACAATCATATATTATACCAGATATATTATCTTTACTTGTTCAGTCTATTTCTATATCTCTTCGGGACTTACCGAGCGATTGTTCGCTGACGGCATTTCTTTTCTATTCTTCTTTGGAATGTTGTCAGGAGGACCCGACTCTCTAGAGATCGAGCCCAGCTCAGAAGACTTGGAGCAGTTCATCGAGAACCCGGAGCTCTAGTCACTTGTATATACTCTTACTTTCAGTTCATGCCATTGTTTAGGCATTGCTTTCCACATTGTGTTTACTTTTTAGTTATATTGTAAAGAATATTTAATAAATAAAAAGTTGTTTTTCATTTACATCTCATGTCTTTCTTGTGTACATTTATATTATATTGCTTATTTATGCTTAGCGTGTTTACTTCTGAGTAAATACGTCGTGGGCCTAGTCACATCTCCTTATCTGTACACTGGGAAGCGGGGCGTGACAATCTCACATCCTTAGAATAGTAGAGCGAGACACATAACTCCTCACGGAATATTCGGTCTCGAAATGAAATAAAAATACGGCTTTTAAGAAATACAACTTTTCTAAATAAAACTAAATTTTGGAAAATTATATAAAACTTTGAATTCATATTTTCAAATAAAAATATTATGAAACTATATTTTCAAAATGAAAACAAAGAATTTTAATAAAATACCATCAATTTACCAAAAGAGCTAGTTTTCATAAAAGTACCATAAACTTTCAAAAAGCTAGGTTTTATCACTAAAATACCACAACAATTAAAATATATGTTCATGAAAACCCTAAATATTACAAATCACCATCGAGATTAGCTTTAAACAATATTAATATATTTTTTCATAAAACCCCCTTGAGATATGTAAAACAATATTTTAAGAACTATATATTAATATAGGCTTAAGCGGCATCATTTCTTTTGAGCCTCGGCGAGCCGAAGAAAGCGAGTGCTTGCCTATTCAGGCTAGACAACTTAACAGAGATATCAAGTGGCAATTGTATTGAGAAGACACAAATCCTGCCATTCATGTGCAGCAGTTGTTTGATTACTCCTGAACTTAAGAAATTCAAGAGCAAAATCCTTTCATAAGATATTTATTCTAACCTGGATACAAACTCAATCAGGATCCAAACTTTAACATAAACTTGAACCCTTGATCATGAACCAGAACACTTGAATTTGAATATCCCAAAACTTGAATAATAGAATACTATGACTTGACATGAACTTAACATGAATACCAGAACACAATGGCTCCTATTGAAACTGACTTGACTCGAACCATGAATACAACTTGACATGAATACATGAACACTTGACACGAATACTTGATATTGATATGAACTCAATCTTGCAACTTGATGTATTCATGAATTCGAGCAAGGCTAGTAATT
The DNA here is from genome assembly GCA_030015575.1 of Agapanthus africanus. Taxonomy (NCBI): domain Eukaryota; kingdom Viridiplantae; phylum Streptophyta; class Magnoliopsida; order Asparagales; family Amaryllidaceae; genus Agapanthus; species Agapanthus africanus. The sequence goes on from CM057338.1 coordinate 129,167,438, forward strand.
TTAATTGTAACCTAGAATGCACAGGGTGTTAGGGTAGTTCATGTGTGAATCCAACGAAATCTCAGGAGTTTCCCTAGATCATTAATCCATGTCTACCAACACAAGCAAGCTATCATGAGAGCTTGTGTTTCCTTGCTCTTGAATTATAGCCTATTGAGTTTGGAATATTTCAACACTAGCTTGAAGTCCTGTTAGTAACACTTGATTCGGGCCCGTGGTTCCTTACCCCTGGATTACAACCTGTTGGGTTCGAGAACACTCTTGAGATTGGTAGACATTCACTCTTAAACTTATGTTAAATTAGTTTATCCATGCAGAGACCTTTTAGGACACTTACATGCACTTCATGTCCATTATACCTACACTACACAACCATGCTATACCATGCTCATGTTATTTTGCTATGATATATATAGAACTGCATGTTAAATAAAATTGCCATGTTTACATTAAATAATATGTTTAAACACCACATCCCATAGTCCATTGCTTCACGATATCCATTTTTCTTTGTCATTATATTTTTATACTTCACACCCTTTTTCTTGAGGACTTACCGAGCGAAAGTTCGCTGACGGGCATTCCACCCATCTTTGTTTCTTGGAATGTTCGTCAGATACTGTGGAGACTGAGGAGGTAGACACTACAGAGGAGGACCACGATCAGATCGCGACTCAGGCCTAGACTAGTTATCCTTTTCTTTCAGTTTATATATGCCACGTGTTTAGGCATTTCTTTTCTTATATTTTCTTTCTGTTGAGCTCATGTATTATAAATGTATCAAGTTGAATGTAAATAAAGTTGTTGAAATTTAAATCTCATGCTAAGTTCTTGTCATTTTATATTGCTCAATTACACTTAGCGTATTTATTCCGGAAAATGACATTCTCTGGATGAATATGCCACGGGCTTGCCACGTTATCGCTTCTGTCTACTGGGAAGCGGTGCGTGACAGGTTTTGTTGGTGGCCCATGCAGATCAGTTTTGCATGAAATCATAAGCAATATCACAATAAAGATGAAATTCAACAACTTTACATTCCTTACATTTCAATTTCCGTTGAATTTATCATAATATTTCTTCTCTATCTAAGGTGATGGATTCTCCCAACAACCCTAGCATCAACGTCAATTGAAGTACACCACCACCTATCCTTACCGTTCTACCACCTCCACCTACCCTAGCCGCTCCACTCACAGAACATACGATACTTCTGAAAGCTATTAAAAACCTACTTGAAGATCGGCAGGCTCAAAGCACGATTTTGCAAAAGCAAACTGCTTTCTTTCAACAGAGTTCCACCCGCTCTGAAGCAGAAGCACCGGAAGTGAAACAATTGCGAGCATTACACCCGAAAAACTTCTCAGGGAAAGAGAAACCGCTTGAAGCCGAGGAATGGCTCAAAGAATAGAAGATGACCTAGCAGCAGCCCAAGTTCCAGAAGCGGCGTGGGTCAGAATAGAAAAACTCTAACTTACCGACAATGCCATAGTCTGGTGGAAAGCCGAAGAGAGCCGTCTTGAACAGCCGATCGAGTGGAAGATTTTCCGTGATCTCTTCGATGCTAAGTATTTTCCGGAAACCGCACACTTCGAGATGGAACAGAAGTTCATTCACCTACAAGAAGGATCCATGTGGGATAAGTTGGTGGATAAGCATGATGCCGAATTCACCATACTCGGCAGAATCGTTGCCCATCTAATTCCTAGCACCAAAATCAGAGCCAGGCGCTTCCAGCAAGGATTAGATCCTGAGATCCAGGCTGCCCTAACAATAGGAGAATACCTAACACATGAAACAGCCTTGAAGTCAGCCCATCGCTATGAAGCTGTCATTAAGAAGAAGAGAAGGCTACAGTTGGTCGGTATGAAACGTCCCGCCAACCAGATTACTGGAGGAGGCTCTTCTAGGCCAACTCTTCCAGCGCCAACTATGAGGCCAAGAGGATCATTTTTCGAGACTGAACCAAACTTCTATATCTATTGTAAGAGGACCGGACACCAAGTTAAGAATTGTCGTCGAGCAAATGGTCTTTGTTTGATATATGGATCACCCTCACATACTGTTGGAACTTGCCCACACAATCGAATTAGCCCAGCCCCCGCAACTAGACCAGCTATTCAAGCTCCACCTACTCGCTTAGCCCTTCCCGCACCACCTCCGCGCGGACCACCTTTACTTCGTCAGCCATCGATGTACCAGCGTGCACAGAGAAATGTGCAGAGACGTCAATCTTTCACTTTGGCGGCCGTAGAGGCCGAAGCCATAAGTCAAAATACACCGTTAAATCTCCTTCCATCTTTTTCAGAATCTCCTTCCATCTTTTTCAGCCTTTTTAAATTCTTGCATCCTTTTGTTCTTTCATCTACCTAAACATTTTTTGCACTTTCGGTACGATATTAGTAGTTCCTTCACCACTGCTTTCACCAAATTTTTCTTGAATCTATTACAATATCCTTGTACAAATTTCGAGGATGAAATTTTTATAACGGGGGTAGAATGTAACGACTCTGAAATCCCTGCACAAAAAATTTCTTGTTTATTGTACAGAAAAGGGGTATTTCAGCCTGCTGTGAAGTTATAAGTTATTTTTGTTCAATAAAAGTAAGAAACAACTTGTAGCCCATTGGTAAGTCCTACACTGCTGTGACATAGCCTATGCGTTCGAATCCCATTAGACCCTATTATTTTTCAGATTTTTTTCTTTTTAATTTTTGGGAAGCCTAAGAGCTGCACGTATAATTCACGAAGAAATGAAAAGTTTCAAAAAAATCAAACAGGCGTAAAGAGGAGTAAACACCCAACTTGACACGTGGCATAAATCTTGAGGGGGTTGGGCAAAATCAGACCGCCCATTTCTTGATTATGGCTAACGCCGACGGTCCAAGTATCTCCAATCTCCTCCTTGCTTTGCACACACACACCCCTTCAGCTCCCCTCAACTTTCCTGCACTGTTTGATTTTTCTGCAATCAAATAGAGACTCTTCAATTCACCATTTAGCACCATTTAAATCCTTTTAATCCACATTTTTAATTCCCAAAACCTAATTCTTCACTATAAATATCACCCCAGGCCTTAGCTCCCCTCCATTCTGAAAATTTCTATCAAAATCATCCCAAAAGTTCCTAAGTGCGGGTGGAGTCAAGTGGAGTTAGCAACCAAGCTTTTTCCATTGAAGATCGAAGCCGTTTCCAAAGCTTTCGTGATGCCACAGGAATCCCCCTCCTTTCTTTAAGCTCTTTCCAATGCCACACAGCGAGTAAGTCCCTCTTCTCTCTTTTCTTTCATCTCAAATCCTTTTTTTTAAAACATGTCAGTAAAGTGAAGTTATCTCAGATACATGTTTCTTTAACCTTTGTACTCCCCTTCCTAAGCAAAATAGGTCATAATAACTTTCTCGCATTACTTTTAACCTTGCTTACAATCTTTTAGTTTTGAGTTTAACCAAAACTTTCATGTGAAACTATCCTAAAACGAACTTTTTCATTAAAATACCATGAACTTTAGTATGACCCTCTTATTTTCAATAATTGTTAAATACCTTTGGGAAAACTTTACGGGGTAACGACCTACCCCCCCCCCACACACTATGGTTCTATAGCACGATACTTTAAACATACGACTAATTTAAAAAATAACTTTTTTCATTAAAATACCATACCTTTTCAAAACGGGTTTCTTTTAATCGGTATTTTAAAATTCTTGGCAATTACGCCTCTATAACCCTCGTCAGGGAAACCGATAATAGATGGTGCGGATTATCGCACATTTTTAAGATAGCAGAGCGAGACGCGAAACTGCTCACAGAGTATTTCGTCTCGAAAGAAAATAAAAATACGGTTTTTAAGAAATACGACTTTTCTAAATAAAAACTAAATTTTGGAAAATTATACAAAACTATAAATTCATATTTTCAAATAAAAATATTATGAAACTATATTTTCAAAATGAAAACTTAGAATTTTAATAAAATACCATCAAATTACCAAAAGAGTCAGTTTTCATAAAAGCGCCATAAACTTTTAAAAAACTAGGTTTTATCACTAAAATACCACAATAATTAAAATACATGTTCATGAAAACCATAAATATTACAAATAACCCTCAAGTTTAGTTTTAAACAATATTAATATATTTTTTCATAAAAACCCCCTCGAGATATGCAAACAATATTTTAAAGACTATAGATTAATATAGGCTTAAGCGTTATTATTTCTCTTGAGCCTCGGAGAGCCGGAGAAAGTGAGTGCTTGCCTATTCAGGTTAGACAACTTAATGGAATTATCAAGTGGCAATTGTCTTGGAAAAAGACACAAATCTTACCGTCCATGTGCAGCAGTTGTCCAATTACTCCCAAACTTAAGAAATTCAAGAGCTAAATCTTTTCATAAGATATTTACTCTAATCTGAATACAAATTCAACCAGGATCCAAACTTTAACATAAACTTGAACCCATGATCATGAACCAGAACACTTGAACTTGAATATTCCAAAACTTAAATACTAGAATACTATGACTTGACATGAATTTAACATGAATAACAGAACACAATGGCTGCTATTGAAATTGACTTGACTCGAACCATGATACAACTTGACATGAATACATGAACACTTGACACGAATACTTGATATTGGCATGAACTTAATCTTGCAACTTGATGTATTCATGGATTCGAGCAAGACTAGTAATTTTAACTGTAACCTAGAATACATGGGGTGTTGGGATAGTTTATGTGTGAATCCAACGAAATCTCAGGAGTTCCCCTAGATCATTAATCCATGTCTGCTAACACAAGCAAGCTATCATAAGGGCCCGTGTTTCATTACTCCTGAATTATAGCCTGTTGAGTTTGAATTATTTCAACACTAGGTTGAAGTCCCCTTACTAACACTTGATTCAGACATGTGGTTCCTTACCCTTGAATTACAACATGTTGGGTTTGAGAACACTCTTGAGATTGGTTGACATTCACTCTTGAGCTTACGTTAAATTAGTTTACCCATGTAGAGACCTTTTAGGACACTTACATGCACTTCATGTTCACTATACCTACACTACACGGCCATGCTATACCATGCCATGTCATTTTGCCATGATATATATAGAACTGTATGTTAAATAGAATTGCCATGTTTACATTAAATAATATGTTTAAATACCATATCCCATAGTCCATTGCTTCACGATATCCATTTTTCTTTGTCATTATACTTTTATACTTCACAACATTTTTCTTAGGGACTTACCGAGCAAAAGTTCGGTGACGGACAGTTCACCCATTTTTATTTCTTAGAATGTTCGTCAGATACTGTGGAGACTGAGGAGTTAGACACCACAGAGGAGGAGCACGATCAGATCGCGACTCAGGCCTTGATTGGTTATCCTTTTCTTTCAGTTTATATATGCCACCTGTTTAGACATTTCTTTTCTTGTATTTTCTTTCTATTGAACTCATGTATTGTAAATGTATCAAGTTGAATGTAAATAAAGTTAAGTTTAAATCTCATGCTAAGTTCTTATCATTTTGTATTGCTCAATTACGCTTAGCGTAATTATTCTGAGAAATGACCTTCTCGAAATAAATACGTCACGGGCCTCGTCACGTACCTACTTCCATATTTTAGGAAGCGGGGCGTGGCACAGGTCTAAAGACTAACCTGTACTCATGTCACCTAAGAACTACTATCTGACAATAGGTATAGTACCATCTAGAAGTTCTCGGCGAGTCCGTCCAGTGTACTCACTCCCACTGAGCACCTGTATACGATCTTAGGTGCCAAAAACCAATGACTGTGGGACCAACCATTGCCCCTCGTCACGGTCTAGAAACGTATACACTAGTCTACTTCGGGGTATCAATGGGGACATTTAAGGATGTGCTTATGGACTACCCAGCCCCGACATGTCTGATCGCCATCATAACGTTGGTAGTCAAGCAGTAATCCTACGGGTTTTATCAACATATATTAATGATACGTAATAACAAGTAAAACATATAGACATGTTAAGATAAAGACAAACCAAATAGTATACTATCGTATCGAGTAAGATTGTCCTGTACATACATATGTCCAGGCATCCACTATATATATACACACACACACACAATAATGGCCTCTAGGGAATACAAATCCAACAATAGTGTCTTGTATGTGTTCCCATTGTGCTTAGATTACTATCTTACCATGGTTTTAAAAATCCGTGCAAACAGGTTTTAGTTGGATACAGTCCCGAAGCATATGGAGGCAGTGAGTGGTCGAGGGAATTCGTCTCTCCCGGTATATGAAGTTGATGTCGCACTGTGCACAGCTGGTTATGACTATAAGTTCTTTGCCAAGACAGACGAGATTTACTGATAAGTGCCATCAGTAATTTCTCTGGTGAACATGAGCCTGACGTCAACACGGCTTACCGGGTTATTAGGAGTCTGACGGTTTCCTCCTCTCAGACTCGGAATGCGACAGTCTTAGACGAAGTGACTGTACGGTAAGTATCACTGATAGGCTCTAGCTGCAGGGTTCTCTAGGGCGGCAACAAGGTTTCAGGAGGCATCATCCATGCCGTTTTAAAAAATTTGCCGTACTAAAGAACCCTAACCCTAGAATCTTAACTAGAGATTTAGACAATACAACAATGTAAACATCTTTACTTCTAAGTGAATGAGGAATACAACCTTTGTAAACCGGTCCTTCACTTCTAAAGCTCCATGTAGTAGACCCTTCGCTCCAAGTAGTGAACACCCGAACTCTAATAAGGGTTCACATGAAGAAATGAATAAGCTTGCTTGAAGTCTTCGAGGCCGAAGATGATCTACGTCGAGGAGACTCAAGCCCATGCTACCTCTTCACTAATGGTAGATTAGTGAAGAAAACACCCTAAACTAAATAGCTAATATAATAGAGGATGATGAAGTAGGAAATATGCTCACTTTAGATTAGTTTTCCTCACAATATTTCATCACCTTTTCAAAAGCTAGAAAGCTTTTCCATGAGGAAGAAGAAGATGAAGTGGAGATGAGAAATGAATCTCATGATGTGAGAATAGCAACCATGGGTGGGTTAGTGTCATACACTAACTCATGTAGAGACTTAACTATAGCTTTGGATAATGGTTAGGTTAATAAATATCTCAAGCAAAACAAAACTTATGGACTTAGTCAATGGTTCCACAAGCTTCTCCAAGCTTCAACGATTAATCCAATTTCCATCAATTTTGAATTACTTTGATAAATAAAAACCCCTCATTATATCAAGTATGGTGTAAGTCTCATACACCCATCTAGCATGTGGCATCAAGCATGACACAAATAAAATGTACATTAATATATATCACATATATGCTGTAGGGTGTTTTTCGTCACCCCATTGAGATGGGAATACGCGCGCGCTTGTCAGACGTACTACAGATTTCCCCTGCCTAGGATAGGCCGGGGTTTAATGATTATGGGGATCCGAATCTCCGACAGCCGCTGACTAAGCTGCCGTTAATTACCCCTCGCCTTTAGGGCGAGGGAACCTCCGATTAACGGGTTAAACTGGTCATGTGAACTCAATGTGCAGTGTACGTGTGTTGTGTTTTGAAAGGGGTTTTTGGATATATCGGGAGCCACGCAGAGTTTTTACGGAGGTCCCGCTACCCGGATAGCGGGCTGGGGGTTAAGAGGGCTAGCAGCCCCCTTGCGGGATGCGGGGCAGCGTCCCGTTAGAAATTTTTTCTAACAGGGGCAATGTCGTGGAGCATGTGTATGTGTAGATATGTATGCATATGTATATATATATATATATATATATATATAAAGAAGGGGAAAAAGGCATCCAAGGGATGCGTGGGGTCAGCGCCTTGAGCGCTGTGCGCTTAGGTAATGTGCGCTTAGGCGCAAGCGCGCCACGTGTCGGCACGTGGGCGCTTTGCGCTCGAGCGCTGGGCGCTTGAGCGCAAGCGCACCATATGTCTGCACGTGGGCGCTTTGCGCTCGAGCGCAAGCGCGCCATGTGTCGGCACGTGGGCGCTTTGCGCTCGAGCTCTGGGCGCTAGAGCGCAAGCGCGCCACGTGTCGGCACGTGGGCGCTTTGCGCTTGAGCACAGGGCGCTGGCGAGAAAAGGGGGCTTTTAGTCCCAGAAATAGGGTTTAGAGTGAAGTTAAACTCCTAAAAATGTTTTGGTTGAGGAAATGGGTTCTTCTTCTTCCTCCTCTATTGGCTGGATCAAGAGACGTGAGATCTAAAAATCTCTTCTTTTTGAGATCTAATGACAGATCCAAGTTCCCCTTTGTGGGTTTTGTGGTGAAAAACTATTTAGTTTTGGAAAAGAGAGAGTAAAACTCTTGATTTAATTCACAAAAAAAGGAGAAGGTTTGAAACCTTCAGAAAGGGGAAAGAGGCACAAACCCTAGGTTTTTTTTGAGAGAATGAAAAGTATTATTTTATTCATCATCATGTTACCTTATATAGGCTTACATATTTACATATAGCCCCTTGGGTTTTACAAAATGGCATTTTGCCCATCCCATGGCTCATGTGCCATTTCTTTTTGCACATAAGCTATGGGCTTTACAAAAATTTGGCTTTATGCCCATTTTGCAGACATTCATATATAAAAAATTACATAAAAATTATTTATTACATGATCTATATTTTGGCATGGAGGAGGCCGGCCGCGGGCTCGACTTGGGCATGGACCCACTTGACCTGGGCTTGGGCCCACCTGGCTTGGGGTTGACCTTGACTTTGACTCGGTCAACCGGGGGTGCAAATTTTGACCCCAACAAAGTGCCCACTATCAATGAATGTGCACCACACATTTGAGTTGTGTGCATGAAATTGATGGATCTTGAAGCTGAACTTCGAGGTGGAACATCATTCCGGGGGGCGGAGCATCATCCCGGGGAGCATGATTCCTAGGGATCGGAACATCATTCAGATTCGCGGAGCATAATTCCAAGGTCGAAGTATCCCTCGGGGAGCATGATTCCCAGGGATCGGAGCATCATTCCGATTTGCGGAGCATCATTCCGATTTGCGGAGCATCATTCCGAAGAGTCGAAGCATAATTCCGAAGAGTAGAGGCATGATTCCAAGGATCGGGGCATCATTCCGAAGAGCGGAGCATGATTCCAGGGATCGGAGCATCATTCCGATGAGCGGAGCATCATTCCAAGGATCGGAACATCATTCCGAAGAGCGGAGCATGATTCCAGGGATCGGAGCATCATTCCGATGAGCGGAGCATCATTCCAAGGATCGGAGCATCATTCCGAAGAGCGGAGCATGATTCCAGGGGATCGGAGCATCATTCCGATGAGCGGAGCATAATTCCAGGGAATCGGAGCATCATTCCGAAGGGCGGAGCATGATTCCAGGGATCGGAGCATCATTCCGAAGAGCGGCAGATATTCTGACCGAAGCATGATTTCGATGCAGAGGTAGATTCCTAGGCGAAGTATAATTCCGACAAGGAAGACAAATATTCTGAGGCGAAGGATTGATTTCGACACGGGGTATATTCTGAGACAGAGCATGATTCTGGCACAGAGCTTGTTGGCTGACTTGATTCCGAGACGGAGCATAATTTCGATAGGGAAGGTAGGTACACTGAGGCGAAGCATCATTTCGGCACGGGGTGCATTCTGAGACGAAGCATAATTCCGACACAGAGCTTGCAGGTTGACTTGATTCCGAGGCGGAGCATAATTCCGACGAGGAGGTCGTTGGTTGATTCCGAGCCGAAGCATAATTCCGACAGGGAAGGCAGATACACCGAGGTGAAGCATTATTTCGACACGGGGTGCATTCTGAGACGAAGCATAATTCCGACGAAGTGCTTGATGGTTGACTTAATTCCGAGGCGAAGCATAATTTCGACAGGGAAGGCAGGTATACCGAGGCGAAGCATCATTTTGACACGGGGTGCATTCTGAGACGAAGCATAATTCCGACGTAGAGCTTGCTGGTTAACTTGATTCCGAGGCGGAGCATAATTCCGACGAGGAGGTCGTTGGTTGGTTTCGAGCCGAAGCATAATTCCGACAGGGAAGGCAGGTACACCGAGGCAAAGCATCATTTCGACACGGGGTGCATTCTGAGACGAAGCATAATTCCGACGCAGAGCTTGCTGGTTGACTTGATTCCGAGGTGGAGCATAATTCCGACGAGGAGGTCGTTAGTTGGTTCCGAGCCGAAGCATAATTCCGACAGGGAAGGCAGATATCCCGAGGCGAAGCATGATTTCGACACGGGGTAAATTCTGGGACGGAGCATGATTCCGCCGCAGAGGTGGTTGGTTTGATTTGATTTGGGTTGACATCAGCATCGCTACACTGGAATATGGTACCATGAGTGAATCATCATTTGCCATGAGTGGATTTGAGGATTTGGCTTTGGTTTGGCATCTGCATTGCTGCACTGGAATAATGCCAGGAGCAACTCATCATTTGCCCCACTTATTAGGAAACGATGGCTTAGGAGACAGGTTTTAGGTCCCTATCACCTAAGACTTTTCAATTTTATGGGCCGTAAGGGTCCCATAAAAGCATTTTCTCCCTACGAGTCGAAAGGATCTCGTAGGTGTATTTTCTCCTTAGGAGTCGTGGGGACTCCTAAGTGTGTTGCTCTTTTGTGAGTCGTAAGGATCTCACGTGGGAATTTTCTCCTCACAAAGTCGAGAGGACCTTGTGAGTGCATTTCATCTCTTTCTCACGAGTTTGCGCCCTTTCGGGTTTTCACAAACTCGCCGACAGTCCTGCTGTTTTTACTCACGGAGCCCTTTTGGGTTTTCATCCGTGCCCATTTTGCTTGTGGACATACCTTCTTTTATTTTTATTTTATTATTTTTGGAGAGATTGGGATTGTTTTACGCTCGTGGATTGTATACGATTTTGCAGGATGTATGATTCAGACCGTAGGGCCATAAAAATTTCGGGACTTTGTTGGCGTCTGCATCGCTGCACTAGAATATGGTATCAGGAGCGACTCATCATTCGCCACATGGGGATTTGGATTTGGAATTTGGCTGGTGTCTGCATCGCTGCACTGGAATATGGTACCATGTGCGACTCATCATTCGCCATTGGGGTATGGGATTTTCTGGTTGGCGTCTGCATCGCTGCACTGGAATATGGTACCAGGAGCGACTCATCATTCGCCATTGGGGTATGGGATTTGGAATTTGGTTGGCGTCTGCATCGCTACACTGGAATTTGGTACCAGGAGCGACCCATCATTCGCCACTTAGGGGTTGCGGAGCGATGGCTTAGGAGATAGGTTTGGATCCCTATCGCCTAAGGCTTTTCAATCTTATGGGCCGTAAGGGTCCCATAAAGTATTTTCTCCCTACGGGTCGTAAGGATCCCGTAGGTGCATTTTCTCCTTAAGAGTCGTGAGGACCCCCAAGTGTGTTCTTCTTTTGTGAGTTGTAAGGATACCACAAAGGTTTGTTCTCCTCATGTATCGTGAGGACACATGAGTGGGTCTTCTCAATGGAGCATAATTCCGAAGGCAGAGACCAGCCGCGTAACTGGTGGTTGCGGTGGGGCATGGGTATGCTGAGAATTATTTGAGCCCGTGGATTGTATATGGTAGTCAATTTGGGGACTAACCGTAGGGCCGGAAGAATTTTGAGAAATTGGATTTTGGTTGGCGTCTGCATCGCTGCACTGGAATGTGGTACCAGGAGCGACTCATCATTCGCCTTTTTTTTACCGCGCTTGCTCTATCATTTCAGCTTTTCTTATCGCGAAGATCGCGATTGCCCTATCATTTCGGCTATTTATTCGCGGTTGCCCCATCATTTCGGCTTTATTTTCATTTTTATTTTTACTCGTTGATTTTTATTGCGAGTTGCTCCATCATTTCGTCTTTTCTTTATTTTTCTTTTATTTACACTTTTTTTTGTTTATTTACACATTTTTTTTCACATTCCCAGTTTAACGACTCAGAGGTCGACTGTTCCCAGTTTAATGACGTGGTGGTCGACTGTTCCCAGTTTAATGAAGTGGTGGTCGACTGTTTTCAGAGAAAGGCAGATGTCTGAGAGAATCAGTTTCACGAAGAACTTCGGTCTCCGTTTGTATAAAATTGGCGGTTGCGACTTGACTGTTTATTAACACGCTTTTGGACAGTTCTATCTCTCCTGCCTTATATTGCTTTTCGACCCAATCTTTGAAGACGAAACAGTCCTTAATGGCATGACCTATCACTCTGTGATAGGGGCAGTATTTGGGGTCGTCGGTCATATTCGCTTCCTGCGGTCTTTTTAACTCTGGCAGTTGTAGACTGTTCCTCAGGGCGTCTTTGAATATTTTACGGATTTTGTCCCTTCTGAAGGAATAGACCTTGTCCAGCTTCTCTTTCAGTGGAGATTCTCCTCCCTCTCCGAACACTGGCTTCCGAGGCTGGTTGGCACTAGGCCCGCTTATCCCTCGCTTATTTCGGTTAGCCGAAGTGTTGAAAGATTCAGAATCATCGGAGTTTCCGCCTTTGCGATTATCGTCCTTTCGGTTTCTCCAGGACCTATTGTTATTTTGGGAATCCGAGGAGGACTCCTGTTTTGAGCGCTCCAGAACTGAACTTTCCTAGTCAGCTCTTGGAATGTTTTGAGACCCGCGGTGCATAGAAACGGGGCCATCCAATTGTTGAGATTTCCGATGAGGAGACTGACAGATTGGTCCTGCTCTATCGGCGGTTCGCATTTGACGGAGAGATTGCGCCATCGGGTTATAAAATCCATGCTGCTTTCGTTGTTCTTGGGCTTGGTCCTTACGAGCTCAGCAATGGTGATCTTATCCCTGACGCTCATGAATCTTTGTCGAAACAAAGATTCCATTTGGACGAAAGTAGTAACGGAGCCATCCGGTATAGTCGCGTACCAGTCGAAAGCAACATCAGTCAAGCTATTAACGAACTGGGGGAGGAGAAGCGCATCATTGCCCCCAGTATTCCCGCATGAGGCTTTGAAGTGGGCGATGTGTTGATTCGCATTTCCCGTCCCATCGAATCTTCCGAATTTGGGGATGACATAGCCGCTAGGAAATTCTACCAGATCATACTGAGCAGGATATGGTCTTCCACTACTGCTGATATCTTTTTGCGCTTCGGCTTCGGCCACCAGTGTTTTGCCTTTGCTGGCAACCAAATCCATGATTTGATCTTAAGTTAGCGGGCTACTGTCATCGGTAGCCAAGACATTTCCCGAGATAGGATGCGACTGATTTTCATGCTGTTCGCCCACTTTTGGATTTGAGGGAATAGGCGTCAGCTGTGTTGGGACACCGTTTCCCAGTTCACGAGCAGAGCCCTGCGCTTGATTGGGCGGCTGAGAGGCAAGTCGGGCCGTGAGCTGCAAGACGACGTTCGTCAAGTCGTCAATTTTGGAGTAAAGTTTGGCCATCTCCTTGTCTTTGCTTCTGAGCTATTTTCGGAGTTCTTGGAGAAGTTGCTGCTCTGCATTCTTGGGACGGAAGATTGGCTCCTCTTCACTTTCTGAGCCCGACTCCTCATGGATCGAAGGGTCTTTCCGCCTATCATCCTCATCGAGAGGGTTTTCATCATCTAGCGGAGGAGGTTGTTCTTGGGAAGCGGCAACCACATTCAAGCCAGATTGGATTGGAGATGTGGTGGCCCCGTCCTTCCTCTTGCTGTGCGTGCCCACCATGTAGACAGTGTGGACCACATATCCAGCCATTTCCTCGTCTTTGGCGGGGTAACCCTGTTCCTCGAACATCATGAGGTTCGGCCTAGCAGGAGCCCTAGCCCTGTTGTTGACTCTATATCTGAGCCTTTTCTGCCTTAGCTTCTCAATTTTAAGAGCTTAGCAGGCATCTGTTTCTTGGGAAGCCACCGTGAGTCGATTAGCGGGGAGCTTAGAGAAGACACCCGATCGAGAGGTTGTCAGGGGCACCGCCGGAGTTTGCTCGAGACGCCTTGTTGCTTTGTTGGTATTGATGGCCTTGCCCCCAGCTGGGGCTAAGGAGAGTCGTTCAAACACCGACTTGTGTTTGAGTTGGGGCACCTTTAAGACCACCACATTTGGCCTCTTGCCTTTCGAGACCGGTTTGTCTGTCACCGGGGCTTGAGGAGCTGGGATGGCGCCAACAGGCATGAACATAATAAAGCCGAATGGTAGCAGCGGCTCCTCCCATTGTCGCCCGAGACTGACCGGGAGGACCGTCCTGGAGTCCATCTTCATCGTGTATGAGATGGGAGCCGTGTTGAGACCTGAGCAGGTTTTTGGAGATATCGTTGAGAAGTGATTGCTTGAAAACCTGCATGAAAGGGCATTATTTTAGTATAAATATCGATATGTATATTGATTGAGTTCGCATGAATGCTTAACCCGAAATATGGGAGGAGAGATGGTCCCACCAGGCGTGCCAGAATCTGTAGGGTGTTTTTCGTCACCCTATTGAGATGGGAATACACGCGCACTTGTCAAACGTACTACAGATTCCCCCTGCCTAGGGTAGGCCGGGTTTTAATGATTGTGGGGATCCGAATCTCCGGCAGCCAAGGACTAAGCTGCCGTTAATTACCCCTCGCCTTTGGGGTGAGGGAACCTCCGATTAACGGGTTAAACTGGTCATGCGAACTCAATGTGCAGTGTACGTGTGTTGTGTTTTGAAAGGGGTTTTTGGATATATCGGGAGCCACGCAGAGTTTTTACGGGGGTCCCGCTACCCGGATAGCGGGCTGGGGGTCAAGGGGGCTAGCAGCCCCCTTGCGGGGTGTGAGGCAGCGTCCTGTTAGAAATTTTTTCTAACAGGGGAAATGTCGTAGAGTATGTGTATGTGTACATATGTATATATATATGTGTGTATATATAAAAAAAAGAGGGGGAAAAGGGCATCCAAGGGATGCGTGGGGCTAGCGCCTTGAGCGCTGTGCGCTTAGGTGCTGTGCGCTTAGGTGCAAGCGCGCCACGTGTCGGCACGTAGGCGCTTTGCACTGGGCGCTTGAGCGCAAGCGCACCACGTGTCAGCACGTGGGCGCTTTGCACTTAAGCGCAGGGCGCTGGCGAGAAAAGGGGGCTTTTAGTCCCAGAAAGAGGGTTTAGAGTGGAGTTAAACTCCTAAAAATGTTTTGGTTGAGGAAATGGGTGCTTCTTCTTCCTCCTCTGTTGGCTGGATCAAGAGATGTGAGATCTAAAAATCTCTTCTTTTTGAGATCTAATGACAAATCCAAGTTCCCCTTTGTTGGTTTTGTGATGAAAAACTATTTAGTTTTGGAAAAGGGAGAGTAAAACGCTTGATTTAATTCACAAAAAAAGAAGAAGGTTTGAAACCTTCAGAAAGGGGAAAGAGGCACGAACCCTAGGATTTTTTTTGAGAGAATGAAAAGTATTATTTTATTCATCATCATGTTGCCTTATATAGGCTTACATATTTACATATAGCCCCTTGGGTTTTACAAAATGGCATTTTGCCCATCCCATGGCTCATGTGCTATTTCTTTTTGCACATAAACCATGAGCTTTACAAAAATTTAGCTTTATGCCCATTTTGCATACATTCATGTATAAAAAATTACATAAAAATTATTTATTATATGATCTATATTTTGGCATGGAGGAGGCCGGCCGCGGGCTCGACTTGGGCATGGGACCGCTTGACCTGGGCTTGGGCCCACCTGGCTTGGGGTTGACCTTGACTTTGACTCGGTCAACCGGGGATGCAAATTTTGACCCCAACATATACTAAATGCACACTAGTGAGAAAAAAAAATGTTTAAGTGAGCTAATATTAGTTAATGTAATTCAATATATCACTTATATAATTATACATTAAATTATTAAATCAACACTTGATTTAATAATCCGGCTATATCACATACAACCGACTAATATCAAATGTAACAATTTATCGAATCAACACTTGATCCGATAACTCGGCTATATCACATATAACAGACTGATATCACATATCGCGAGAATAGAATACGGTATCTCATATACGTATTAATCTCAGTCCCGCACATATCACATATGTGCTCTTACTTCGTTTCGCATGAACAAGGAAATCTCTGTGTAGGACTCTAAAGACTCGTCAATAAGCCGGCAGTAGGTGATAATCATATCAAACACCCACAAGCCGCAAGCGGTCTGCTAAACGTAACGGCCACCCGGGTATTGAGCGATCAGAAGATCAACAAGCAAGCCTGCTCATTCTCCTGCGAATCCAATCGGTAACACTACCGTACAGTCCGGTCTCTTCGTCAGATATGTCGCATATCGCAGCCTGGGGGTGGTATAACGTTAGACCCCAATAGCCTGATAAGGCATGCCGATGCAAGGTCCATAACGGTTCGAGAAACTACTGATAGCACTTACCAGTAAATCTCAGCAACCCTGGCCAGGGATTTCCTGTTATGGCCAATCGAATATAGCGCAACATCAACTCCCAATACCGGGAGAGATGAATCCCTTCCTATCGCTCATTGCCTCTATGTGACTCGGAGCTATACCCAAAAACCACCTTTTTGCACGATCTCTTGAATGTGGTATGGTGGAAATCAAAGCACAATGGGAATCACACAAGCCTCTATGACGATCTCGGGTCGACAGACTAACCTGTACCGGTGTCACCAGAGAACTGCTATCTGACGATAGGTATAATACCATTTAGGAGTTCTCGGCGAGTCCATCCAGTGTACCCAGTCTCCACTGAGCACCCATATACCTTCTCTGATGTCAAACACCAATGGATATGGGATCATCCATCGCCCATCATATGGGTCAAGAAGCGCATACGCTAGTCTATTCTGGAGTATCGATGCCCTGTCTCGATACTCTCACGACTAGGAATATTTGAAGTATGTACTTACCGACTACTATTGCCCCACTAGTATGATCTGCATCATAATCCTGGTAATCAAGTACTCATCCTAAGGGGCTTTATTAACATGTAATAGAGAGACAATAAGTATAGATGTTAAGATAAAGTGCAATCAGATAGTATACTATCATGTCGAGCAAGAAATTCCTCCCTATATATGTCCAAGCATCCACTACAATATACATCACATGTACAATAATGGCCTCTAGGGCATACATATAACAAACAATCTCCCACTTGCACTAAGGCCATTTGTTGCAGTATCTCATACTCAACGTCCTATAGAAGTCTCTCTAGGGAAAGGCCTTTGTGAGTGGATCCGCTGTGTTTATCTTTTGCGTCAACTCTTCTTACCTCGATCCCTTGGAGATCAACCATCTCCATGATCAGGTGATACTTGCTATAGAACATGTTTGGATCGCTGATGGGACCGGTGTTCCTAGGTTAAAGACAGAACTCCATTATTGTCACAATAACAGTTATTAGACGATCAATGGTAGGAACCATGTTCATCTCATGAACAAGAAATGCCCAGACAGCCACTTTGGCAGCATCGTTGGTAGCGATGTATTCAGCCTTTATCGTCTAGTATGTCAAGGTATCTAGCTTGGAACTCTTCTAACATACCGTCCCTCCACTGAGGGTAAAGACAATGCCTATGACTATTTTAGTCGACCTTATCACTCTAGAAACTCGAACCAAAAACATTCATTTAGTGCTTCTCAAGTACTTAAGAATGTCCTCCACAGCTTTCCAGTGATTCTCCCTGGATCCGATTGATTCTTGATCACTACACCTAGTGAGTCATCTACATCTGGTCTGGTACGTAACATCGCATACATGATAGAGTCTACTGCTAAAGCATAGGGTATCCTTTGCACGCGAGCTCTCTCCAAATCAGTCTCGAAAGACATCTTTTTGGAGAGAGTGATCCATGAGTAAGTGAGCGAACCACCATGATTAGAATCTTCTATACTAAACCCTTTTAGTATGGTGTTAATGTACCTGGATTTGGGACACTCCCAACACCCACTTAGATCTATCACCATATATCATAATCCACAAGATGTAGTAGGTATCATCCAGATCTTCCATGGAGAATCCTCGTGATAAGAGGAGCTTGACCGAGTGTAGCGTAGGAAACCATTTCCTATCAAGAGTATGTCATCTGCGTACAATACATAGAGGACAACCTTACTCTCTACAACCTTCTTGTATATACAAGGTTCATCTACCTTTTTGATGAAGTCAAACTCTTTGACTGCCACATCAAAACAGATGTTCCAACTCCGCGATGCGCGCATTGATCCTGATGGACTTAAGGATAGTTTTGAAAGTCTCAACTTTTCCATCTACACCAAGAATCTTCTCAAGATCCATTTGCTCCCAATGGGTTTTACCCCTTCAGGTGCAACATGCAAAGTCATATTTTGTTAGTGTACATGGATTCCATCTTTGATCGCATAGCATCCAGCCATTTCACAAAGTCGCCACTCTTGATGACCTGCCCAAACCTAGTTGGGCCATCATCTAACCTAGTTGGGCCATCATCTACCATGATGCAATCCTTGCTCCCACTGTCATCGAGAAGACCGTAGTATCTCTTAAGTGGATGAGGAACCCTACCAGATTCGCGGAGAGGCTGAGGCTCGTTGGAGACTATTGAATCCTTTGGTTTCAATAAATCATCAGCTGTTAGTTTGTCTAGCTGGAACTCCTTCCAGTTCAACCTCATGACCACTAATTTCTTCACAATAAATTTCTTTTCTAAAAAGGTGGCATGCGGAGAAACAAAACACCTTTTACTTCTTAGTGTGGTAGAAGATATTCCCGCGCAAATATTTGAGATATCCAACAAACTCACAGAACTGACCTTGCCTCGAGCTTGTCCGGATTTTGCTTTCAAAATAGGCCGGACAACCCCATATTTTAACTCGTTTAAGACATGGTCTCTTCCCATTCCATATCTTATATAGAGTAGTAGGCAATGATTTGGATGGAACCCCATTCAATAGGTATGCAGCTTCTCAAGTGCATAACTCCAAAAGAAAATAGGCAACTCAGCAGTACTCATCATAGAGCGCACCATATTTCATAGGGTGCGATACCTCCGCCCCGATACACCATTGTGCTGTGATGTATACGAAGGAGTAAGCTGAGAGAGAATCATATTCTCCGTTTAGAAAATCCAGGAACTCCATGCCCAAGTATTCGTCTCCTCGATCACATCGAAGGACTTTAATACTTCAACCCATCTGATTCTTAACTTCAAGCTTATATTTCTTGAATTTCTCAAAAGTTTCAGACTCGTATTTCAACAGGAACACATGTCCGAATCTTGAGAGATTGTCGATGAATATAATGAAGTACAAAGAACCAACCCTGGCATTTGTAGACAGAGGACCGAATACATCATCATGTATCCGTCCCAAGAGTTCACTAACTTTTTCTCTGTTTCCAGTAAACGGAGTATTGGTCATTTTACCTTTGAGACAAGACTGGCAAGTATCATAAGATGAAAATTCGAACAGATTCTCATTTTCATCCTTATGTAACTTAGCTGGTCGTGTCGCATAGATATGACCTAATCTACAATACCACAAGAAGGATTCGTTCATTTCTGAACTACTCCTCTTGTGTGTGTTCGGTATACTTTGAACCGTGGTTTGATTTAGAACGTATATGTCATTACATAACGTGCCTGATCCAATCAACTCTTGATTCAGGAAAATGTTCACAACATTATCCTCTAATACAGAATTATATCCTTCTTTAACTTAATAAAGAAACTGATATAATGTTGTATATCATGTTCGGTATCTAATAACATTTATTCAGAATCAATGTATTAATATAAGGTGATATTTGCCAACTGACTTGGCTGCAACAATTGCACCATTCTCTAACACCTAGAGACATCACCATTTTCCAGTTCTCTACCTTTCTATAGCCCATGTAACAAATTACATATGTGGGATCCTAATCTGGTATCTCATACCTAGGACGTAAAGGACACTGAGAAACAGTTCTTGGAAATGAACACACCCGAAGAATATGCATCAACATGCTTATTCCTCAAATGGGTGGCATGGAAATCCGGATATTCCCCTATTTCCTGCTCGGACTTATAACAATTATAAGTTGGAGCGGAACCAACGTTCCCTAACTCAGTATAATAAGCAGGTTCGGTCAATACATCCATATTATTATCTTGATTAAGGCATGACATGGTCGCTACGTGGAGAGAGAGAGAAGAAAACACTCAGCGTATGCTCTTGCAAGATCAGATTGGTTATTATTTTATCTAATCAGAATGGCTCCCACTGTTTTTATCAAATCTTCCTTCAAACCCTAAAAGGTAAGACCAGCAGGGATTAATTACACCCTCCTGATTTGATCTCAAAGAATATTTATAACCGCAATCAAGAACGGCGTCGCTTGGTAGCTAGCCGGTGAGTACGGGTCGGTCCACAGGGATTTTGTGTATTCTCGATTTTTTCTTACGAGTTAATTCCGATTGGTGTCGGATTGATTAAATCTAAAAACTAAAGTAGATCTAGACTAAGACTAGAATCTTGTTAGGGTTAGGTTTAAGTTAAGTTTGCAAATGCAAAGATGTCCCACCGCTTTCAATGCCCTAAATTAGATCTCTTTATGTGTTATGGTAACAATTAATAAAGGGGATTAGTACCATCGGGAAGAAATGGTGTTTCTTCCTCTAGGTTCTTGTCCTTCCTTTCTTAATTCTTACCCTAACCTCCATAGAAAACAAGCTTAACCGGTCCTTTATACTACGGTATCACCGCTACCTCGTGGGATAGGGTGCCGTAGGGAGCGGTGTGTGCATGTATGCATGGAGTCCTATAAAAACGTGTGATGGGCAAGAAAGGGGTGAGAGATCTTCAGCTCTCAAGCCTTCCCTAAGTCTAACCCTAACAAGCGAAGAGACTACTCACTCATTAGGGAATTAAAAGACATGTTCTAAACTAATTAACTAGGGCAGATAATAAAGATCTATGCTAGGGCAAGAAAGAAATTACCTAGGGCAGATAATAAAATTAACTAGGGTAAGAATTGAAAACTTACTCTAATTTGATGCACTCTTCACTCATTGCAGAAATTTACAGATCCGAATTTTAGATATAAAATGAGGCACAAGAAGAGGCATAACCTAAAAGAGGTTTTAGGGCTTCTATTTATAGATCATAGAAATCCCAGGGTTACAATCGACGCACATCTGCAATTACAAGTTTACCCCCTAAGAAAAGACTAGTCAACGCGCCGCCAGACTTCACAAGAATTTCGCACCGACACAGGCATTATATGGCCGCGGATCCACGGCCAAAACCCCTGTTTGGCCGCGGTTCCACGGCCAAATAGAGTGATCTTGGTCTGATATTTTTAGGGAATATTCTGGTGGACTTTAGCTTCTTGTTTCTTTGCTTGTTTTCTCAGTTTGTCTTCTAGTTCTCTTCCAGATCTCCACGGTGAATAATGTAGTGGACTTTTACCGTTGCTTCGTGTTGAAATCTTGAATCTTGCGCTGCCTTTGTGCTTTGTGAACTTTTTTGTTGATCTTCGTTTAGTCTCCAAACTGTAGGCTTGATCAAGATTCTTCCATTTGTTGGTCGTGGTCTCACTTTTGTATCGTCTTTTCATCTTTTTCACTGTTTTTGTTCTGAGAACCTGTAACCTGCAACTATGTAGCAGACATGGGTCAAAAACACCTGTTTATTTGTAAAATGACTAGGACTGAGGAATATAATAATGCAAAATTATGGTATGAACAAATACCCCCAAACTTATATTTTGCTCGTCCTCGAGCAAACCTAGTTTTATTCTCAACAAAAACCTAACCTCACTTTTGCAGGGAAACGCGATTGCACTAGCTCGTGCAATAAACCGTTAAACCTTTAGGTGTCCCTAGTAGGAGGAGTGTTGTCTCCTGAGGGTTTTCAGCAGATACTACCCACAAAATCCTATCAATTCGGCTTATCGACTTTTATTCTCCAATTAGGTTTTCTAATTAAGAACTCTATTATCTTCGACTCACAAATTATCCACCCGTATTTTTCACGCTTCCTTATTATTTAACTTAAGATTATATATGTTCTTGTAAATTTACTTAGTTTTTAGCATCTTTTAAGTTTTTCTTCTAGGGTTCTATCTCAACTTAGGAATTTTTATCATCTCTATTAAAAATATAAGTCGTATTCTTCATTCCTATCTCTTATCTAAACCCCAGTCACATACCCCTACGTGTGTGTATATATCACCCCTACACTTGGAAATTCAAATCAAGCTATCATACTCTTATCCGTCGTCCAAAACACTTCTTAATTGGTGAATTTTTAGAGGAAATTTGCTCACACATCCTTCATGCGACCGTTAATACTTCTTGAGGTACCAACGACCGATTACAAAATGTGTTTGCACATTAAGGCGTAATTCCTAGTCTTGTAATCCCTAAGGCTTTTAGCAGTGACTCCCAAACCAGTTGGTCTAAGGCACTAGGTGATGAAGCACCCTCGCTAAATATTTTTCTATTTTTGCAGCCTTAAGTAATAACAAAAACCAGTGTTCATTTTTTTATTATCTCTTTATTCACACTTGAATTTTTATTTTATTTTTCTCTTCGTACTAAGGACTTTAACAAGAGCATTTCAAGGTCTCTCCTACTATTCCAAGTTTCAAGGTTCGTGTTTGTGTAATTTGTAGGGTATATATTTTCAGAATTTAGACTTAAGCTTAGGAATTATTTTTCAGACTTATACTTTAATAAAGATATCAATACTTTTCCCTTGTTTTAACTTAGCCCAAGAAATCAACTCGAAATTTGCCAATTTCTAAATAAACTACAAAGACATATACTTTCTACCGTTAAATTTTAAGAAAGGTTATTTTTAGGGTTTTTAATTTACTAAGTCTAAGATCTAGTTGTTCCTAACTAGTTAACCTATTTGTCAAATTCAAGTCGATTAAGGCCAAGATTGAATGTTTTAATTTTTATAATTTTTGAAATTTTTCAATTTTTTATGGGTTTTAAAATAAGTATGCAAATGCAAAAATATACACATGAATGCGAAGGAAGAAAGCTTACCGAGCACACCCCCAAACTTAAACTTGACAGTGTCCCCACTGTCAAGCCATACAAGGAGGGTCAAAATGTCGGCGCTCCCCTGTTTATTTATTTACAAAAAAAAAATTATTGTTAAAAGAAAAACAAAAAATATATACAACAAGGTTCCCCTCAAACTTAAGTGAGATAGTGATTCCACTGTTTTAAGCGTTAATGTTCAGAGTTAGGGAGGAGAAAAATCAAACTATACAAGGCCTTACACAGGCCAAAGGTTAGCACCAACCATTCAAAAATTTTATCGTGATAATGGTAGGGCTGGTGAAAGAATGGAGTGTAGAGAAAAGAAATGAGAAGCACATGAGACCGTGCGGAAATAGAAGTGGTATACGGTCTCGGTGGAGGAGAAGAATGGAGGAAGAGAGAAAGAAGTGTAGCACGAACTTGAGGGTGTAAATTGAGTGAATAAATTAGCACAATTTGTGATGACCGATGTGTTAAAAGTGATTGTGCTAATCTATCAACCCGTCGAGAAATGGGGTCAAATCCCTCAAGCTTCGCAAGAAAACATGGGTACGTTGACTTTGGTAAACCATCCATTGAAAATGGAAACGCGACGGATTCTTGCGTGGTCGAAAGGATAGGAAGGACGAAAGGGAGTGATTTAGGGATAGTCTTATTCTCACCTAAGTAATCTGTCTCGAATTTGAAGGATTCCATCAATGGTTCGAAATGACTGTAAGCAACCGAGTCTGATGATTCAACTAACTCATCTGAAAATTCAAAGGACTCAAACTCGAGCAGTGAGACTTCAACATCGTCCGAAAAGGTGAAACACTCGTAATCATTATCAGCTGTGAGAAGAGTGTCAGATTCAAGGAGGAACGCACTATTGGCGTCAAATGTGCTGTGATCGAACATAAATTTTTCAAGCTCACAGTCCTCCTGTGTGATCTTTTGTGTGGTCGGAACGATGGAAAGGAAGGAGGGTGATTTAGGAAGTATAACAGTTAAAGGTTCAGGAGGATGAATTGGAAAATCCGACACATCAAACAAAAATGGTTCATCCTCAATACTATCCTCAATACTCTTCTTAATACTATCCTCATAATTCTCCTCAAAAGTTATCCCATCCATGCAATTATCATCAAAATCAAGACGCATATGAAGTTCAGGAGAAACATTTAATGACTCGGGATGATGAATTGGAGATAAAATTTTAGTCAAATCTACGGGTTCATCATCCAAAATATTCCCTGCGTCAATATCCTCAATCAAGTGAAAATCAATTTTTTCAGACACCTCATCAAAAGCATGGAGATTTATCAATTCAGGTTCTAGATTGGAGGTGTAGAGATCGAAAGGATTAGGTGTGGTTTCACTCGAAAGAGACCCTTCACAATCTGGCAAATCAAGCACTACAAAGTCGCACAACTCATTAAATGTTTTATTTTCAACTGGTGAATCATTTAGGACACATGTTTGAAAACTGGAGTTGTAGGATTCAATTGGTAATGGGTAGGTTTGATTTGAAAGGGTGCATAGCTCACTCTCTCCTCCCAAATTCTCACTCTGTCCAACCACCTCATCATACATTGGAATTTTTGGAGCTAGTTGGAAACTAGCTACCGGGTCATGATTGATCGTTTCTTTGTGTGTCGGTTTAGAAAATGAATAGAAATCACAATCAAAGAATTATTTGACCGCAATCAATAACGGTGTCGGATGTAGCGCGTTAGTAAGTGCGGATCGTCCATAGGGAAAGTGTAACCGTTCGTGTTTCGAATTAGATGAGTCGAAACTTTAAGGACAAGAAAAGAAAACAATTCATGATTTAAAATTGCATTTCAAGAAAGAGAAAAATCTAAATCTAAGAAAGCATTAAAAATCAAGAAGTGGTAATTTGTGATGATTTCCAACCAACAATCAAGATTCGAAGTGTAGCTCGTAGGAGTAGATCGGATCTATAGATGTGATGAGATCTAATGATTTCATGTTCTTATCCTTTAACTAATTGATACTAGATCGATGATTATTCATCGAGGATTAAAGATCTTGCGAAGAAGCTAGGGTTTTTTCGTCTTATCCTTTATCCTTTCAATGAATCTCATTCAAATTCTAGCTTCTAGTTAATCAAATGATCAATCGTTGTTCCCTAGTTTCGAGTGAACACAATCAAGAAAGGATCATCCCGAAACTAGGTCATCGATCATTTGATTCACAAGAATTTACAATCGTTATAAGATTTAAGAATTATAAAAGAATCTAAATCATCATCATTCTATTGATCGTCACAACTCCTATACGAGCGGAGTTTACTCAAACATTATGATAACAAACGCAATCACAAATTGAGATCGAATCATAATGTTGAATCAAAAGATAAGCAAGATATAGAAATTTCACCTTTATTTATCGACAATTTTCGTTACAACTCTCTTGAATTTACAAAAGGATGGAACTAGATCGTCGATTTCGGCTTCGCTCGGCTCCTTGAGTCGCGGATCGGCTTGGATCTCTTGCTCCGTTGAAATCCGGCGTCGCTTCTAAAGGTTGAAGGCTCTCTTTCTTAAATGGTACTCGGGATCTTGATCTTGATTTTGAATTGGAATTAAGGCTTCACACAAGTCGTGTCACTCAACTTGTGGATGGAAGATGAAGAGAGAATGAAGAATTGATTAACTATCTCAACCCTAGATCTAGGCTCCTTTTTATAGAACTCCAAAACCCTAGATCTAGGATTTAAATTTGAATTTCCCTCCAAAAGTTTGCTAAGAGATTTGAATTTCCCTCCAAAAGTTTGTTAAGCCGAGCCTTCTAGATGAGCCACATGGAGCTTCTGGGGTCTTCTGGAAGCTTGGCCGTTATCAATAAGCACATGGGAAAAAGCCACGTCACTGATGACGTCATCACGCCGCGGATCCGCGGCTCTTAGGAAGCGTTGGGGCTTGGGTCTTTGACTGTGGACTTAGGCTGACATTTGGGCCTGCATCTGATATGTTGAATTTTGTTTGGCCTTCTGTATCACACCAGATCTTACATCTTGGAGTTGGCGTATTTTTTATCAGCTCTTTTCCCAATTTTGGGCTTTGCTTCTGGAATTTCCTGCATAGACTCCAAGACAAGAGTTGCGCTATACAAGAATGATGCGATGCCATGATAAACATACAATTTCCCTAAAAGTGCCGGTTTTAAAGTCTAACACATGGAATCTGGTATTTCAGAGATGTTTTGCTAATATGTGCAATATGAATACCGAACACTTCTAGATGAGTGCAAATGATAGGGAAATTGTCATGTTAGAAATGCAGTATTTTCGACTGATCAAATTCCCCCAAACTTATTTTCGATCGTCTCGATCGAACTGTTTTATTAAAAAGAGAAGGAGAAAATAAAGAAAGAGAAAAACTAACTAGCACATTTTCGTAGGCAACACGATTGCACTGAGCATGTGCAACAAGCCTTTAAACCTCTAGGTGTCCCTAGTAGGAGGAGTGTTGTCTCCTAAGGGTTTTCAACGGATTGCACCTACAAAATCTAATAATAAAAGGAAGATCATGAATATTACATTTAAAGACAAGATTTGTAAAAGAAAAGTCTTGAAAATTAGGGTTTCCAACTAAGCTAGATTTTCGGTTGTCATGAGCCCTATCTTAATAGCCATGAAAAGATGTCAGAAATCACGTCCCCACTCAATAAAACATCGTCTTATTCTTCATTCCTATCTTTCTTCCAAACATCGATCATATAACCCTGCGTGTGTGTAAAGGACATCCCTCCACCCGGAGAATTCAATTCAAGCTATCATACTCTTGCCCATCAGCCTCAGTACTTTTTAATTAATGAATATTTAGATGGATTTGCTCACACACTTTCATGCGACCGTTAATACTTCTTGAGGTACTAACCGACCGATTACTCATGTGCTTGCTTATTTGGTGTATTTTCCTCGTCTTGCACCACCTAAGGCATAGCAGTGACTCCCAGACCAGTTGGCCTTAGGACACTAGGTGAAGAGGCACCCTCGCTATATATTTTTTATTGCCCTCGGTGATAACAAAACCAGTGTCCATTTTTCTCACCATTATATATATATTTTTTATTCACTTTTTTTTTATTTCCTTCATATATCGGCTTTAAGACAAGAGCATTTCAAGGTATCACTACTATCTCGGGCTTCAAGACGTGTGTAAGTGCGAATAGCAGGGTATCAACGTTCAAAATGTTTGGCTTTCAGAATAGAAACTATTTTTCAGACTTATTTTTATCCTCAGGTTAGTGACTTCCTTCATCTTACTAACCCTTGGGACAACGGCTCATAACTACTTATTACTAGTTCGTATAAGAAAACTTCTAATTTCCTTAGTTTTCTTAAATTTTTCCAATCTCATGGATGTAATTCTTCACTATCTAATCTTTTATTATCTTATTTATGTACAAAAATATTTTTATCTTTTTGAAAATTTTTAAATTTTTATGGGTTCTCGAAAATGTTTTGTGCTTATGCAAATGATATGCAAATGATACAAAAACAAGCACAAACCTCCCCCAAACTTGTTTTCAACAGTGTCATCACTGTTGTCTTCTGCTAAATCTCGAAAAACCTATAAGCTTAGGAGGAAATTTATTAGTGGGGGCAAAATATTTAAGTGAAGAACCTCCCCCAAACTTATTTTTGGCTCAAAATTTTGTAAAAATTTTCTTTTCAAGAGCCCGATCATACCCCTCCCCCCAAACTTGAGTATGCAATGTTAAGCTTTGAAAATCATATGAGGGGGTCAAAAATCAGTGGTCGATGCCAAGTTTTGCAAAGACCGAAAGTTAACACCGACCATTCGAAAATTTTATCAATG
Organism: Agapanthus africanus; assembly: GCA_030015575.1. Classification (NCBI taxonomy): domain Eukaryota; kingdom Viridiplantae; phylum Streptophyta; class Magnoliopsida; order Asparagales; family Amaryllidaceae; genus Agapanthus; species Agapanthus africanus. Next base: position 129,195,196 of record CM057338.1, read on the forward strand.
CAGTGCTCTGGTTGGTGGAAGAAGAAGTGGGGAAAAGGTAAGTGGTGGAGTAGAATGTGTGTGCGTCTCATTTTGGAGAGACGATACAGTGAATGTGATGGATTGCTCGCATTCTTTTTACAGTCCATATGAAGGGGTGGAGGTTCAATTTCCTTGATTGGCAGATGAGTCATCTCAACACCCGTGTTATTCAAAAATGCGAGTTCATCAGCGAAGATTTCCTCAAAAGTTCCATCAATACCCCGATGAATAATGTCATCACAAAGTGCGGGGTGATCTTCAGACTCTAACAGCAGTTCATAATTAGTGTTAATTGTTGACCCGGACATCTCGGTGGAAGAGTCCTTATGTGTATGATACATAGTTGGGTCAAACAATAACGTATGAAAAGAGTCAATATCGGTATCAGGAGGATCATCAAATTCGCTGCTGTCGACATCCATTAAGTCAACAGAACAGACCTAAGCAGTAGGTTCGGAGGGTACACTTCCCAACCTGTAAATGTTTAGCTCAATTGACCTATTCCCGAAAGATAGGGTCATAGAGCCATTACGACAGTTGATGATAGCATTGGAAGCGGCCAAAAAGGGGCGACCTAAAATCACCGGAATTTGATTTCGTGAGTTCGCTACAAGCTGTGTATCAATTACAATAAAGTCAACAGGGAATACAAATTCCCCGATTTTTATTAACACATCCTCCAGTTCACCCCTAGGTTTGGTGATTGATCGGTCAGCCATCTGGAGAGTTATGCTCGAGGGCTTTAACACTCCGATACCTAGATGCTCATAGACTGAATATGGAAGCAAGTTAACACTAGCGCCAAAGTCAAGTAAAGCACGGTTGATGTGTTTTTCCCCGATAAAAATGGAAATCGTAGGATAGCCAGGATCCTTACGTTTCTTCGGTAATTGCTAGGGAAAGGCTGTGTCTACTGTCTTTGCCATGAATATCTTCTTGGGCACTTGAGTCTTCCTCTTTCTAGTGCACAAGTCTTTAAGAACTTTCGCATAAGCGAGGACTTGTTGTATTGCATGTAGAAGAGGGATGTTGATTTTAACATGTTTAAACATTTCAGTGATCTTTTCCATTTGTGGACTCAGTGTGTTTCCCCTTAACCGATTCGGATAAGGAGCTTGAGCGATAAGATCGGGGTCCAACACTGGAGAAGATCGTGTAGGTGGGAACGATCTAAGAATAGGAGTGGGGATCGTTTTTGGTGGACTAGAAGAGCTGGGCTGAGGTGTCGAGCCATGAGGAAAACGGAGAATAGGCTTGGAAGAAGGTGTTGGGGTAGAAGAACTGGGGTCAGAATTAGAAGTAGAAGTGGAAGGAAAGGTCTTAGCCGGGGTATCATTGATAGATTTTTCAGTGTCATCAATCTCTTCCCCAACGTGATTGTCAAGCACTCTTCCAAATCTCAACATGGTGATTGCATCCACATGATGTGAATAGCCAGGATTGGGCAAAGGTTGAGCTGGAAGTTTTCCTTTCTCTCTTACACTCATTTCGGATTTTAGTTGTGCAATTTGTGCTTCCATCGATTTGATATTCTCATTTTGAGAGACAATGATCTTCATCACATTCTCGACGGAAGATTGCAAACTTGCCGTCCCTTGGATGGATTGTTTCATGAAAGTATCCAAGGTTTGTTCTAGTGCAGAAGTATTATCTGTACCGGTCAATCGCAAAGAGTGTTCATATGGTGCAAAAGTGTTGGCCGGATTTTGGAAGTTTTGTGATTGGTAGGGGTGCTGACTCAATTGAAGTGGTGGTTGCTGTTGTGGTGGAGGGACCCTTTGGAAATTGTGTTGGGTTGGAACCGTGTTTTGAGATTGTGATTGGTTCCAAGCAAAGTTAGGGTGATTCCTCCAACCCTGATTATATGTGGAAAAATATGGATCGTTTTTAGGTCTTTGAAATGCGGCATTGGTATGCTCATGACCTTGAAACGGAGAATCTTATGGACATTCTTCCGTGAGATGTGATGGATCAGAACAGTATCCACATACAGTTTTGGAGAGTGACATTTGATTTAGGGCGGCGGCTAAAAATTTATTTTCCATAGTCTCGAGTTTCTTGTGTAAAGCTGAAATTTCAGCTCTAACTCCTATGGAAACATCCGATTGGTTATTGCCAGCCCTAGACGATTGACTCACACCCTCCCGCTGTAAAGATTTTTCAGCGAAATCTTCTAGAAATTTCCAGGCTTCTCAATCATCCTTGGTCATGAAATTGCCTTGACACATTAATTTAAGGGTCTGTCTTATATTAGGATTAATGCCCTCATAAATGATTCGGCACGGTTCCCATTTGGGGATTCCGTGATGAGGACATTGGACTAACAGATCCTTAAAGCGTTCAAGACATTGTGAAAATGGTTCATTTGGAAGCTGGGTGAATTGATTTATTTCGCTACGGACTCGAGCTGTTTTATGATGTGGGTAGAATTTCTTTAGGAATGCCTTGACGAATTCTTCCCAGTTTGAAATGGAATGTGCGGTTGTGTTATACAGCCACTTCTCGGCTATATCGCATAAGGTGAATGGGAGAAGACGAAGACGCATAGCATCCATAGAAAGCTGTGAGGTACCCATTATTGCGAATACATTTTCAAATTTGGTAATAAAGACATATGCGTCTTCAGACTCGAGACCGTGAAATTTTGGTAGAAGGTTGATATATTGAGGTTTAATCTAAAAATTTTCCCCGTTGGCTGGTAGAATGGAGAGACAGGTGGAAAGGGGACCTCGTGTTGGATAGCACCTCTCCTGGAGAGAGATGCGGGGTGGATTCTCCGCACCAACGGACGGCGGCAAAGTAGTGGTAAAGAAATTCGATGGAGATGGATCCATCGATGTGGGTGTGGTGGTGGGTAAAGAAAAGGGTAAGTGTAGAAATACCGACTTTTGGATCGATTGAAGGGACGCGGACTAAACAGGCACTAGAATCCCGTTGTCCAGCCTATCTTGCACTAAAAAGGGTTAGTACAAGTGGCAGCGTGACTTATAATTAGGGGAAAGAATGAATGTGATTGGTGTTTGTTTTGAAAAATGATATGGATTTTTTTGAAAATATGATGTGATCACAACAAATGCAACAAGCAATACCCTAAAATCTAGTGGTCACCTAGGTCAGGCTCTAGACCGCTCCTAACTGCCAAAAGACAAGTCGCAGGATAAATCCTCCACTGCCTCTTTGTCTCTCCTGTGGCCAGGTAAGTGCCAGGTAAGTGGGAGGTTCTCCACTACGTAAGTAGTGGGCCTAATTAAGTAACCACTAACCTTCGACACACTTGCCTTAGACACCACAAAAGAAACGCGGATAAGCAATGAATTACCCACGGCCTTCTTTTGTCCTAAGTGAGCGCGACGGTCCTTAGAGTCATCTCTAGATATTTTTTAGTTAATGAGGGTAAATGCGGATGCAAGTTTATGATTTTTGGGGCTTAGGAAGGGTAATGAACTCCCCACCTAATCTGTATTTGGTCGTGCCCCTTAATATCAGTATTAATATGCAAACAACCAAAAATCAAAACACGCACAATTTATTTTTGCGTTTTACGGCGCTGCGATTTATTTGCAAAGAAACCTGCACAAAATGTTAATTGGAGCAGATGAGGGAGAATATAAGAAAGTTAGAAACTCACAGAGGAATTTTGGTGCAGTGAAGGGCTAGATCCGCCGCGGAATCGCGGTGTAAGAGGGGTATATGCCGCGGAATCGCGGTAGAAGGAAGGGATCACGGCTCCAAAATTTTCCAGCAAGCTTCTGTTCACTTTTCCTACTCTCTGGAAATTTCAGAAAAAAATTTCTCCAGCTCCGATAATTCCAGATTTCCTCGCAATCAAATCACAACAACACGTATTAGTGTTTGCGCGAATTTTGATCTAAAAATTTAGATGGAATAAACTTTTCAACTCAAATTTCAAAATACGAACAATTAGCGCACAATCCCCGGCAACGGCGCCATTTGATTGATCGTTTCTTTGTGTGTCGGTTTAGAAAATGAATAGAAATCACAATCAAAGAATTATTTGACCGCAATCAATAACGGTGTCGGATGTAGCGCGTTAATAAGTGCGGATCGTCCACAGGGAAAGTGTAACCGTTCGTGTTTCGAATTAGATGAGTCGAAACTTTAAGGACAAGAAAAGAAAACAATTCATGATTTAAAATTGCATTTCAAGAAAGAGAAAAATCTAAATCTAAGAAAGCATTAAAAATCAAGAAGTGGTAATTTGTGATGATTTCCAACCAACAATCAAGATTCGAAGTGTAGCTCGTAGGAGTAGATCGGATCTATAGATGTGATGAGATCTAATGATTTCATGTTCTTATCCTTTAACTAATTGATACTAGATCGATGATCATTCATCGAGGATTAAAGATCTTGCGAAGAAGCTAGGGTTTTTTCGTCTTATCCTTTATCCTTTCAATGAATCTCATTCAAATTCTAGCTTCTAGTTAATCAAATGATCAATCGTTGTTCCCTAGTTTCGAGTGAACACAATTAAGAAAGGATTATCCCGAAACTAGGTCATCGATCATTTGATTCACAAGAATTTACAATCGTTATAAGATTTAAGAATTGTAAAAGAATCTAAATCATCATCATTCTATTGATCGTCACAACTCCTATACGAGCGGAGTTTACTCAAACATTATGATAACAAACGCAATCACAAATTGAGATCGAATCATAATGTTGAATCAAAAGATAAGCAAGATATAGAAATTTCACCTTTATTTATCGACAATTTTCGTTACAACTCTCTTGAATTTACAAAAGGATGGAACTAGATCGTCGATTTCGGCTTCGCTCGGCTCCTTGAGTCGCGGATCGGCTTGGATCTCTTGCTCCGTTGAAATCCGGCGTCGCTTCTAAAGGTTGAAGGCTCTCTTGCTTGAATGGTACTTGGGATCTTGATCTTGATTTTGAATTGGAATTAGGGCTTCGCACAAGTCGTGTCACTCAATTTATGGATGGAAGATGAAGAGAGAATGAAGAATTGATTAACTACCTCAACCCTAGATCTAGGCTCCTTTTTATAGAACTCCAAAACCCTAGATCTAGGATTTGAATTTGAATTTCCCTCCAAAAGTTTGTTAAGAGATTTGAATTTCCCTCCAAAAGTTTGTTAAGCCGAACCTTCTAGATGAGCCACGTAGAGCTTCTGGGGTCTTCTGGAAGCTTGGCCGTTATCAATAAGCATATGGGAAAAAGCCACGTCACTGATGACGTCATCACACAGCGGATCCGCGGCACAAGTGGGCTCCCGCCGCGGATCCGCGGCTCTTAGGAAGCGTTGGGGCTTGGGTCTTTGATTGTGGACTTGGGCTGACATTTGGGCCTGCATCTGATATGTTGAATTTTGTTTGGCCTTCTGTATCACTACCAGATCTTACATCTTGGAGTTGGCGTATCTTTTATCAGCTCTTTTCCCAATTTTGGGCTTTGCTTCTGGAATTTCCTGCATAGACTCCAAGACAAGAGTTGCGCTATACAAGAATGATGCGATGCCATGATAAACATACAATTTCCCTAAAAGTGCCGGTTTTAAAGTCTAGCACATGCAATCTGGTATTTCAGAGATGTTTTGCTAATATGTGCAATATGAATACCGAACACTTCTAGATGAGTGCAAATGATAGGGAAATTGCCATGTTAGAAATGCAGTATTTTCGACTGATCAGGTCTCTAGGTTGCATAAGAGCGGCCATGGACGCATCCACATTCCTTATCATTTGGTTTGTCGCTACCATATAAGCTTCCAACGACTGTTCCAGACTAGACATGGGTTGTGAAAGGGTTTCAGTAAAAGATTCAAAATTGCTTGGATTTTGGAAACTCCCAAATGGTTGTGTATAAGGAAAGTCTAGAGAAGGTGCGAAAGTCGAGTAGGACTGGTAGGAATTGAATGGTTGGACAGGAGTAGGATCAACATTTGGATAAAAAGATGAATGGACTTGTTGATCCCTAGAACTGGATGTGTGGAGAGGAGTGAAAGATCGGCTACGAGATTGTTTAGTATGCTCAGCAATAGACATGGGTTTTAGAGTTACAATAGGACTTGAAAAAGGAGTATCAACGTAAGAAAGTGGTGAAGGTTGACACGGTTGATACAAAGTGGATTGCGGAGTCCAACTATTTCTCCTAGACGCTTCTATTCGATCTTTCAAAGAATTTTTGGGCATGGAGGGGTCGTCCGTAATTCGACCAAAACAATTCGCGTAGGAAGCAAAGTTTGGTTCGGGATACTAAAGTTCGGCAAGAGATTTGTGAGGTGGGGTACCCATGATGTAAGAAAGGAGAAGAATGTGGGTGGAAGTGAGGTGCGCGGATTTCTTAGCGACAAAATTTGCAACTCTTTTTTCTGTTGTAAAATTTTTTCCTGTTTGTGTTTTTTTTTATGAAGCTTTTTGCAAAAAGATTTTCGATAAAAGGCTTAGACACACGTTCAATCAACCACAAATGCACAATCAGGCCTAGATCTAGGGTCACCTAGGTCAGCTAGATAGCTCCCAACTGTTCCAAAGGGCAAGAAGTAGGACCTCAAACCGCCTCTTCACCGCCAATTGTGGCCAGGTAAGCACAAGTAAAGAAAGGAGGGATCCGCTCACGAATCACCATGAGACGGGCTTTTTAAAGTTATCTTTCACTATCTGTCTAGCCTAGAAACCACAAAGTCAGGTTAGGATCAACGGTCGATGCCTACAACTAGTCCCTTTATCCTATTGAACGCGAAGTCCTTAGGGCCGAGTCTAATCTTTTTTAATTAATTGAAGGTCAATACAATATGCCTTATGTGATTTTTGGGGTCCTAGGAAGGGTAATGAAATCCCCACCCAATCTGATTGGTGTAAAAGCCCTTTAAAGTCAAATTAAATTATGCAAAGCAGTAAACACAATCAAACACTTGCAAACAAATATTTTTTAAGCGCGGCGCAAAGAATCCTGCACAAGATCAATTATTGGAAGGGGGAGAGATTTTTTTTTTTAGCGCAAAGAATCCTGCAGGTAAATTTACAGAGGAGATATTGGGATTTTCAGAGAAGAATAAGGGAAGCTCACAGAGATTTTTGCCCGTGCTGACTCAACCCCGAGACCGCGTTTCCGCCGCCAAAAGGTGCCTCCCGTCGCGGTTCCGCGCTTACAGCAATTTTTTCACGTGCTGACGTCACTCTAATGCCGTGGTTCCGCCGCCAAAGCGTGCCTCCCGCCGCGGTTCCGCGGTCCTATATGCGGCTCGGTTCCCAAAAATTTTTCTGCCCCTCTGGTTTGATTTTCCTCTGTTGTTCAGATCTGCCGTTTTCTGTTTCGATATCTGGATTTTTCTAGATCTGAATTTGTTCTTCGGTCCTGCAAAATTCAAACAAAAATACCCTTCACAAAATAACAAGATGATAAATTTTTATATTTTTTTTTCCAGTTTTTAAGATTTTTCAATTTTATATTAACCCGAAATTACAAAAAGAAAATAACACGTCATCCCTGGCAACGGCGCCATTTGATTTGATCTCAAATAATATTTATAACCGCAATCAAGAACGGCGTCGCTTGGTAGCTAGCCGGTGAGTACGGGTCGGTCCACAGGGATTTTGTGTATTCTCGATTTTTTCTTACGAGTTAATTCCGATTGGTGTCGGATTGATTAAATCTAAAAACTAAAGTAAATCTAGACTAAGACTAGAATTTTGCTAGGGTTAGGTTTAGGTTAAGTTTGCAAATTCAAAGATGTCCCACCGCCTTCAATACCTTAAATTAGATCTCTTTATGTGTTATGGTAACAATTAATAAAGGGGATTAATACCATCGGGAAGAAACGGTGTTTCTTCCTCTAGGTTCTTGTCCTTCCTTTCTTAATTCTTACCCTAACCTCCATGAAAAACACGCTCAACCAGTTCTTTATACTACGGTATCACCGCTACCTCGTGGGATAGGGTGCCGTAGGGAGCGGTGTGTGCATGTATGCATGGAGTCCTATAAAAACGTGTGATGGGCAAGAAAGGGGTGAGAGCTCTTCATCTCTCAAGCCTTCCCCAAATCTAACCCTAACAAGCGAGGAGACTACTCACTCATTAGGGAATTAAAAGACATGTTCTAAATTAATTAACTAAGGCAGATAATAAAGATCTATGATAGGGCAAGAAAGATATTACCTAGGGCAGATAATAAAATTAACTAAGGCAAGAATTGAAAACTTATTCTAATTTGATGCACTCTTCATTCATTGCAGAAATTTACAGATCTGAATTTTAGATATAAAATGAGGCACAAGAAGAGGCATAACCTAAAAGAGGTTTTAGGGCTTCTATTTATAGATCATAGAAACCCTAGGGTTACAATCGACGCATATCTGCAATTACAAGTTTAGCCCCTAAGAAAAGACTAGTCAACGCGCCGCCAGACTTCACAGGAATTTCGCACCGACACAGGCATTATATGGCCGCGGATCCGCGGCCAAAACCCCTGTTTGGCCGCGGTTCCGCGGCCAAATAGAGTGATCTTGGTCTGAGATTTTTAGGGAATATTCTGGTGGACTTTAGCTTCTTGTTTCTTTGCTTGTTTTCTCAGTTTGTCTTCTAGTTCTCTTCCAGATCTCCATAGTGAATAATGTAGTAGACTTTTACCGTTGTTTCGTGTTGAAATCTTGAACCTTGCGCTGCCTTTGTGCTTTGTGGACTTGTTTGTTGATCTTCGTTTAGTCTCCAAACTGTAGGCTTGATCAAGATTCTTCCATTTGTTGGTCGTAGTCTCACTTTTGCATCGTCTTTTCATCTTTTTCACTGTTTTTGTTCTGAGAACCTGTAACCTGCAACTATGTAGTAGATATGGGTCAAAATCACCTGTTTATTTGTAAAATGACTAGGACTGGGAAATATAATAATGCAAAACTATGGTATGAACACCTACAAGTTCGCCAATCTTTCGGCCAGGCCAGTGTCGGTACTTTAAGAGAGGTTCCCCGTGTTTTCGTACGGACCTAATTAAATAAACCTGATTTTTCCCTGGGGCGTAACCCCGTTAACACCTTTCTAAACACCTACTTGATCGGCTAATTGTAATGTGTAAAACTCTCCCAGGAGTAACTCTTACACGCAGTGAGTATCGGGATCCAACTATCTCATAAAAGGTATGCAATCTCATTGCAAATTTCAATACTTGAAATTCCCGATAATATTTTACCGCTAGCTTCCTATGACCTTGACGAAGGCCAACAAACCATAGGCCGCTAGTCAAGTTCAACCCGTACATTTCATGATTGAATTAAACCCATCCGCATGACCATTGACGAAGTCCAACAAAGTCGCACGACTGCCCTAATCCAATCACATCACATGCTTTAGCAGATAAGCGCTAATTAGCTACCACACCACGCCTTGACGAAGACAAACAAACGTAGCATGAATACTAAGTAGCACTTATCTAAAATGATGGAGGGTTACAACAGGTTTTTAAGAAAACCTTTTGCGTAATGAACTTGATCTCGTTGTAGAATCGAGTGAATTTTAAAAAGGAGTGTTTTTGAGGATTTTACTAGTTTTGCTAAAAAGATCACTCCCGGTGAAGGGTTCTCGGCTCTTTCCTTATCGAATAAGGTGCATGATATTTCATAAAGACCACTATGCAAAGTTAGAACTAAAAAAGCAGTCAAAAGACAAAACCGTGTGTGTAGTAACATCTGCCAGTTTTGCTAAAGTGATCACTCCCGGTGAAAAGATCTCGGCTCTTTCCTTATCGAATAAGGTGCTGGATATTCAACAAGGAATGCCTCTATGCAAAGAAAGAACTAGAGCTACCAGTTTTTAAATAAGTTTCTACAACATCTTTAGCTTTCTTTTTTTTTATTAATCTCATTAATGAAGTCCCATCAATTATCCTTCCTAAATATCACAGAAGAAACGAAAGCATCAATATTTATTATATATCATATATATATAATATAAGCATTCGTCAAAGAATATCAAGTGATCACATCACCGAATATCAGCAGCAGAAGAACACATATGAAATATTGGATATACTAGCTAGGAATTCTGTGTTTTAATTAAGCCAAATAAAAAACGCGGATTGCACGGTCGCGATGAATAGCCAAACTCACATCCTTAGACCCCTACGAGAGCGGCAAACAGCCCTACTAATTCTAGAGTTAGGAGATCCGGTCTCGACTCCTCGAGATGGTCTCCCACTGGACCCTAGAACCCGGTTGCTTGTGCTCCCCTCCTTGGGTTTATCCTAATGCGGAAAAGTAAATAGTATAGATCAATGGTGACATCATCCTCAACCTGGAAGTGCCCCAATAAAAGAATATTACATACAAGTTTTTATATGAATGAAAATGAAAAACTCTCATGTTACATAAAGAAAACCCCGGCTATTCAAAACACGACGATCCAATATAACACATCACAGCAACACATAATATCGCATGTCATCAACGTAAGTAAATATACGTATCCCAAGTGTCGTTGACGTATAGCAACAAAACCGGCGATACATCACATATTACACTTACGGTCACAGAAAAGAAAGTGAAAAACTACAACAATTGGATTCAGCAGCCACCTTAGACATCATAAACCCAACGTATCACATACTTTGGATTTCATGCCCAACCAAATGAATTTCTTAGACATCGCATGCCTAACAATTATAAACCCCGCATTTTAGTCTCGATATTGAAAACACTTTCCAATAACCTGTCGAGTAATTCAACAAGATTCCCGATAACCTGATCAAATGCTCGTCGGAAACTTTAGTAGACGGCCGCATCTCCGATTCCATCGACGAAGTGCAGTAAGGCGGAACACCGCGGCCGCGAGCACTCGAACGGATGCTTTTGGCGACGGGGTTCTCCTACAATCACTTGGTCGGGGCTATGGAGCGTGGCAATCTAGTAAGGTTACCCGGCGAGTATCTGCGTACACTACGTAATTGCGACGAAGTTTTGATCCACATCAAAATTCCGTGGCAACCGATCAAATGAGACTAAACTACTAGATTTATAAAATTCAAACTAGTTATCTGATAACTAATTATGTGGATTCCAAATATTGTATCACAATCACAGATAGCTGGACGATATTAAACTTTTCGATCGAATAAACAAACACCCAAAATTTCCCAAAAAGCTCAACACTTGAGCGGAGTTCAAAAAGTACCCAGAACATGCCACAGCTCATATGAACCATCCATAGAAGGGCTGACCCATGTCTCACTCATGTCGCTACGGAACTTCCGCAAACCCTAGGGTATGACCGCGGTTCCGTGATCCAAAAAGTCGAGTTTGGGTATCGTTCTTCTAGAGGGTCCACAGAATCGCTTGCATGATTTTTTGAAGATTTTAAACTTAAAAAAAATACAACTCTTAGAAAATTTCCAGCGAGGGAAAATATGAGTTATTGATATTCGTTCGAACTTTTTAATGTCGTCTAAATAACCCAAATAGAGGTTAGAATTACGATTATGAAACACTCCAAATTGCCTTTACAGAAAGTTAACATCACATGCAATTTTAGCAAAAACAAGCAACACCTGAAACACCAAAACCAGATCCTGGAGCACCCTAAAAAATTCAACCCAAAACCTCTTTTCAAAACCGAGCAAGCCGGTTTTCTTCTTCATCTGACCGGCCAAAAACCGTCGAGGGGGGTGAATTTTCTACTGTGTTCATGTTACATCTCATGCAACATTCTGTAGTTGCTAAAAAAATTTTTAGAGGCCATTTAAAATTCGACAGAAACTAGCATTATGTTTCGTGTGTTTCGGAATTGTTTCGGTTTCGTAATCTAACAAACATCGTCTAATTATCTAGCTTGGCTCTGATACCACTGCAGGGTTCCCTAGGGCAGCAGCAAGGTTTCGGGAGGCATCGTCCATACCGTTTTAAAAAATTTACCGTACTAAAGAACCCTGACCCTACAATCTTAACTAGAGATTTAGACAATACAACAATGTAAACATCTTTACATCTAAGTGAATGAGGAATACAACTTTTGTAGACCGGTCCTTCACTTCTAAAGCTCCATGTAGTAGTCCTTTCGCTCCAAGTAGTAAACACCCGAACTCTAGTAAGGGTTCACATGAAGAAATGAATAAGCTTGCTTGATGTCTTCGAGGCCGAAGATGATCTACGTCGAGGAGATTCAAGCCCATGCCACCTCTTCACTAATGGTAGATTAGTGAAGCAAACACCTTAAACTAAATGGCTAATATAGCAGAGAATGATGAAGTAGGAAATGGGCTCATTTTAGATTAGTTTTTCTTACAATATTTTCTCACATTTTCAAAAGCTAAAAAGCTTTTCCATGAAGAGGAAGAAGAAGATGAAATGGAGATGAGAAATGAATCTCATGAGGTGAGAATAGCAACCATGGGTGAGTTAGTGTCATACACTAACTCATGTCGAGACTTAACTATAGCTATGGATAATGTTTAGGTTAATAAATATCTCAAGCAAAACAAAACTTGTGGACTTTGTCAATGGTTCCACAGGTTTCTCCAAGCTTCAACCATTAATCCAATTTCCATCAATTTTGAATTACTTTAATAAATAAAAACCCTCATTATATCAAGTATGGTGTAAGTCTCATACACCTATCTAGCATGTGGCATCAAGCATGACACAAATAAAATGTACATTAATATATCACGTATATATTAAATGCATACTAGTGAGAAAAAGAAATGTTTAAGTGAGCTAATATTAGTTAATGTAATTCAATATATCACATATATAATTATACATTAAATTATTAAATCAACACTTGATTTAATAATTCGGTTATATCACATACAACCGACTAATATCAAATGTAACAATTTATCGAATCAACACTTGATCTGATAACTCGGTTATATCACATATAACCGACCGATATCACATATCGCGAGAATAGAATACGGTATCACATACACGTATTAATCTCAATCCCTCACATATCACATATGTGCTCCTATTTCATTTCGCATGGACCAGGAAACCTCTGTGTAGGACTCTAAAGACCCGTCAATACGCCTGCAGTAGGTGACGATCATATCAAATACTCACAAGCCGCAAGCGGTCTGCTAAACATAACGGCCACCCGGGTATTGAGCGATCAGAAGATCAACAAGCAAGCCTGCTCATTCTCCTGCGAATCCAATCAGTAACACTACCGTACAGTTCGGTCTCTTCATCAGATATGTCGCATATCGCAGTCTGGGGGTGGTATAACGTCAGACCCCAATAGCCTGATAAGTCATGTCAATGCAAGGTCCATAACAGTACGAGAAACTACTGATAACACTTACCAGTAAATCTCAGCAAGCCTGACCAGGGATTTCTTGTTATGGCCAATCGAGTATAGCGCAATATCAACTCCCAATACCGGGAGAGATGAATCCCCTCCTGTCGCTCGTTGCCTCCATGTGACTCGGGACTGTACCCAAAAACCACCTTTATGCACGATATCTTGAACGTTGTATGGTGGAAATTAAAGCACGGTGGGAATCACACAAGACTCTATGACGATCTCGGGTCGACAGATTAACCTGTACTAGCGTCACCAGAGAACTGTTATCTAACGATAGGTATAATACCATTTAGGAGTTCTCGACGAGTCTGTCAAGTGTACCCAGTCTCCACTGAACACCCATATACCTTCTCTTATGTCAAACACCAATGGATATGGGATCATCCATCGCCCATCATATGGGTCAAGATGCGCATATGCTAGTCTACTCTGGAGTATCGATACCCTGTCTCGATACTCCCACGACTAGGAACATTTGAAGGATGTACTTACCGACTACCATTGCCCCACTAGTATGATCTGCATCATAATTCTGCTAGTCAAGTACTCATCCTAAGGGTTTTGTCAACATGTAATAGAGAAACGATAAGTGTACATGTTAAGATAAAGTGCAACCAGATAGTATACTATCATGTCGAGGAAGAAATTCCTCCCTATATATGTCCAAGCATCCACTACAATATACATCACATGTACAGTAATGGCCTCTAGGGCATGCATATAACTAACACTAGCAGGGTATGGATGAGCTTGCTTGTCGACTGTTTTTTCGTTCAATACCTGGGTAGCCGTTACGCACAGCTAGTGCCGCCGATGTGCTTGTAGATTAACCCGGTGAAAATTTGATCTGAAAGCGTTTCAGATTAATCGGATATGATCCTGACCTAATGCCAGGGTATTGTTGAGTCTTAAGAGTTCCACATAAAGGGTTTTCCCGCTCTAGCAAAATGATACAGTGCACGTATGGCGATGCGTACGTGGTCCAATTAAACATATGTATGTGATACTACAGCATGTATTAATCGGACGGATGATACTAGGTTTATGATTGAATCGGGTTATTAAATCAAGTGTTGATTTAATGATATTATTTATGTATGATGACGCATATATAAATTAGTATTATTGTGTTATTCTTACACACTTTTTTTGCTACATGTTATGTTACATGTCATGTGCATATTGCATGTCATATGTATATTTATATATGTGTGTGTGATGTAATTATGCATTAATATGCATTTTTTTCTTTTTACATGATAAGTGGTGATGTGGAGTGGTTATTTTGCTTACTCATCCATTTCATCTTGACATTTGGATGAAAGAAAAAGGAGTTGGTTTATGAGAAGAGTTTCTACTCTTTTCATTCTAACCATGGTTCTCATTCGGTGATGCACTTTCTTTTTCATCCAAGAATAAGAAGAAGAAATAGATAAAGAGTAGAGAAGAAAAAGAGAGCTCGAGAGTTCATACTATATTCTACACCTTCTCTTATTATATTTCTAGTAAACTTATATGAGAGTTTCTTTAAGTTGTTGAAGATGAAGCTGGAATTGGAGGTTTTCGCGTAGATCATCTTTGACGGAGCTGATCGGAGATCAAACGCTATCCGGATCGCCTCCGACCTTAGCCGGAATCTAAGGAGAGAAGGCCAACGCGCTACAAAGGTTGTAACCATCTTCTTCTTAGTTTAGTTTTATTGTTTACAAATTTGAGACTATGGTTGATTCTAGGATCAAGATGCTTGTGCACCCTTGGAATTTTTCCGTTTTCACTTTCGCGAAGTTTTTAAAACCCGTCTAGCAAGCACGAGTAACCTTACGAGTAACCTTACACTGCCATGCTTATATACCATGCCCTGTTTAACTGCCATATCATGCTTGTGCACTGCATTATGCTTTTCTTCTCTATTATATGCTTGTCGTTTATTTCTTTTTATAATTTTACTTTAAATTGGGGACTTACTGAGCACAAGATCGCCGACGAACATTCCATTGCTTGTTTCTTCTTTTGGGAATGTTCGTCAGGTGGTTTAAACACACGAGAGATTGAGTCGGCTGAGGAGGACTTTTCGCAGCTGGCTGCTTAGACGGATTTCAAGCAGCATATCAGACCTTACTTTTCAGCATGCCTATTGTTCGTGCTTCTTTTATTTCTATTTTTTTTTTGTATTTGATTTTCAAACTCGTTGTCGGCTATTTTGAATGTTGTGGAACTTGAAATGCAATATATGTAGTTGGAGTTATTATTTTGCTAAATTCTTGTTATATTATATATTACTTACTACGACGCTTGACGTGTTTATTTCGAGAACGATCCTTTTCTCGGTATAAGTGCTTCATGGACCTCGCCACATGCCCGCTATCTCTTTTTGGAAGCAGGGCATAACCATAATAATTCTTACTTCGTGCAATATTTATAGAGAATAAGAAGTGAAAAGCCACGACTTTTCCTTATAAAACTTTCATTTGAACCGATCAAGGTCATCTCTCACGGCATGCAAATTTTTTTTATAGAGAATAAGAAATGAAAACCCACCACTTTTCCTTATAAAACTTTCATTTGAACCGATCAAGGTCATCTCTGAGAGCATGTGGAAATTTTAATTCAGATCCCGCTTTTACTTGAAATTTTTAGTTGGACCTTGCCTCAAGTGTTTGTAACTGGATATGATTTTAACATATTTGGTGTGCTCTTTGCATGACAACTTTAAATATTAATATGCAACAATTTCTTACGGACTAAATTCTTATCAAGTATAATTATCATTACACGATATTTGGTTTGAGAAAATCTATGGTTGAACTTCCATCCGTGCGGTATGCGCGGGTCTCTTGCTAGCTTAAAATCTAAATTCTAATAATTCAATTCATCTTATCTTTACGTGCATCTCCCGTGCCGCATAAACTCCAGTCAAAACATAGTCAAATCACACCCCAAACCATGTGAGAGTTTAGCTACCTGCACCAAAATTAATAAAATTAATTTACAAGCCATGGAAGATATGCGTAGGGGTATAAAACTTTGGGGGAGCACCTTTGTGCGTTTCTTCCACTTTTGGGAGCATGTGCCATTGGCGAGTAAATAACACTTGAGGGACTTTTTCGATAAAAGTTTGGCACCCCATGGGAATATCACGTGCATGTGGCCACCTCATTGACATGAAGTCCTAACTAAGGAATCCTGTAGCTGCTGTCGAGATAGCGATAGCACGCAATATAATATTACAGTAAATGCTCACTCGGTGCCTGCAAATATATATGTGTATCTTTCCATGCAAATGACAAATAGCCAAAACATTCCAAATTGTTGATTGAATGCAAGAAAGAAATACCAACTTATACTATGTACATACTCATACTCGATCCGATTTTTATACCGTTTATGTTTAGCTGGGATGTAAATTTGAAATAGGAATTACAGAGAAAGATAGAGATATAAAAAATTTATTAGGTTGGAGGAAGAAACGACACCAGATTCATTCACACGGGCTCTAACTTTTAAATCCATTTTTGTACGGATCCGAAAGTTGTTACTTCTTACAAACAAACAAACAAAGATTTTTCAAATTTTGATGAATTTTGTCCTTTTTACGGTGTTTTGTCTTCCGAATCCGTCTAAATCCTTGCAACAAACAACCCCTAACAAAATTTGCCTCATACAATTTCTTTGCGTCCTTTCAGGACTTGCTTGGGTTTTTCCAGCATGGCTTTTGATATCTTCGGCCTTCAATGCCCAAGCCGACATGCTGGAATCTTCAACCCTTACAAGAATCACCCACCTTTATATGTTAATAAAACACTAGAGTTTAATACCACGGTCCACCGCAATGAATTTAATACGGTCACCACAACACAGACCGGAGTGGGCCCCAACTGGCACGACCCGCTCTTCCGTTTTTTTATCTTGTTGTCGATCGCAACGAATTACTTGCAGCCAGCATTTCTATCTATCTACTATTAATGTCATAGGAGGGGTGTACGGAGTACGTGCAAAAGAAACCACTATAATTTTTTGCCATGTAGGTAATGCTGATGATGCCGATTTGTTAAAAATTGGTAATTTTGATTTATACATAAAAAAAAAACATAAAGGTTATAGGGCTATTGTTACCCATAACAAACTTGTAAGATTTTTGGTTTCCATCATCTCTGCAACTCTCATCATTTCTATGTTCTCATCTTCGGACTAATTCTTTAAAAATCTTTTTAAATCTTTGTGACGTCGAAACATGCGAACGCAGTTGCAAATTACCAGCAGCACATAACAATCTTTTATGGGAGTCCCCTTCCTGTTCCACGGCACGTGCTAGGCACAATGTAGATGAACAATTGAACACAGGGATTTCCTAAAAATCACGATAACCGACATTTCATTCTATGCGTGCATGACCTACAAAAACAAATGGGCTAAGAGGCTTTGCTTATCGAAAGTTAGCAGTCCGCTCAAGTTGCTTGATTTTCTCTGCGACTTTCAACAAAAAATCAATTCATAAACAGAAAAAGTTCAAACGGTAACAGGAAAATCAAACGCCGTTCCCCACGTTTTACCATTTGTCCAAATTAAAATAGCCCATATGCAGTGGCTATTCCCGCCCATTCATTCAAACCACGCCGAATCATTTACATTTTACTAAACCCCTGCGCCACGTCGGCGCTCCCCATTTGCTTGCTTCTGTCCAAATCCCCAACCCAACCCCCTCCCTCTTTTCTCTCCCCCAAATATCCCTCTCTCTCCTCCACTCTCTCTTTCTCTCTCTTCAAGCAACCTCTTCCCCTTTTTTTTGAACCCATGGCCATGTGAGCTCTGAAACCTCTAGATCGCCCCCTCTCTCCAGGGCTCCATTTTTGACCAAAGACGAGATCGATCGATCCATGGCGTCGAGAGCCAGGAGCAGCTCCCCGTTCGGGCACCGCAAGCCACCATCGACCTCGTACTCGTCGTCGTCGTCGAGCTCGTCGTTCATGAACGGGAGGCTGATCCCTCGATCTTCGCCCTCGTCGGTTTCGTCCCACTTCTACGGATCGCAAGTGCCGAGATCTTCGACTCCGAACCGAGGTGGATCTGATCCGGCGAGGAATCGGGCCCCGGTTGCGTTTCCATCAGCCGATGAGCTCATCGTGGAGCCTTCCGATGAGGCGAGAGGCGGGGATAGCATTTCAGTAACGGTTAGGTTTCGGCCGCTGAGGTTAGGGTTTTTGTGGATCTGGATGAGTTTTGGTAGATCTGTGTGTTGTTTGATTTGGATTCGTTGAGTTTGATTTTGGGTGGGGTTTTTTATCAGTGAGCGAGAGTTTCAGCGGGGAGATGAGATTGCTTGGTATGCGGATGGGGATAAAATTGTGAGGAGCGAGTATACTCCGGCTACAGCTTATGCTTTTGGTAAGTTTTTTGTGGAAATTGATTGATTTGTTGGTAAATTATGGTCTTTTGAGTTGAGAATCAGAGAGCAGGCTAGTGAGGCTACTTTCATGCCTTTTTTGAGATAGGATTGTCAAAATGCTGCTTCTCTGAGTCCTCTTTTGATGCACCATTTGTGTAGAAAATGCACATGAGACATCCTTATTATACGACTAATTAAGATGGGAAATTTCCTTTATTATGGAGATCGAATCATTATTGAGAATCCAAAGATGAGAGAATGCACAATTAATTATGTACATTATATCGGTAAATTTATGAATGCAACCAAATGAGATAACATATTTTCTTATTTTATGAATTTCCATGTTAAGTCTGGTTATCTCTTTGTGGGAGAGGTAGTTCCTTTATGATTAAATATTGATGAATTAACTTATACGAAGAATGCTCAAACATATCAACATAGAAGACTTTTCTCCCGACATAGCATGAGGCCTCATATTTTTCTCTTTTTAATCCTATTCTTCCTCCAAAAAGAATTGATTGATCCTCATAATTTTTTTGATTGAAACAAAAGTGCTTCTGAAGATTCTGAAGAAGCATTCCTCTCAGCCCCTACGTTGTAGCTGCATTAGAGCCCTGGTGGTGTTATTTCATCATGCCTAACAACACCATCCAACGCTTTAACACTAGCCAAGAAATCAGCTTCAACATTCTCCCCTAAAAAATACATCATGAACCCTCAAAATAGCTTTGAGTAACCTGTCCAATCCCACGGATAGCATAACAAATTAGTAATGCCATAAAGCGAGCCTCCATGGTTAGTCTCTCTTATAACCAAAGCATAATTTCTTTCTAGCCAAAAGCCTCATGGGATTCAAGTCAAAAATCACAACTTGCACAGCCTATCTAGCTGTTGATAGTTCAATTAATGGAACTTCGATAGGCAATAAAAGCATCATCTTTATCTGCATTGATCACTGTCAAATTGGCGGCTCTAGTTCAACTAACCCCACCCCTCAAGCCATCACCAATTTGCAGGAAGGTCTCATCCTTCTCCTCATCACTACTTGCTCATTGCATGCTCTTCACCCTACCACGATCGCTGCTACATCTTTTGTTTTCCAAAAAGTGCTATTAATATATGGCTACCTAACACCCTCGCTGCCACATCTTTTGTTTTCCAAAAAAGTGCTATTAATATATGGCTACCATCATACATTCCTACTATCCATGTCCCTAAAAAATTCTATACGATTTTGTTTTCCAGTCACTCAAAATTACGTTGTGCAAGCTTTAATAGTTCACAAGTATCGGCAAGCTTGAGATTCATAAGCCGCTTTTCTATTGTTGACAGCCTGTACTTATTAAAAGCATTAAAACGGGTTTATCAAGTTTTCTCTCAGTCTAAATGAATGTCCTGGTTTATATACTTATGGATCAATAATTACAAATATGCTTATCCATGTTAGATAGAGTTTTTGGTCCTGCAACTCCTTCAAAGGCTGTTTATGATGTGGCTGCTCGGCCAGTTGTCAAAGCTGCAATGGAAGGCATTAATGGTATGTTCCTTGTTATAACCTTCTGTGTAATATGTCCATTTATATTAATGAGGCCTGTGCAATGTATACGAATTAGCTATATACTTGGTAACCATGACACAAATAATATAAGATGATTATCAGTCTTTTAAATTTCCACTTTTAAACAGCTAAATCACACATCTTGTATGTGCAATTACTTGGATTACCCAATATCCATAGGTCATATATAAAAATCTTTCACTATGTTGGATTGACTCTGGTGAAGTAAAAAAAAAAAGCTAGATACAATCATGTACATTCCACACTAGTTGTCTTAGTTGGGTGCTTATATAAGACTCTTTGCTTGTTGTAATAAATATAACCATAATTATTACATTCATAGTGTTACAATTTTTCTATTGTAACTTACCATTTTCCTCCACAAGAACGGAGTGCTACAATTATTACTAGAACTATTAATCTTATCCTTCCTTTTTGAGTAATTTCTTACAGGAAAACTCATCTTACCCTGGTATTCAAATCCCCGGTGACTACGATCATTTCCTTAGAGTTCTCCGGTTTGGTAATCCCCACACAATAAAGCCTGATTCATTAGGTTTTTAATCAAATGTAATGTAAAGTATTAACTATTAAGATATAACATGTCAATATACTATTTAATAAGTAGAAGTTTATGGAAGCTGTTGCGAAATTGACTTGTATTCAACAGAGTTGTGCGTATTTGAAGATTTATGAAGAGATATTTGAAGATTTGATGAGATCCTAAAAGAAGAAGAAGACGAAGGCAAAGGCGAAGAGCAGACATCCACAGGTGAAGATGGAGTATCAGAAGAGTAGTCTTTATGTTTTTATAAAGAGACGAAGGCTGAGGCGAAGGATAGTCTTCCACATGCGAAGGTGAAGGGATTGACCAAGAGTTTCTTTGTGTTTGTATGAGCGTTGAGATATAAAGAGAATATAAAATGTACCGGTATTCTCGATCATCAATGAAGAGGTTCTCATGTTTGTCCCGTGAATGTAGGCCTTTGGTTAAACCACGTTAAATATTGGTGTTGCATATTCATATTTTTGCTCGTCTTCCTTGCATGTTTAGCGAAAATCCTAACAAATTGGTATCAGAGCGTAGAGAATCGAAGGGTCTTCGATTCTACGGTCTAAGTTTACGGTGGGTGACGACTCTTGTGTCTGTTCCCTATCATAAGTTGTAATTTCTAAGGTGTTAGTTCAAACATCCGAGAGAATGTTAAGTTTACTGCGGCGGTAAACAGAAAATGGTATGGAGGAAGTTCGGGTCAAGGTGGAGCTTAGAAGACGCGGTCGTAAGGCGTTGAAGAAGAGGAGATAGAAGATAGCTTGTTGAATACATGGCAAGGTGAAGATTGTTGCGAAATTAACTTGTATTCAACAGAGTTGTGCGTCAAGCCATAGTGCTTCAGACGTCTGAAGAAGAGTGTTCAGAAGAACAGAGTATGGACAGATGTCTGAGCACTTGTGCTCAGACGTCCATCGACGATTTTGGCGTGTTATGGAAAGATTCGTTTGAAAATTTATTTAAAGATTTGTGAAGAGATATTTGAAGATGTGAAGAGATCCTAATTAGAATATGAATTTTATTATTTTGTGCTATAAATAGATTCTTATCAGAAACAAATGACCAAATATGAAGAAGAGAAGACGAAGCGTAGTCGTCTACAGGTGAAGGTGGAGCAACAGAAAGTAGTTTTTGTGTTTGTATGAAAAGACGAAAGCAAAGACGAATAGTAGTCATCCACGGATGCAGGTAGAGAGATTTACCAAGAGTAGTTTTTGTGTTTATATGAGCGTTGAGATGTGAAGAGAGATGAAAGAGAATATAAAATGTACCGGTATTCTTGATCAATAATGAAGAGATTCTCATGTTTGCCCCTTGAATGTAGGCCGTTGGTCGAACCACGTTAAATATTGGTATTGCGTGTTATTATTTTTGCTCGTCTTTCTTATATGCCTAGCGAAAATCCTAATAGAAGCTTACTAGGATAGCTATTCTATATGGGATAGTATACCTCGATCATATTTCTAACCATATTTTTGTTTCAATATGATCATTATTCTTCAATAAGGTTGAAATCTTGGTATAGGCTGCAGTTTCGGTTTGCTTTTCAATGGCGGGCGTTTCAGCGATTTTAATAGTTTATGATTGAAATGTCAATTGTAGGTACTAGTGAATTAAAATACTTCAAAAAGTTTTAAATTCTACAAATATAGAAGAGTCAATTAACGCGGTTTGACATATATGTTGCATTCTATATGAATATTGTATATGGTCTTTAATGGAATAGTTGAAGAATGATTATTGAATAAATGATATTATTAAAGTTTATACATATATATATTCAAAAACGAGGGAGGCGATTTGTCATGCCCTGTTTTCCAGTAGACGGAAACTGTCACGTCCCGCTTCCCAAAATACGGAATACGAGGGGTAACAAGGCCAGCCATACTCCTACGGTTAAGGAAATATCCTGTCGTAGTCACACTTCGGCTTTTAGCATTACATGGTAATCTGTAATCATGGCACAAGTAATGAGAAATGCTCTCACTAATTCTATCAAAACAGATGTAAAATTAATCTGATAGAGTCAAAAGAAAGGATAGCGCTAACGTTGCTGATCTAGATGTCCGCAGTATTCTCGAGGTAAGACAGATCCTGATCCGAGCTAAGTCCACTTCTCACTCTGAGCATGCATATTCGGGTCGTCAGAGCGACACAATAGCAATATATACATATATAATGTGCAACGATGATGAACATAAAGCAATAAGTATAGAGTAATGACGCGAGCATGAAATAACCGGTACATGTAACGATAAAGCAGGTGTATCAGATCAGTAATCAATGCAATGTCCATGTCACTAAAGCAATCAGTCTCTAAGTCTTAATGTCCAAGTCATTAAACTCATCGTCAGTCTAAGTGTGAGCGTCAACCACCGCAGAAATATCCTCAACCTTAAGGTAAGCCTCAGGGGCAAGGGAACATAGACTCGAATCACTATCAGTAACAATCAGAAACACTATCAGTACAAATCCTGAAATCACTAAGTATACCGGCAGTGGGACTCCTGAGATTCCGTTGATCGAACTCACAATCAAACTACCCCACCTCCCGCGGTCTATATCAAACACCGACCACGAATCTAAATACTAGTCGCTCCATGACAAGTATACGCGAGAATTGGAGACAGGGTCTCCATCAAGCATGTCTCGACTGGTATCCAAGATAAATGGACAGTGCTCGATATCTTACCTATAACACTAATATAAGTGCTTCCATACCCGTCCCATGCCAGTTATAGTCACACTTATATATGTCCCATAGGCGTCGACAATACAATAACTAATTGATTCCGCTGATTGCGTACAAGTACGTGTCATTTCCATTATTCAATCACGTTTTTACACTAACGTACTTGCCACAATCCAATCACTAACATTTATCATTTGGTAATATACCACGGTAACTAGGATATCGATGTAAATAAACACTATTTACAAGGGTATAACGCTCATGTAATATGATGGGAATACAGTAAATGCACTGCTAAAAACACATGAGCAGCCGGTGTCGGTTGGATTAGAAAAATCATATAAAATCACACGTGCATAATTTAGCGAAACAATATAAAAGGCGTAACCCGTGTATTAAATTATCTCTACAGCAAAATTGGTTTCAAGTCAATCAGGTTTCAGGTTTGCGAGTTATGGTCATTTCATTTTAAGTGTTCACTGCTGGAAATCCGGTTTCTGAACCGGAAGTCCGTTTTGTAACACGTTTTACTCCCGGTTGGGATCATAATTAGGCGACGCTACAGTTAGATAATATTTAGATTTATTTGTTATGTTTCCAACGCATCAGGCAGATCAACAATATTCGTTGTACACAGTGAGATATACATTGTCTAAGGCTAAGATATACATTCTGGTTATGCACGACACTGCGGTACACATTGACAGTTTAAAAAGGTGTTATAAATATCAAATGACACCGGAATGCAATGAGACCGGTACCGTTGGAAAGCTAATTCAATTATCTTCACTTCTATGTATGGTTTTGCACACTTGCGCGCTTACACAGTGAAAGGTATGCGTTCTAGAAACGGGTAAAGGCAGAGATTCTTGCTCTGGACTGCAGTTCAGAGCCATGAATGGCCTCAGTTTTCGTCGTCATAACTTATTAAAATTCAGAGATCAACTATGGGATACTGTAGGTTTATCTGTTGGTTTCGATACGAGCCCTAAAACATTAGGTTACAAGTTGCATTCAGTTTAATATAGATTTTAGAACGTGGCATGTGCGGTGAATTCCAGATTCAACTTCGCCTTTTGGGGTCGTCGTTTCTTATGCGAAACAACGTTATTTTGCATTCAAATTTCTACACGATAATTATAAACAGTAAAGGGATTTATCGATCATAAGTTTCCTTATTTTTATTTAGGTTTTGGTTTAGAATTCGCATCGAATATTCTTGCATTATATACATGTCATGATTGAAACATTGGTTTTACCCAATTAGTTAAAGTGATTTAATCACTACAAGTTCTACACGGTACTAGAAAGGTAATATTAAACTCGAATGTGTTCCACTCAATATGATTAAATAACGACGGTCACACATTAGAATGTAACGATAATTACAGTGTAAATATAATATCGATATAACTATAAATTTGACAAACTAATATCTTATAGCATGTAGAGCAAGTGAGGGGTTCACTTGCCTTGGTCGCTGACATGGAAGCGACGAACGTGCAGACTATTTGTCTCGACACACGAGACGACTACGAACGTTGCGGAATCGGGCACGACGCGACACGAGGCTCGAGCGCGATACGGACTGCGACGGACATGTGCTGTGTTGCGACGGCGACTATGTTGACGACCATGATGGCTACAGAGACCGAAGCCATAGCTTGGACGGCGACAAGTGTGACGGGAACAGTGGCTACGACGACTACACCAGGTGCTCGATAAAATGCCTATAGGGATTCGGCTTGGGCTCGAGCTCAGCTAGATTTTGGCCTGGGCATTATGGTAGGCAACGACGATGCAGAGGGGTGACGTGGTGGTGACGATGGATATCTCGATGGCGGCGATGATGATGAGGTTTGTAGGGGAGTTCAGTGGGTTAAGGTGATGGTGTTTGGAGATGAGGGGATGGGGCCTCGGCACAGAGGCGGTGGAGGTGGTGAGTGGTGATAGAGTTGGGTGATGGAGTGGGTTGATGGAGTGGGACTGCGATGAGGTGGTTGACGGTGGTGGCAGCATAGTCACAAATTCGTCGTTCGGGTATAATTCGGCGAGATCGAAAATTCGGATTCGGAGAACTATTCGGAAAAAATCGGCATGTATTCGGAAAAGATTCGGTAAGTGTTCGGGAAATATTCGGGAAGGATTTCGAGCAAGAAATTAATATATGAGACGCTACGTTTTGATTTTGTGAATTATTTACTGTTTTTTTTGAATTATTCGCTGTTTTTTCACATAATTCGGGAATAATTCCGAATTACTCGGCACGCCGATTAATTCGTCTGATCAAAAATTCGCGAATACGGCGAATAATTCGTGAATTATGTGACTATGGGCGGCAGAGGTAGAGGAAGCGTGTGGTGGTCGGAGGTGATGGCTAAAAGCTGGCGCTGGGTGCTTGTTGTGGGTTTGGTGTTGGTTTGATAGGAAGAAGTGGGGAAGTTCGGTTAGGAGTGGAGGGTGTGAGCTCGAGGAGGAAAGGGGTGATGTCCCGATAGCGGTGAAGGGAGGTGGCCGACAGAGGAGGCATCAACGGTGGTGCGGGGACTCGTGGGTGTTGGGAGGAGGAGAAGACGAGAATGAGTGGGAAGCTCGGAGGTTGGTGGAGGTGGTGATGGTTGCCGAGGCTCGAGGATGTTGGGGGCTCGTGCAGTTTGTGGTCGACGGTGAGGTGGTGGGCTGCGGTGGTGGTGATGCAGATGGTGAGGGGGTCTCGGGTTGCTTGAGGAGGGTGATGGTGGAAGGTTGAGGCAGTGAATGGGGGGAGTGGTTGAGGTCAGGGATGCGGGGGTTGCGCGGGTCTCTCGGGAGCAGTTGAGGGGGAGGCGAGGTCGTGAGGCGGCGTGTCGTACGGGGGACGTTGGGGTGAAGTAGCGCACGACACGCGTGTAGGTTTCGAGGGAGAACCAGAGGCGGCCGTTACGTGGGGAGAGAGGAGCGAGAGGAGAGAGGGAGGTGGCCGCGGAGGTCGCGGGGACGAGGTCGTCAGAGCGCGGGTTGTGGGAGCTCGTTGCGAAAAGGCGGGAAAGGAATGAGAAGAAGGAGAAGGAGAAAGCAGGTTCGGGTCGGGTAGGATCTTGTCGGGTCAGGTAGGGTGTGGGGTTCATGAGTTTGGGTTAGGGAACGTGCCATGGAGGAAAAAGAAAGATATGGTTTGGGTAAAAATAGAATTAGGGTTTTAAGAAATTAATAGTTAGAGTTAGAAAAATAAAAGGGGTTAGGGTTAGGAAAATAAAACGGGTTTGGGTTTGGGTTTAGGAAATAGAAATATTTAAGTTAATAAAAATTAGTAATTTTTGCTTTAAAAATACGGAAATTATTTAAAAAAGAACCGCGTGTTACAGAAACAGTGACGTGGAAAGCCAGCAACGTATTTCCTATGAAAATACGTTAAGCGTAATTAAGCAATATAACAATGTGCAAGAATGACAAGAATAATAAAATGAAACAATTTTATTTATATTCAACTTTATATACAATTGTTTGGAATAAAAAAGATACAATGATAAAAACAAATGCCTAAACAATGGCATACTGAAAGTAAATGCAGGAAGGAGCTAGTAGTCAGGCAGAGCAGCAAACTGATCTAAGTCCTCCGGGCTCGGTTCTATCTCTTCAGAGGCCGGTCCTTCTGACGAACATTCCAAAAAAGAGTCGTCAGTGAGCTAATGCTCGGTAAGTCCCCCAAAAAAGTAAAAGAAGACAACTGAATGTTATATAAAGTGAATAGAAACCAAGAGTGAATAGGTAAGGTTGTATATGAGAGTATCTAAGTATGATCATTTACAAGTATAAGATTGCTATTTTAACGTAGTTTGTAGTTTGATAAAGAATGTATTCATGTATACGAGAGAAGTCCATCTTACCCCGTGCACTATGGTAATATGTAGTACAAAGCCCGGTCATAACTAACGGGACAACGTCACGTGAATTCATATAGATGTCTATTAAAGTGATCTTTCGTGTCACGATATACGTTTCGTACCAATTTACCCTCTTATCCCCGCGTATTGTAGTGCATAGTTCAAGTTAACAGGTCTTTAGCCGAATCTATGAATATAAAAAAATGTGCAAGCTCTTGTTCAAGTTGTAATCATGTATTCAGGTATTCATGTCAAGTTATATTCATGTTTCGGTCAAGTCAAGTATTCAAGTTTAAATTTGGATATTCGAATTCAAGTTCAAGTGTTCAGTTTCAAGATCAAGTGTTCGAGTTTGGATTTGAATTCGAGTTTGTATTTAGGCTATAATCATTTTTTTGTGAATGGATTTAACTGTTGAAATTCTTAAGCTCGAGAGTAATTGGACAACTGCTGCACATGGATGGCAAGATTTGTGTATTTTTCCAAGTCAATTGCCAATGATAACTCCGTTAAGTTGCAGTATTGTCTAATCTGAGTAGGCAAGCACTCACTCTCTCCGGCTTCCTGGAGCTCAAGATAAATGATACCGTTTAAATCTATATTAATCCATTGTCCTTAAAAATTTATTCTTGTTGTTTTAATTGTGTTTATATTGTTTGTATTTCTCGAGGAGGTTTTATGAAAAATACTTTAATATTGTTTAAAAATAAGGTTCGAGGGTGATTTATAATATTAAGAGTTTTTATGAAAATGTATTTTAGTTTTGGTGTTATTTTAGTGATAAAACTTAGCTTTTAAAAGTTTATGGTATTTTTATGAAAACTATTACTTTTGGAAAATTGATGGTAAATAATTTTCACAATTTGTTTTTATTGAAAATACAGATTCATAATTATATATAATTTCCAATGTTTTAAATTGTTTTAAAAAGTCGCATTTCATTTAAACCGTATTTTTATTTTTTTCGAGACCGATTTCTCCATGAGAAGTTATGTATCCCGCTTTACTATCCCAAGGACGTGCAATAACCCGCACCATCCGTAAATGGGTTCCCCTAAAAGGGTTGTAGAGACGCAATTGCAAAGGTCTTAACAATTTCGATTAAAATATTTATTTGTAAAAGCAATGGTATTTTATTATAAACCGTATTTTTTAAATTAGACATACATAAAAAAAACTTCGTGCTATGAAACCATTGTGTGTAATGGGGTAGGTCATTATCATGTGAGTTTTCTAGAGAGATATGTGTTGGTTATCGATTAAAGGGTTGTATTTAAAATTCATGGTATTTATATGAAATTGTTCGATTTATGTGGTTATTTCACATGAAATTTTAATTACATGAAAAGGTAAAAGATGTGAATGATATGTTAAGGTGATATTAGAGGTTCAGAGTGACATTAATTATAGCTAATGTGGCAAAAGTTGTTTAAAAGAAAAGATAACGTGTTAACTCTACTTTGTCGATATTGTTTTAGAAATTATTTTGAGATGAAAAGAAAGAGAGAAGAAGAGACTTACGGTTTTTTAGTGCGTAATAGGACAGGAAAAGAGAGAGGGGAAGCCTCGGGGATCGTGGTAGCATCGAGAGTGGGTTCGGTCTTCGAAATTGAATCGCTACTCCTCTTGGTTTGCTTAACTCCACTTGTACTTAGAAAATTTTGAAGATTTTTTTCAATGAATTTCAGAATGGGAGAGAGTTAGGGGACGAGGTGATATTTTTAGTGAAATTGAGTGTATGGGAATTAAAAATTTTGATTTAAAAAGAATTAAAATGATGTTAATGGGGGGAATTGAAGAGTCTCTGGTTAATCGCAGAGAAATCAAACAAGAAAATTGGGAAGAGGGGAGCTGAAGGGGTATACGGACGAAGCACGGAGGTGTTTGGGGCTACATCAACCGACGGTGTGGCCAGGAATAGGATTTGGGCGGTTGGATGGGGGCCACGTGGTTTGAGACTTTAGGCATGTGTATTATTTTGTGTTAACTCATTTATACTGTTTGATTTTTCTAAAACTTTTCATTTCGCCGTGTATTGCAAGTGTAACTCTTCGGCTTCCGAAAAGATAAAAAGAAAAAAATATAAAAATAATTGGGACTGATGGGAATCGAACACAGGATATGGCAGAGCAGTGCCGAAGCTTAACTAGTGAGCTATAAATTGTTTCTTATTTTTATTAAACAAAAATAACTTACAACTCGTAATCAGGCTGAAATACGCTTTCTATACATTTGAATAAGTTACATTTGTACATGGATTTCAGAGTCGTTACACGTTCATATATTTTATCTATGAGTGTATACGGGCTTTTGATATAAGTGGGCTCCAACAATAAGACTTAAGTCTTGTTGAGATTTGTCCCATGTTATATCTTATACCCATGTATCTTTCATAGTTTTTCCAATGTGAGACTATTTTAGTCTCTTACATCTCAATACTCTCCCTCACATACAACCATCATTTTTTTTTGGTGTGGTTGTCGTGTGTGGATTGCACAATACTTGTAGAGCTGGATCTCTCAAGGCACTTTTTTTGTGCTTGTAGCCTGACTCGAGGCATTGTCAAGATTTTGGATCGAGCCATTGGCTCTGATACCATATTAGATTTTTTAATATATATTTTAAAGAATGAGGTGGATTATATATATATTTTAGTCACTCACATATCAACGGATATAACAGGAACGAATAATTTTATCGGTCAAAACAGTTCCTAAAGTGTAAAGGTGATTCATAAATTATTAAGCATTTAATGTATTTCTTCACATTCTTCTCGTTTCAGTCTTTGAATTCTTTATCCATGAATGTTCAACAAATCCTAGTATCCATTTAGAATGTATTTTCTGCCTATGTTAAAAGATTAAATCTTACGGTTGATGTTAAACTGAGTTTTCCCATTTATTTGTGCTTGCTGACTTGGTTAATTTCTCTGCCAAACCATAATGGTTTTGGTTATGTATCCTTTGCTTAATGGATTTTTTTAATATTCAGACCTATATTGAACTAAGCAAAATTTGAGTGCAGGAACTGTTTTTGCCTATGGTGTTACAAGTAGTGGGAAGACTCACACAATGCATGTAAGTTTAAAGTCTTTTACGCTACAAGGTTAAATTAATTGTCTGCTGTTACCTTCCTACTTTTGGAATATTCTTGATATTCATAATCTTGTGGTATGGATTGTGTTACTTAGTTGAAATTGATTGATTTTCCTCCAGCCTTTTTTTGGTATCATCCCCAATAAATTATTTGATTACATCTTGGTCACATTGTCTGAATTGTTATTTTGTGCTTGTCTGTTCATCAAGTTGCTTTGCACGGATATCTTACCCACAATTCAAGCTGCTTACAATGTTGTTAAACACACTCATTCTCCTTGGTTGTCTGGTGAATAATGCATAAACAGATCATAGGCTGCATAATTGGATTACATGGAATTTTGCATAAAAACACGTACACATGCAGGCGTGTGTGTCCGTGTGTGTGGGCATATGTGTATGCGCACATGTGTGTGTATGTTCTGAAAAACATTCAGAAAAATAGTTGACATTATGTTGATGGGGAGATAAAGGAATAAATAGATCTTAGTGGATATTGAGTTTGTGCATCAAGTTTTGAATTAAATGGGTTATGTACATCCTATACGCCCCGATCAAATGGCCAATAGTCTGCATACTGAAATTATGCGGTCGTCGATCCTTTTAATACTATTCGAGAGGTTGCTGGCCGAAAACATTTAAGTGTTGATCAATCTACCTTTGAAGCATTGTTTTACTACCCTCGATCTTTTGTTCTGAAAGATTACCAGGGACAGTTTCTTTTAGGACTAGTTTATTTATGCATGGCTTGCATATTTTTGCGGATGATAAAAAATTATTCCATTCCATTAATTTAGTGTTGTCACATGATTTTCATTATATTTCATTGCCCATGATAAAACTCTTCAGCAATATCGTTAAATTAGTAAATGAAAAAAATTCTATGTAGAAAAATTGGAACACATGTTCCTTTATTTAGTTAAAATGTAATTGCTGTATAACAATAGATACGCTCCATATGGTTATCTTTTATTTTCCCTGAGTATTTCAGAACGATGCATACCAGTAAGTATGCTCCCCTCTAATGTTGGATACTTTAGAAAATTTAACTGAATCACACAAACGAGCAATCTGGATCCGCAGTCCTAAAAGAGACTTTGTTTCTCATCATGATGTTGATCCTGATTATCCGAAAGAGATGGAGAGGTATAACAAATAACCAGCTCACTAATTCATGTCCCTAGAAGCGACTTCTTTTATGTTTTAGTGAGCTATTTCTGAATATAAATGCGTGTGAGGTAGTAATATTGTGAAATTTTTATTTAATTTTATATTTGGATGCGACCATCTAAGATGGTGAGTGATGAAAATATTTTTAACATCTTAGGTTAAGATTTTTTTCCTGTATAACATCCTATTCCTGTGTACCCATTAATTATAGACATGGTGACCATTTTTGTTTGAAGGCTTTTGAATTAGATCTTTATCAGCCAATGCTTTTTAGTTGATTTTAGTGTTGAGTCTCAGAAACTCAAATGAACCAAGGAATTTTAGTTCCTATTTTGCAGTTTCTTGATGGATTGTTGCATTTGTCCTATGAAATGCCTCTATATTGCTAGTTCTGGATTCAGTTCTTTGTTAGTTTTAGTATTGATTTGAATTCAACAAACCTTGACTTCCTAAATAATTCTAATGGAAGTCTTGAATTGCTTTGTAACTAAGTATTTCCAAAGGGAGTCTATAAAACTATACAATGCTTAGTCTGTCCTTTGCGTATTGCGTTTGATGACCGCTTTAATCATAATTTCATCTCCTCTCTTTTATATGCTCATCATAATGGCTTACATTAGTTTTTGTTACCTATATAGCTAGATAATTTAAGGATGCTATGAAATGCCTATATATTTCTTGTTTTCATTAAAAAGAAATGGATAGGGTCAATAAGACCCTAGCCTAATAAAACAATTCGTTGATATTATCAGATGAGACAAGCCTTTCTTGTTTACTATTAAATGCTTCTTTTTATACTTCGCTCTCACTTTGAGATTTTGATTTATTTATGATATTTTCATTATGGTTTGGCATACTTGGTGAAACTAATCTAACCAATTCGATTATTTGTCCTTGAGTCATAATTGGTTAGTTTTGCGAATTGCAGGGTGACCAGAAATCTCCTGGAATCATACCGATGGCCATCAAGGACGTCTTCAGTATAATTCAAGAGGTATGCAAACTCCTATCTGCAACAATTTGATTATTTTAGTCTCCAATCATCTCTCAGCCTTCATTTTATTTGGATATGCTGAAAGACTCGCTGATCGCTATTTTGCTTAGACAAATGGATATCTGCTTTCAGCTTTGTTCGTGGATTCTACCATTATATCATCAACTTGCAAGCATGTCTTAATAAACTTGATTAGCTACCACACCCTTCTGTTTTCCATAAATTCTATTTAATTCTTCTATTCCTGATTCTACTAATTCTTCTATTCCTGATGCTACTTCATCTCAATTTTATAGCTGCATTTATGTGGAGTCCAGGTCCCCAGCCAACATCAATATAGCTCTTCACAACTGAAATGCTGTAGCAGTACTGTAATAGTTACATTAGTTTAATTAAAGTTTTTAGCTGTTATATGATTTGAGTATAATTTTGTTTGTAAAGGGTTTGTTACACTTGATCTTTCTCGATACCCTAAGCTATATACATAGCTTTTTTTTTGGGATGCGACTGTTGCAGGGACCAAACCAATGAGCTCTTACATTGGATAAGAAAGTATTACCTCAAGGGCTATGCTCCTGTGGTCTAAATATATAGCTAGACGAGGCAAATTTGGCCATATACATCACCATTTATGGCAGTTATATCCTTACTGTAGTCATTCACCGGCATAATGAAATATCTTGCATGCCTATCGGCTGTCATATTGTGCTTTAGCACCTGTAAAGAATATAAACTTTAATTGCTGATAAAGTTGATGATGGTGTTTTTAAATTTCAATATTTCTTGTGTTAACTTGATATTCATTGTTAAATTACTTTGCTTTTTTTTGGCAGACTCCTGGAAGAGAGTTTTTACTTCGTGTATCATATCTTGAAATTTATAACGAGGTGAGTATTCTTAGCTTATAGAAACCAGTGAATCTAGCCGGTTAATCTCACTTGAAATTTGACCTGAAATTCTCATTTCTTTATGTAAAATGTATATTTCTATTGAACCCGTAATTTCATCTGCATATCAGAAGTCACATACACTTATCTTCTATAACAATAATAAACTGAATGCACATTGTGTTTTTTTTTCTTAAGATCAAATAGTTACATGTATTACTTTAGATTAATAGTTATTTCATGTGCTATTTTTCTTTAAATCAAATAGTTACATGTATTATTTTAGATTAATAGTTATTTATCTTGTCCATTCATGTATAAATTTTTATGGAGCTTATCTTCATAATGTTGTTCCAGGTGATAAATGATTTACTTGATCCCACAGGACAAAATCTGCGTGTCAGAGAAGATGCTCAGGTCTGGTGCTCAAAGTCCTCGAAATTACTACTGCTAAAGCTTATTATTATGCGATCTCACTTGCATGTTCTGTCCTCATCACAATCAATTGGATTTTTTTTCCTTTAGCCTGCGTATCTTCGTGCATTCGCATTCGCAGATGTGTTTGCGTCGATGAATGAAGTTGTGCTTAATTTGTTCACTTCTGTAATGCATTCTTCTTATCTTAACTAACCAGTATAACTTGTAAATTACATTAATACACAAAAAATTATCCTCGAAAACCATGGCAACCATGCTTTTGTCTTTTTGTAAGTCTGAAACATGCACTTGTTTTACACAGATTTACTTTAGATCACCATTTGATACAGCAGTACTCATGCATATTAATTTATTGCATCATCTTTTGAAGAGAGCAACATGTAGCTTCAATAGACATGGTGCTATTTTAGTTGAAGGGTTTTGGATGATGTGAAGAACAATTTCAATTACCCATGGATGTGATGAGAAGTGATTTTTGCTATAAAAAGAATTTGGCTGTATAAGAATAGAATAATAGAGCATGATATTAATTATCAATTATTTCCTACCCAAGGGATGATGCTCGCCTTTATTCTTATTGTTCTCTATCTTTTATAATTATATTGATCTTTACTGTTTAATAAAAAATTAAGTGATCGATTTATATTTGCCTTTGTGCTTTTCTGATATTTATTCCAAAATTTGTAGTCTTGCTGTCTCCAATTGTCTATTTTCCTCATAAAGAACCTTTAATATATTTAGTTATCAGCATTAAAAAATGTGCAGGGAACCTATGTTGAGGGAATAAAGGAAGAAGTTGTTTTGTCAGCTGGACATGTACTTTCCTTCATTGCTGCCGGTGAAGGTGATGCTCTATTCATGTGATAAATTTGTTTCTTCAATATATGCCATTCTATGCATAATGGTATTATTCTGCATCTATAAGCATGTTACAGACACATGCACAACAGATTTGCAAAATGTAGGACATAGGAAATGGTTATATTATTTGTCTATTTACTTAATTATATCTATTATGATATAATAAACTATGGTAGAAACTTGTAGCTATCTATTTTCAAAAGACAAACAAAAAAAAAATTATGCTTTTAACTTTAATAAGATTTCTTGAGTACACCCCAAATCATGAATATATGCAATTTAAAGCAAAACACATAAGAATTTCAATCCATAACAGTTTAAACAAATTAAATTTTAGCCTTTTTTAATTGGGACCTAACCAGCATGAATTTGTATACGGATAAGGGACATGATATGAGTCCGATTAACGGATCCA
Organism: Agapanthus africanus; assembly: GCA_030015575.1. Taxonomy (NCBI): domain Eukaryota; kingdom Viridiplantae; phylum Streptophyta; class Magnoliopsida; order Asparagales; family Amaryllidaceae; genus Agapanthus; species Agapanthus africanus. The sequence goes on from CM057338.1 coordinate 129,230,406, forward strand.
TAGTTTTCCAAAAACCTAGGGTAGGATTCGTTAGGATCTGCTGAATTTTGGTTGTTTAAATACATTTACATAAAAACAAAATACCATCACATTAACAAATCTAAATTAACATTACAAATAATTTGTAAATATTGATGTGTAAATTTTTGGTATGTTGGCCATTGGTACATGTTCAATGCATCTAGAATAAAGTATAAATTTTAGGATGATCCATAAAGAGTTTCTCAGGTATTCTCCATTAGTACATGTTCAATGCATCTAGAATAAAATATAAATTTTAGGATGATCCATAAAGAGTTTCTCTGGTATTCTTAGCGGATTTGATAGAATTCAACTTGGATACGAATCCGATATGGATACGTCGCCTTGATGACAAACTTGTTTAACATAAATTGGAACCGGCTTCTATAACCCGACTTCATCATTTGCATCAATTCGAGACTTTACTCCTAGTTCTAGTGGATGCACATAAGAGAGATGAGATATTTAATATCCTCGTATCCTTAAAGTTATCAAAGTTGTCTTATCCCACAATTTGATTTCTCAATCTATGTGCTAAATAGAGCCCAATCTTTTCAGACGTGATGTTGGCAGTATGTCGGAGTGTCAGCGTGTCCGATATGGGTCGCACACTGATATAACAAGAAAATAGAAGGATCAATGCTTCCTAGTTCCGCATTATGCAACCGATCGTTTCCTTCAGCTTTGGGAGCTGCTATTTTATTGAATATCATGGGCATGTCATTGTGAAAATTTCAATCTAAATCATTATCTTACAGAAATTAGAGTGAGATTGTATAATTATTTTAACAAATTTTACCAGTGAACTAACTCACTAATTGCGAAAAACTTATTCTACATGGTCACCTTCATTTGTGGCTCACTCTGCAGTACTGTAATTTATTTTCTTCTGAATTGCTACTGGTGATGTCTTCATCATTTATTCTTTTTCATTACATTTGGCTTCTTTTTCTAGTCAAGTACTTTTTACTTAATACTAAGCAAGCTTGTCTCTTGATAGGGCTCACACATCATTATTGTGGTCCATTTATTCTCCTATTAGCCTCTTCCTTCTGGACATGCTGTGTATATTTCTATTTGATCATCATGCTGTATATAACTGATCCTTCCATGCCATCTGCAGAACATCGCCATGTTGGTTCTAATAATTTTAACTTGTTTAGCAGTCGGAGCCACACTATCTTTACACTGGTATGTTTGGCTTCTTGATCTTGATTTTGTAAATTACCCAATGGTTACTATCTTTACTATCTTGGTTTTTTGACATCTCGAGGTTTTTTTGCTATATCATATGTATGGCTCCATTTTATCCCCTAATTTTGCCCAACTCTCAACAGAACTTAAAAAACATTTAGAGCATTCAGAATCATCCTTCAACTAGAATAAAACTCAGAAAGCCCTCAAATCAAGTGATATATATCCTTAATGAGAGATTTTCTTGCATCCATGTTAAACCCAAGGGCAGAATTCGATGCTAAATATATCCACAAGAGCTATGAGCCTAAGCTATGGAGATGAATCTAATGGCCGAAATTAGAACAGCTAACTAGAAGGAAAATCCATCACAGGTTTTAAATGAAGTTGATTAAAAAAAAGTCGATAATTACCTCACCCTTGAATTTAAAAGTTCTCATTAAAACCAGAACTTTCTAAATACCTCAGGGCCTAAGTAACGTAAACTCTTAAAATTGCTTAATATACATTTCTGTCTGAGCTGACCTCAAAATTCCCCTGATTCAGGAAAGAATCTTGGGAAACAAAGTAGGATAATATGATATAGCATACAAAACTGCATTCATCTCCGAGATATAGTACACATCACATTACGGCAGTGTAACATTTTACAATTTAACGAATCTTCCACTTGCGAAATAGAATCACATGTCCAAATGATGAACACTTTTCATCAGCTATAATATTGCTTTTATTGTTGTTGCTCTGGTAGAGGTACCTTTTTGGTTAGGCTAATGATCTCATTCAACCAAGGAACCACCCTGCATACTCCCTTTTATAAAATAGGGAAAAGACATGATGTTCTAAGGAATGAACTTCGTCTCTAAATAAAAAATAAGCAAAAAAAAAGGAGTTCAAAGCAATCACATGCTCAATTGATGAACACTCTCATCTTCTTTTTGAGTTACTTTGCATGCCTCTTTAGCTTTATATATTTGTAGGTGAGTTGCTGTTGTATCTTAGACAGATTTCCTGGTATCTGTTGTTTCTTAACTACAATTGATATTTAACAGTTTGTATTTAAAATAATCTATCTGCTTCATCATGATTCTATTTGTGTGTTATGCTTATGCAGAATACTGTTTACCATTTAAAAATATGTGAACGTTGCAGAAATTCTCCTTTTGTGGTTTGATTATTATCTTCTTTTTACAGTCTTCCCTTGCTTGAGATGCGGGGACTTTTTTTTACGTATATGATTGTGCTTTTGGTTGGTAGCTCCATACACGCCAATATGTATTTTTGTCTCAAATGTTTCAATGCATGCTGTATCTCCTCATTTTTATTTTCCTGTTGCATATTTTCCACAGATGATCGAGAGTAGCGCTCATGGTGATGAATATGACGGAGTGATGTACTCTCAACTTGTATGCTATGAAATAACCATAAACTTAAATTTCACTATTTAATAATTGTAGTTCCTCACCCTTTATGTTTTCGCAGAATCTAATTGATTTAGCAGGATCTGAAAGTTCCAAAACTGAGACAACTGGACTAAGGAGAAAGGAGGGATCATATATAAACAAAAGTCTTTTAACACTTGGAACTGTAGGTGTTAACTGCTTCTCCTTTTCTCTGTTTTTATGCCATCCTGCTCATTATTCTCTTATAAAGCTTTCTGACACCCCCCAATTTCTTTAGAATGATTCTGGCATTGCTTTTCACAGTATCATGCTTCAGTTGTCAAAAGTTCTTTTCTCACTTTTATTGCTTAATGAGGCTCTTGTTTGTTACTTCTGATGACCCCTATTATTTGATTTGATTTGATTTGATTTTGTGATAATATTGCAGAACCTTAATTAAATAATAGTGTTTATGCGCAAAGTAGGTGAAGGGTATTTAATGTATTTAAATAAGGAAAATTCAAAAGGGTATTGGAAAGGAATTTTTAGATAACTATCTTTTTCTCAAGGGATTTAGATACAAAAGCTAATGTAGAGGTTTTTACTATTTGCTTTTTCTCTTGGGAAAAGGGTTTGAGGGTGGATTTCGACAATTTTTCCTTTATTTTCTTTTTCTGAATGAATGCTTATGACGTTATTTCGTTTTGGAATTAGTATTATGTAGCATATTTTTTGCGTGCATCCATGTTATGATAATATGACCTTTTCATGTGTATTCAGAACATGTAGGCATAGAATAAGTTTAGTGGACTAAACTATATATTGTTGTCGATGGCATGACTATGAACAGGGTAAATTATTCATGAAAGCACATAATGGAATTCTTGCAATGGTTCACACATTCACTGAGCATAAACTTCATGGAAAAAATAATTTTACTGATCCTAATTATATATCTGGATTACTGATAAAGCTTTTCCTGGCCACTCTAATAACGGTTGTATTCTCTTTTAGAATTTCTGAAATTTTTATTCTGTAAGCAGATCTATGTATTTTAATATTTATGGTCCATGTATTTTATGAACTTATTGAAATCACGCGCATGTGCAGAACTATGTTTTAGAGGTTGCGATGTGTGACTAAAACTAATAGGGTAAAGCTGTTGTCATGTCATATTTACTTATTTCAAATATCAGTTGTTTAGAACTTGCTGTGTTATGCTTTTAACGTAATTTTACAATTTTATTTGACATATACAGATATTCTTCTGAGTTCTGAGTATTTCCATCATTGTTTATTGATTCTTTGCACATTTAGCTCCTTAATTTTCAAACTTTCCATCCTGATTGTCCCGCCAAACATTGAAGGTAATTGGAAAGCTAAGTGATGGGAAAGCTTGTCATATACCTTATCGTGATTCTAAGCTGACCCGCCTTCTGCAATCTTCGTTGAGTGGCCATGGTCATGTGTCGGTGAGTGGTGACCTCTTTCCACATGTCATTTGAACAAAGTAATCATATATGTAACTCAAATATATCTGTCAAGAGACAGAAATACTGGTTTCCATATGGGGAAAAACTAACCTATCTTTTGCAGCTCATTTGCACAGTTACTCCTGCATCAAGTAATATGGAAGAAACACATAATACATTGAAGTTTGCAAGCAGGGCAAAGCGAGTTGAAATTCATGCTTCTCGAAATCGGGTAGATATATGCTTGTGAAATTTTTTAGTAGTTGTTGAGTAGCAATCATGGATCGCACACTTATTTACTTGTTTGCTTTTTTATCAGATTATAGATGAGAAATCCCTGATTAAAAAGTATCAGAAGGAAATATCAGTCTTAAAGCAGGAACTTGATCAGCTTAAGAAAGGGATCCTTCCTGGTATCACTCAAGAAGAAATTATTAGCTTGAGACAGCAGGTGTTTGCTTCAGTTCTATGCATAAAATAGGACCACTCAACAATTTAGGACTGTTGTATACAATTATATTCATGGTTCTAACCTTCATTTTTCTATAATATGTTGATCTCTCTTAATATAACCAACAGCTAGAAGAGGGTCAAGTAAAGATGCAATCTCGTCTAGAGGAGGAAGAGGATGCGAAAGCTGCTTTAATGAGCAGAATACAGAGACTTACAAAACTCATTCTCGTTTCCACGAAAACAGGCGATTTACCTGGTCACCAACACCGCCAGTCTGTAGGTGAAGATGATGTAAGTTTCCATACTGCACCTTTATTTATGTATCACTATTTTAATTTTAAAATGTATAGTAGATTCACTTCTTCTTTTTTGTTGCATATATAGGGCATTGTTAACCATGCCTGTGCTTGTGTTCAAATGTCTTATCCTTCTCTGCCCATAAAAGGATTGGATATAACTTGTACTATTCTTAGTTTTGTAAATATTTTGAGGACATTTCTTTTTCCTTGTCAACCAGTGCCCTTCATGATATTTGACATATTCTACTCGGAAATTGTCTAAGTTCTACTTTTGTGCAGACCTAAATGCTTAAATTAAAAAAATTACTGATCTGTCTCAGAATTTCTTTTATTTTAGAAACTGGATGTTTTACGTGAAGGTTCTCCACAACTTCTTGAAATTGACGGATCCTTAAAAGATAGCCTACCTTTTCTTCTATCTGATCCAAGTAAGTTGAATGAAGATAATTCATCAATGAGTAGCTTTGTCACAGAAGCAACACAAGGTGGAAATGCAAACGGCTATAAGGCTCCAATGGTAAGCATTGCATCCTCTGTGCATTATATGACTATCATACTTACATACACATACATGTACATAAACGCGTGCATGCGCGCGCGCACGTGTGTGTAGACAGACAGATTGATTTTTCTTAAATTTAAGTGGCTACACGCTTCTGTTGCATGAATTGTTTTGGTGGAATATGATTCTCCGGTAAATTTTTCCCTCATTTTATTGAAACTCTTGGATTCTCCACATAATGAGACTAGTTGAGGATTTGTAGTAGGTTCAACCATGTCATTGGAAAATGCACTTTAGTTGTATGCTGATCCCAATAAAATATATCAAAATCACTTTGTGTTTGAATTAATCCTTGTTTAGTTGGTTTATTGTGTTTTAGTTGTTATTTCCCTTTCATTTCCTGTCTTTGTTATACTTCTTTCCTTTTACTTTCTTTGAGACCTAATATATTTCATGCTTGATGACTGATATCATCTAGCTATTTCCCCGATCGTCACTACATCCATCATGAATTTTTATTTGTAGGAACATTTTGTTGATTTACTACCAAAAGAAAGTCCATCTTTTTCATCTTTGCAGATTGGAATAACAATGTCAGATCAAATGGATCTCATCGTGGAACAAGTTAAGATGCTTGCTGGGGAGATAGCGTTTAGTAGCAGTACACTGAAACGATTAGTAGAGCAGTCCGTGAACGAACCAGATGGCTCTCAAGTTCAAGTATAATTGCTCTCTTTACATGCATTATATTGTAGTCATTATGTTTTTTCCTTTTCTTTTGTTGTTTGTGTGTGTGTGTGTCTTTTCGGGTGTGGGGGGTGGGGGTGGTGAGACAAATGAAGCCACGATTCATTAGCCAAGCTTGGTTCTATAAACCTAATGACCAAAATTGGCCAGTGTGGAAACAAGAATACAAAGGAAATGATGATTAGGAGAGAAAAAATTCCGCAAGAAATGCAAGTTATTCAAATTTCAAAATTCGAATCGAATAATATCTAATTTTTTAATGTTTTTTGGCAACCCAAAAAAAAATTTGGCTACCACAACATGCCTGGATTTTCATGGTCTTCAATGTAAGTTTTTCCCTTTGTTTCTTTCTTTTTTAATTTTCACTATTTTACGCTGCAGATTCAGAATTTGGAACGAGAGATCCAGGAGAAAAGGAGGCAGATGAGGACCTTAGAGCAACGCATTATGGAGAGTGGCGAAGCATCTATGGCCAATGCATCATTGGTTGATATGCAGCAGGTACCTCTACTGTTCTTTCAAGTTTCCATGAGCATCTTTAGTTTTCATTGATTTTTCAAGTGGTTGCTATATTTCTTGATTTTACTATTTGGCTTTGGGAAACAGACTGTCATGAATTTAATGACACAGTGCAGCGAGAAGGGATTTGAGCTAGAGGTTCGTCTTGTTTACCAAATTTATATGTCAACTTCAGGAATTAGAAATTACAAGTTAGAACATGGTCAAAGAAGATATCATGTTTTATCTGGAAATTCTCTCCTTTATGTACATGTGTTTCTCAAAAATCGATAGCCCTTTTTTCCTTTTACGGTTTGTTTTTGTGGCATGGATGGCTTTCAACTCTATAACCTGTATCCAAATTTTTGCAGTTGAAAACAGCAGACAATCGTATTCTGCAGGAGCAGCTGCAGCAGAAGGTATGTAGCTGGAATTCTGTGCTGTACTGTGGAATATTAAGCACACATGAAGATCCTGGTAGAATAAACTTACACTAGTCTACCCTTAACTATGACCGTTGTTCACTTAGCTACCTCTTCTTTTTTCTTTTTTTTACTGTAGGGGTGTAGGCTACCTTAAAGTGCTTCATATTAGGGTATAGTAGTGAAACCACTCCCTCAAAACCAAAGTTTACGGGAGTTTACTTCAATAAATTTTTTAAGTATTACAGCGGAAAAATATCAATTGTTAAGGGTATTTTAGTGTTAATTTAACCATAAAATAGTGCATATCTCCTCTTCTTTCCATCAAAAAAGATTCAGACCAATCTATAGATATATGGACGCCTATATTTAAAGCAAGCCTTATCTTACTCAATCTGGCAGTGTGTTGAAAGCAGCCAACTGCAAGATCAAGTGCTCCATCTGCAACAGCAATTAAACTGGATGAAAACAAATATGCAATCATTATCTGCAGAACCGGTCTTCTCCATAGAAATCGACGAATTGAGGTGTAAATCACAATCTCAGGTCATTGCCTTGATCTTTAGCTTTAAATTCTTCTTTAGAGCATTTAATACTCAAATGACAATTAATTTTTATGATCTGAATTCTGCTTTGTCATTGTGCTTCTTTTGCAATTCAGTGATTCTCTACTGTATGTTTACATGATTAATTTTCATGATCTGAATTTATTCCAGACTTCTTTGCCATTTTACCCTTATTTATGATTGGCCCTGCTCCCATTACTCATCAATTTAAAAATTTCTATTGCCTAGATTTTTGCTGGGTCATGCACGTGAAACTTTATTTTGGGAGGGAAATGGCCAAAGCCCCAAAGCCTCTCCCCTTTATAATGTGTTTGCCAGCTGATTTTGGATGCTAAATTTTCTCTGTAACCATTTTAATATATACTAACTTGAATTATTTTCTTTTAGCCCATGTTTCTTCATTTTTATTTTCAATGTGAACTAATATTGTTCAGCCTTTAAATCACATTTTGAAGTTATTAATTTCTACTGTAGTTCATTAGAAGCCATGTCTATATATTTCTCTTGTCCTTGTGGCTTTGTAGTATAGATGCATCACAGATTACCATAGGCCCTTCATAATAAAAAAGGTGGACATTACATCTAATATCATGCCTCAATTTTCAACGTTTTTTATTATACCTCTCAAAGAACTTAAGGAGGCTGGGGATTTATGGTGGAGCCTTAGTAAGTGGTAAATATGTGTACAATATCAATATGCTGTTATAGTTAGATGAGACATCCCTTTCTAAAAGCTGTGTCATTTTGGAAAACACTTCTTGAGTCTTGACTTCTTCTAAACTTTTCATCATTTTAATCGTTTTACTCAAACTAATACTAATTCTGGAAATTCACAATTCTTCTTTATATGTGCTTTTAAATTTCCCAATCAAGAATCGCCACTTATTAAAGCCCCCCCCCTCAATATGGGATACAGGAGTGGCATTCGCCCTAACAATTCCAAATTCAAAGCCGGCAAGGACCAAATTCATAAAACGGGTCAAATGGTAGACTATTCATGGAACAGGATTTAATGCTTGCATGGTAGTTGTATACACACAAGCTTTTGCACATGTGGTGCCGTGAAAAAATTAATATTTTATACATCATTTTTGTGTGTGAGGAGAGGGGGTGAGAATAATGCAATTGAAATTAGCCAAATTAAGATTTTAAATAGAAGAATGGTGATGTGGATAGCTTTGAAGGGAAAGAGGGAGGGGTGGCGGATATAGAATTTGAAAAGTCGATGATATAGATAGCTTGAAACGAGAGAATTAACTTGGGGAACGAGGATATTTCTCATTTTTTATGTCCACTTTTTGAAAATGATAGGTCATCAATAGATGACATGAGCTACACCTTTGGAGTTTGCATTATAAGAGTAGAGATATTCTTAGAATTTTAATTAATGTCATCTTGTGGCTGTCTCTTATCGAGTAGAAATTGGCCTTTCAGTAAAACAATTACACTTAAATGATGCTGACAATGCTAAATTTAAATAAAGAATTTTTTTTTACTCTGCAGGCAATGCTTACATTGCTAAGAGTTACTCTCTGGGTAATCTATATACATATTGATGAAAGTGATTTTTTAGTTCTCTGATGGATGGCATTGCCATTCTTCTGATGAAAGTTGAAATACTGCGATGACAAAAACTAATTTTGGAAACTGGCCAATAATGAGGCATACCAAAGCACTACACTTTATAGAGGATCAACTCATCTCACATTGTATGTTGCTTCATGTGTATTGACCACTTTGTTAGTTACCTAGGAATTTCCTTTAAATGCATGTTCCAATAATTCCCCTGTGTGGTTTGTTTATATGGTAAATTTCTTGGTTTACATTACTATAATTGATTTTAATGAACTAAGTTGATTTTTTTTTATAGGAGGCTGAGAATAAGAAATTAAGCCACGAACGAGTTCAACTAATAGAGGAGAACCGAGGTTTGCTCAGTCAAAACCAAAAGTTGGCTGAAGAAGCTTCTTATGCTAAAGAACTGGCATCTGCAGCTGCGGTTGAACTTAAGAATTTGGCCGAGGAAGTAACAAAACTCTCATTAGAAAATGCTAGGCAAGCAAAAGAATTATTAGTTGCTCAAGAAATGGCACATTCTAGAAGTGGCATCAGAAAGAATGAAGGCGTCAAATTTGGGAGAAGGAACCGGCCTGTTAGCCGAGGTGGTGATGAGTCTGAATACTGGAATGTTGAATTTGATGAGATGAAGATGGAGGTGCTGGCAAGGAAGCAAAGAGAAGCTTCTCTTGAAGCTGCTCTAGTGGAAAAAGAGATCCTTGAAGAAGAATACAAACGGAAGTTTGATGAAGCCAAGAAAAGAGAAATGGCTTTAGAGAACGATTTGGCAGGAATGTGGGTTCTTGTTGCAAAACTGAAGAAGGGTGATTCGGATATATCAGAGTTGAATGGTGCATCAGAGTTGAATGTTGATGAGAGATCTGTGAATGGAACAGACCTTAGCAATGAACAGAAAGAAAGTAAAAATGATTACAGGGATGCTATAGTTAGAAAGAGGCAAGTGTCTGGTGGATTGGTAAAACGAAACGGTGAGCAGTTGAATCGAAGCCCAGAATTTGAACCGCTGCTCGTTCGTTTGAAGGTAAGCTGCTACATTTTAGTTTGGGCTACTTCCTTATGCACTCCCTAATAAAAATCTCAGCTCCATCAGGAAAAAGGTCCTATTAGGATTTAGTATTTGCAGGTCCTTCATAAATGGACTTCTCTGCATCAGTTCCTTCTTAAAAGTGTTTTGCACTCGTTTATTTTTACTAATATGAATTATGTAAATAGCAAGGACATTCTGATATTATAAAAGGAAGTCCATAAAGGTTTTAACAAAACTTATATATTATTAACAAGGACATAATTATAAATGAACATTATTCTCTTTCAACTATGCAAATAAGTTCAGGTCTGAGAATAATGATGGGTTGAGTGTGGGGTTGTTTGCCATTTAACTAGAACCAGACTGCTTAAATTGTGCTTGCTAATTTATATTTTTAATCTACATTTTATAGAAAAGTTTATTACAAATATAGCATCTTCATAATTAGCTACGGGTGATATTGGGATTGAATAAGAACTAATTGGAGTTTATTTACTTATGGTGGCAAAAGTCATCATCATCTAAGTATCTTCTCATCGATATAGAGTTAGCTATGAAGCAAAGTTCACAAAAGATATGACAATTTTGTGGTAACAAAGAATGGTAGCAGAAGTTTCAAAGTTTGGTTATTCCCAATTAGTATATCGATATACCTGAAAACTATGAAGCACGGACACCTCTGGTTGCTTGCCATGTCCGTGTCCGACACGTAGCGGACACTTGGCCCAACACGAGTCCGACATACATTGGCCGTGTCCACCTATTTTGGACGTGTCCAACACTTATGAATTGCATTTCTATGTGTTTTGCTTTTAGTTTTATAAATGTATTAGTTTGTGTTTAAAATCACTCATGGTTTTGAATGAAAATTATAATATTAATTTTATTTTTATGGTGCTTTTAATGATAAACTACTACATGTTTCCTCTTGTAGTGCATTATATTTTGTCTAATATATATAATTAATATATTAAAAAAATAATATAGCTCTATCCCCATGTCTACCTTTTTACAAATTTTCCTTATCCGTATCCACGTCCGCGTCTGTACTCGTGTTTGTGTTCGTGTTTGTGCTTCATAGTCTGGACGTTACTCTGTTTCATATTGCTAGTCTTTTTTTTTTTTGCTCTATTTTTTTTTTCAAATTTCTTGACCCTTCAGAATTTCAAGAAATTATTTTTACTCAATCCTTCTAAACTTCAAATATGGAGCACCAAAACTATCCCTAAATATTGAAAAAAACACCCTTGAAGTTTCAAGAGATTCTATAATGACAATATAAAGTAAAATTATGGACATCACTTCTTTGACATTTTAGATTTTAGAGAAGTTATAACTCTTCTTAATAAGTGTGCAAGGGTCGAAAGGGACCCATCATATAATGAAACAATGGGAGTATGACATATTTATATTAAACTGAGTCCAAAAAGTAAGCAATATTTTTCTTCTATTTGTTTGATTCACATGGATCTTGCCTAATACCAAGTAACTACTAACAAGTACACTTTCTCCTAACTTATCATTTATCATGGTATTTGATTTTTCTAGTTTATTTTTATGTCATTCCAACATATATTCACTTTGAATGCCTTCGGATGTGGAATATAATTATTTTAAAATATACTTCATATTAACATTACATGTACCCTTACGATAGAAATAATTGAATGCATGAAATATATTTATGGTGCTCAATATGGACTTGCATTCCCAATACATCATTCAAAGCGCTCTGCTAGGCAGAACCTCTAACTGATGAGAACCCAAATCCAATATGTGAAACCTTGGTGCAAACACATACATTACGATGTAACCATTTTTATCTTGCAAATTCAGGCTAAAATCCAAGAGATGAAGGAGCAAGAACTGGACTCTCTAGGGAATGGGGATGCAAATTCCCATGTTTGCAAAGTTTGCTTTGAATCGCCGGCTGCTGCAGTTTTACTCCCATGTCGGCATTTTTGCTGTAAGCACTCGTGCCGCTATTATGTTCGGACATCTAAGTAGGTCTTTGATAATTAATAATATTGCGATCAACTAATGTCCATGATGCCCTTTACAGTGTGTAAACCTTGCTCGCATGCTTGTTCCGAGTGTCCTCTTTGTCGCACGAAAATTGTTGATAGGATCATTGCTTATACATCCTAAAATAGCTCCATCGTGTTTAAGGTGAACATTTCTCTAACAAGTGTGGAACATATATGGCACACATTGTTACACTATCATTTTATAATGCAATATTAAATTAGTTAAAAAAAAGTCTTAATTCTTGGTTTGTATTTCTTACAGGGAGCCTCAACATTCTTGTGTTCTCTCGTCTTCTGTATCTTGTCTTCTGTATTATTGATGCCACTCCGATTCTTTATTTAGTTATTCGGAAGGTACATTCATATTTTGTTTCCGCAAGTGCAATTAATATCCCCTCATTATTAAGGGCATCGTTAGTTGCCTTTCTGCTCGTAACATGTAAATGACAACATCTCTCCCATGACAAATATGTATACAAGAATGATACTTTGATACTGTAATACAATCGCTTAGAAGAAAAGTAAAGAAAAGAGAGGGGGTTTGTTCCTTCCCCCTTGTATTTGTGTACTGCTTGTTTTTGTTTCCTTTGCTACTGAGATTTTGTGCGCTGCTTGTTATATTCATGTTTCTTAGGCTGTTGGACATGAGAAATTTTTATTAATCAAGAAATACTTGAGGATCACCTATAAGATAAAATACATTTTATGATATGCTGACCCCTTAAGTAAGAGGTTAGATCACTTTACTAGAAATCTTGGATTTAGATTTTCTTTCTCCTTGAGCAATCAGAGCTTTTAATTTTATGGATTATTTACTTTGTCAGATGGCTAGTTATGGTGTTATTACCCATAAAATTATTCAGCTGTTTGCTCTTTTTCTAACCACAAATTATAACGCTAGCATTTCGTATGCCCAAACAGCAAGAAATAAAAAAGCAGCAAATCAGTGATCACTTCAAATCGATTTTGTTAGTTTCGGACGAAACACGAAATGAAACGGAGACAATTCGATACGAATCGTAAATCTGTATCGGGTTATTAATGTATTGGTCGATATACATTTTGTATCGTACGAAACACATGATATACTATTTGACCATTAAAAATCATAGCGGGTAAGGTATTGGGGTTCAAATCCTCCTTAAATTATTAATAACCAATTTGGTCGCCTAGACCTAAATTTCTTCGTATTATTTGTATTTTGAAGATATTTTTATGATAATAGTGATGAATGATGAGCTAATCGGAGAAAATTGATTTTCCTAGCATTAACTTTTTATTTGGTAGTGATGTTTGAAAACTTGGTTGAGATATTTTTGTTATTATTCTTATGAATTATGAAACCTATTTATGAATTATGACATACCGATGAATATTTTGGACCGTTTCGTTGCATCTGCATGAGTTTGTGTGATTTATATTTATGTATTTATGCGGTTGTAAATCAGAAATTTGCTTTAGCCTGCATATGGCTTTATTTTGCTAAATTGGTTGTTTTTTAAATTATAATTATTTCTATGCATAATTAATTTGTTATTGTAAAGAGAGACTTTTTCTTACGATACAGGATACAATTAATAAAAAATTGAAATAAGAAACATATCATGATTCGACAACTTTCATCTAAATTAATTTTCCTAACTTTCTACTTATTTGATGAGCACTGGAAACAATATATATAAGCCTGTAGTTTTATGTCATTTGCCTTATATACATGACGGGCCTTTTTAATCTAGGGCTTTTTATATCTCAACCCCCAAAACTTTGTATTTCATATTTCACCCCTAGAACTTTGATATTCTGAATTTCTCCTCCATAAATCCGTATTTTCTTATTTCATCACCAAATTCTTCAAGCTGCTCAAAAGCCTGGGGTGAAAATTTTAATCTACTTAAAGTTCTGGGGTTAAATATAGAAATGCATAGTTTTGGGGCTGGAATATGAAAATATCACAGTTTTGCTAAGTGAAATATGGAAACATCAAGTTTTGGCAGTGAGGTATAGAAAAAGGCCCTTTAATCTATAAGATATCTTGGTTTCATGATTTATTTTATGTAAAAGAAACTTATTAGGTATATTGGTTTCATGATTATTTTCCATCATCTGTGCCAAACTTGAAAAAAAACTAATAATAATTTTTATTATATCTGAAAAATACTTTAATACATTCCAATTGCCGATCCATTAGAAAGGGCATGAAAGCACATGCATATTAACTAGGTTATATCAGAAACAGGATCCACAACTAATCATATTATTCATCAAGCCAACTGCTAAAAAACCGATGTTTACATAGAATTAACGGTTATACCTGCAATTGAAGCGGCCACATAATATATTAAATTGAATACAAGTTATTATCATAAGGCATGTGCACAGTGTAAAAATATCCCCGTGAAGGGCCGAATTAGACATTGCAACACGATGCAGGAATATACATCGGCCTAAAGGCCGACTAATTCATGTTAATCTCGTGATGGGAAGTTACATAGACCACCTTAAAGCATCACTACAGGCAACCATGTTGTTAGGCAAAGCCTGTTCTAAAGTCCGGGGATTCACATTGTACACCAAAGACCTAACTTCAACAAGAACAATATTGCATCTATCGATCGAGAACGAGACTTTACCTGCAAGAGATTCACACTATACTCCTGCAAAAAATCCATCCGTTGCCGACATTCGTCATCTTTGTTATATAGTCTATCATGTAGCCCTCGGTAATGACAAGAGTTACTTGACGATAGGGGATTAGCACTCTATTCCAGCAAGACCTCCGACCCAGTCGTCTACACTCCTCCTAGGATAAGTTAGTAATACAGAGTATTGATTGATCAAAGAGACCCTGAGTACTTGGACCTCTACTATTTACAGACATCTTAACAATAGCTCCCTTGAGGAACGGAATAGCTTCCCACACTCATCGTTAATCGTGGCAACGTAGCTCAACTAAGTGCACACATGACCAATAATGTTGTGCATGTTTATTTGTCATGGCCAGCTTATCTCAGCCACTATCTTATTATTCGGCCGATGAGTGATGTCGGCCCATAGCTTCATATTAGTGTAAAGTGCCGAGCCCTTTGTTCTTCGGCTGGCATAGTCCATTTTCATTTCTCACAAATCTTCATGGTCTATGTCATACCAACTCTTCTTTAAGAAGATTCATAATCATTCCCTGCAAACTGAAAAAAAAACATATTTAAGGAAAAAACTCCGGATATGGGCTCACTCACAGGCTGTCATTTGAAAACTTTAGAAATTGTTTTGCCTTTTGTCTTTGAATAGATCTCTAGAGCTTGCCATGCCAATCCCAACCACCACTAAAGTGGTGGTTGTGTACTTAACTCTCTCGATCTATTAATTCTGTTGTCTTGTTCGTTGCTATGTTGCAGTTGGTTGGCGAGGCAAATTCTTTACATGTGCAGAACCTTTTCAATTTCCTAACTTTTTGGGTTTTTTTTATTCTACTTTTTTTTTTTTTGATGTAACTGGAATTACAGTTGTGTTGTTCATGAGAATCTGATACTTCACTTGTGTTACATCGTTCAAATAGTAAATTCCGGATACAGTAAGTTTTTTTTGCCAAACCTTATCCTAGAAGTTGATGTCAGCTGCATAATGTTCATATAGCTAAGCAAATTTACCTCACAAGTTTCGAACTCGTGCCGATTTTTTTCTTTGATTTGTTTCTGTTTCTCTATCACACGCACACACAAAAAAGAAGAAGAAGAAGAAGAAAGGAAGCCTTCAAACGTTCTGCTCGTGCTCGTAGGTTGTGGTCTTCTCCCACCAGTGTTGTAAAAGCGGCCTGGGCAACCGCTTAGACGGAAGCAAGACAAGACCGCGTCGCTTTTTACTCAAGTGGCCGAATTAAGCGGTACTTTTGGCACTTTGAAGGGTGCCTGGGTGTACGATTAGGCATCCGAGCCCGCTAAATCATATGTTTTTTTAAAATTGAGATTGTTAGAATTGATATGTTTTTGTCACACTTTATCAAAACATGCATATTAAGCCTGATGAAACTCCCAGACCTATCATTTTTCTAACTAGAAAACTCTCATCTCTCCACCGGTGAACACTTTTAACTAAATATACTAAAACCGCATGGATGATGCATAGGTGGTAAGCGGTACTCCAATCCCAACTGTTTAACGCCGCCTAGCACTCATTACAAGCCTAACTCCCACTCGTCAGCTCTAAGGACTGAATTTGGACAGCAACAACATGTATTTTGTGTAGAATTTGAAAAGATGACACTTTATTTAGTAAGAATCCATTATGGGCTCATATATGAAATAGAATGGCTTCATGAACTTTCTGTTGAACTCCCAACGAACAAGAAACAGAGATGGGGCCACAATACACTCTCCAGGTGCATTCATCATATATAAATTCGACAACAAGGAGTACTTTTGCCCATATGATATCTGAAATCACTGCATTAAAGGGCCCCCATTTATTGTAATGTTTTGTAGTCACAGCCTAACATCATAATTGTGTATCTGCATGTTCTTATAATTATGATTGCAAAATAAAATGGCTGATGGAGTCATGGAGAGATGACATGAATGCACAAATAATCACTAACAATGGATATCATATAAAACACACGCCAAGACGAAAGTTTAAGTTTTACCGCAGAACTATGCTTCTTTGGTTCTTATGCTCTAAAACCATTCAGCACTCACAAGATAATTTTCACGACTACGTGTAAATTTAAGCAAAGCTCTTTTATTTCAAATCACAACCTACAATATACATTTACTGCATATTGACAACACCGATGGGATTCTATTACAGCATATCTGCAGAGCTGCATTGAGCCACTTATGTAAGTCTTGTCCCTAAAGAGCTGAAATGGCAACAGGCAATGGATATAAATAAAGCAGTATCAGGAGTTGCCTCAGTGCTGGATTTGAAGCTCTCCCATGACAAAACTAAAAGTAGAGGTCAATCATCGGATTCCACTCCAATAAGCTCCCGTTGAAGTTTACCTTACAGCTGATAGGGAAGCTCAACCCAGCTTGTTCACAACCAAGTTCTGTAACATGAGGCAAAGACCTCAGATCGAGATACTCCAACACCTTGCAGCAATTCAATATCACGCCGATTCCCGATACTGTTATTCTCGGTAAATTGCTCATTTTCAAAACTTTCAAATCCGATTCAAACCCTCCCATTGCTAATCCATGAAATGCAAAATCTGTTACTTTATCACAACACGAAACATCAAGAGCCACAAGATTTATACAGTTTGATAAAACACAATGTAAAGATGAATCGGTGATGTTTAAGCACCAGTCCATCCGCAAAATTCTCAGATTGTAGCTCAATGCAAGAACGAGGGATTTCAACGGTTCATCAGAAACTTCTCGGCATCCACCAAAGACTAGGGTCTCGAGGTTGTGACATGAATTAGCCAAAGAGAGCATAGATTTGTCACTGATGTTGCAACACTCTAAGAGTTTGAGGGTTTTTAAAGAGGCAGAACACACACTAGCAATTCTTAATACTCCATCGTCTCCGATTTTGTTACACTTGCTTACGTCTAGACTTTTTATGTGGTGGCAGCCTTCGACTAGATTGGAGAGGCCGGTGTTGGTTATGTTTGAACATCCTGAGAGGCCAAGCTCCTCGAGACGGGAGCAGTTTTTAGATAGAGCTTGGAATAGTTTATCTGTTACCAATCTGCAGCCTAGAAGTTCGAGTTTTCTCAAATCATGACAGCCCGAAGCAATTGCTGCTAATCCCTTGTCTGTTATTTTTCGACACAAGGAAACATCTAATGAATAGAGGAATGAAAGACCGTTTCCAAGTGCTATCATTCCAGCATCAGTAACACCTAAGAATAGAAATAAACAAGATTACAGGTTAGAGAAAATGCATTTTTCCTTTTTAATCTATAGTGGAACAAGCAGAACAAATCCATAGTTGCTAGGTGTTCTATATGACAAAATTAGTTTCTTGTGATATGAGGAAGCAAGGGAAATATAATTACACTTGACCAAGTGTAATTATGGACAATTATGTTCACTAGAAATTCTGCAATACTTTCAGAACCTTAAATATTTAGCAAGCATCAAGATATAACTTGGATCTTATTGGAGCTTTCAAAACGAAAGCATTTCATCCATTCAATCAAAGATTTCCTCTTTTACATAACAATTAACAAATGCATATAATTCCTCTCATATAATTCCTCTCATTGCTTAACAAGCAAAAAAGAGACAACTTTCCTTAAGCTTAGAGGGGGGAAAAGGCCTCACCTTTACAGCTATGCAAATTGAGCACCCGAAGCGTCGAGAACCCAGCGGCGATCACCGAGAGATCCGAGTCGGTGACCCCCGGGTAAAACGACCTGGAAACCGACTGCGAGAGGTCCAGCTCCAGGATGCCCGGGAAGCGCTGGGCCATGCGGCGGAGCATTGCAGGACCGGCGCGGGCGCGGAGGCGGCGGCGTTCGGAGCTCTGGAGGAGGAGCCAGCGCTTGCAGACGAGGCCGAAGGCGGCCTTCACCTCCTCCCCCTCGAGCTTCGTCAGGATGAAGCGGAGCTCGTCGTCAGTTAGGGCTTCGTTGATGGTGGAGGCGGCGCCGAGCTTCGCCATTGGATTTGAATTTGGAGAGAGGAGGAGGAGGAGGGGATTAGGGTTTTGATGAGGGAGAGGAGGAAATGAGAGACTTTTATTTTAATTTTGGGGGACAAATAGAAAAGAGGTTGGTTTTGTTTTTGTTCCGTTTGGCGGAAAGGGGAGTGACGTAGTATCATGTGTTTGTTTTTGTGGTGAAATTGGCCATGGTCGAAGTTAGAAGGACAGCTAACTAGGGATGCAAACCATATCCGTGCACGGTAATTCAAGAGAGAGATGAATAATTATTGGAAATGAAAATTATTATCCATAACCGATGTGAAATGATCTTTAGGAAAATTTAACTCGATAAAGCCAAAAATTACCATTTTTGGTATCAGATACGGAACGGAATAGGTGTTATCATTTTCGTATACGGATATGGATGGTCGTCAAAAATGAAAATCACTATTTGTATATGATGCAAATCAAATACGGATACGGAGTTAGCTCGAATTATCCGTATTCGTATACATTCTAACAGCTAAGTATAGTGAAGTCAGGTTAGACTCAACCCTAACCCGTCCAATAAATTAGGGGCGTTTTCGTCTGTATAAACCTGCCTGATCTTGTTTGGATAGGTTTAGGTTTCATAAAAGGAAAAAAAAATTGGGTTGGAGGGTCCTTGAAAAAATATTGGGTTGGCCTCTCACATAAGCCTGTGGGGTCTAGGAGTCTAAATATGAGGATATATTCCACCAATTGATTTCAAATGAGATAAATACTGTTAGTTTAGTGACTTGCATATTAAGTTAGAGTACTGTTAGTTTAGTGACTTGCATATTAATTTAGAGTACTGTCATGATCCATGTCCATTACTGCTACCTGTTTATGTTATTTTATACATTCATGTTAGTGTTTTATACCCATTGTTTCATACTTCACTATTTACCGTCGTCAGTTTAGTATTATTATATTATAATTATAACACCCTAGTCTGGATACAGTATTTTTTAAGATTTACCATAATATTGTTTTCACCAACATCACCGTCGCCATCTCTCTCCTTTCCCCGAGACCCCAACATCACCGTCGCCATCATCCCTCACACCCAAGCACCTCCATCAACCTGCAACCGCATCCACGCTTCCACCTCACCATCGGCGCAGCGCCCATCCCCTCTCCGTGGCCTCCTCCACCGAAACCGCCGCCGCACTCGATCTCACCCTTGTCACCGAGCATTAAGATCCCCTCGTCGTCGACTTCTTCCTTCAACCGGTAGCCCATTGCCTCCACCATCGTCGCCAACCTCCTCTCAGCTGAGGTCCCATCTCCAACCCTCATCGTCGCCATCACCATCAGCCCATCACCCTTAAACTCTCCTTCCTTCAGCCACATCCCTCGTCGCTTCCTCCTCCGAGCCATCCCCAGCCAACTCCGGCCACCGCTACTTAGCCGAGCACCTTCCATCAACACCCAAGAAAACCCCTGACACCTTTGCTGTCACCAAGCCGAGCACTCTCACCTAGTAGCAATCTTAGCCTCGATCATCACCACCCCTTTATCACCGCAGCCCTCGCCGACTCCAAAACCCACGCTAGCACCTTCCTCGATCCCCATTAACCCGACACCATCACCTACCACCTCACCGTCGTTGAGGACCCATCACCGCAACTCCAACAAACCGTCAACTCCATCACCCTCGTCGATTAACTCCTTCACCCAAACCCACCACCTTCATCGTCGTCGACCAACCCCAGCCTTGCCTCCATCCATCACCACCAACCTAGACCCTCTTCACCGGAGCCTGACCTGGACCGAGCACCAACAAGAGTAGCCGAATCCAAACCCTAACCGAGCTCTTTGAAGTTGATCCCCTGAGCTCCTGTAGCATCTCCGACCTTTGCTTGCTGCCGCCGATTTTTTCCTCGCTGCCGAGATTCATCCCCTAGCTGAGTCCAAGTGCAAGCCAGGATCGAAACTTCGATCGTCCGTTGCTTCGTATCTCCGTTATTGTGATCGTCGTGTTTTTCGTCCCCGAAGCAAGTATTCTTGCTCTTTATTTTTTGGTCGATGCAACATTGGCGATTCTTCAATTATATCTTTAACCTACACTGTTCAAATAAACTGAGTTAGTTATCAACTTTTATATCGTTATAATACAAAATCATATGTTGATAATGTAGTAAAGTTGATGGAAATAGAATCTATAATGAAATATAATTAAATACAAATAAAATTCGAAAGTTATTAATCTATCTTTAATATATACATATATATCTTACTAGCCAGTCTATGATTAAGAAAATATAATTAGTATATCTATATTATGGTTAACATAATGGTATATATAACATTTGAAACTTGTACTATTCATAAGCTTGTACATCATTTACATGCGATTCCTATTACTTTATAATGACCATTGTTCTCCGTCGAAAGACACGGCTGGGACGTTAGGACGTCTGGCCTGAATTTTGGGGGCAGATGCTATTTGGATTTATCCGTCAACCTCTCCGAAAATGCCAAGTTGATTTATGACACCGTATATCGGAGGTTTGGACGGATGCGGCCGTTGTAGCAGATTTCGTCATATTCTCCCTCGTTTGTGAGAGGTTTTTGATTGTGGGGACGCTCTTCTCTGCAGGCGCAAACCCCTGCAGTTAATTACATTACTGCATCGCGATAACCACTTTCTCCTACTCCGGAAGTTCACCTCGTTCATGTGTGTTTTTGTTTGTTTGGGTTGCCCGTGGATCGTTTACGGAGACTAATTTATGTCGTCGTCCGTAGGGCGCGATTTAGTCTAAATCCGTATATCTTAGATTTTGCTTTGTTTTATTTAAGGATCGTTAACCTGGTTTGGGATTAAAATCGATTTAAATGTATGTGAGCAGTTGTGGCTCGGTTAGTCTTTTGTTAAGAATACGTTAGTCCAATTTAAGACTAAGATTTACTTAACAGGGTGTTAGGATCATTTTTTTTCCAGATCTAATAAGAGAGCATTTAGGCTCTATTGTTTTAGTTTAAGGACGTTTCGGTCCCTTATCGCCATTTTGAGGCAAAATTGTAGTTTGAAGACATTTCGGTCTGTTGATCACCATTTTTTAGGTGAGGTTTTAGTTTAAGGACGTTACGGTCCGTTGTCGCCATTTTGGAGGCAACGTTTAGTTTAAGGATATTTCGGTCCGTGTAGTTTAAGCACGTTCGGTCCGTTGTAGTTTAAGAACGTTTCGGTCCATTGTCCATCTTGCGTGCATGTGTATTTATTACGTGATGGGATGAGCAACGATGATATAGGATGCATCCAATTTGGGATGTGGTTTGATTTAGGATGTGCACGTCAATTTGGGAAGTGCGCCAAAAAAGAGTTGGTTGTCGGGACCCGCTACCTCTATGAAAACGTTGAGGAATTATAACGATATGTATCAGAGGTGTGGAGAGATGTACCCTTAAACCAAATCCCGTATTTGAGGGAAAAGATCATTGTGGATCATTTAAGAATCATTAGTCATTTTTAGAGACTAAGATTAACTTAAGAGACGTGGGATGAACATCATTTTGAATTTCATCAGTTGAAAGATCATTAGTCATGTTTGGGACTAAAATCAATTTGGGAAGTAGTGAACCCATAGGTTCGGTTGATCTGAATTAAGGACCCAGCAACTTGGGCTTGGTCCATTCAGTTTTCTTTTTATTTGAAAAATGGTGCTAAGCACTTGTATGGGCCAAGTCCCCTTTTTTGTGCAAAAAGTGCTGAGCACTTATGTAAGTTCTGACGCTCATACCTAGCCATGTGGGGTTTTCAGTCATGGGGATTTGTCCAATAAGTGTTAAACACTTTACCCTTTTTGTCTCTTTATGGAGTGCCGAGCACTCTTTATGGCGCCCATGTGCGAATCACGTAAGGCGTTGCCTAATGAGTGTCAAGCACCTTTTACTCTGTAGCGCCCACGTGGGGAACATGTAAGGCGCTGGGCGCTAGGCGCCGCTCGCTGAATGCTAAGAACTCTTTTATTTTGTAGTGTCCACGTGAGAGGCACGTAGGGCGTTCGGCGCTGAGCGCCAGTCACTGAGTGCTAAGCCCTCATTTATTTTTATGTACCTAATTTTCCAGGAAGAGAGTTCTTCTTCCTCGAGAACTTAATTTTCTGTTCTTTTTGAAGCTTATGGGGGGTCTCCTCCTCTATATTTGGAAAGAGAGATTATTGGTCATTGGGACCCACCACCTCTTCGACGACGCTGAGAGATTACAGCGCCGTGTATCAAAAGTGTAGAGCGATGTATCCTTTGAACCATGTCTCACTCATTAGGAGGAAGAACAGGTTGGAGCTTAAACTTCTAGCTGCTGAAAAGGCTTTTTTGCGTTCGCGCACGTGCGTCGCGCGCGTTGGACGCACGTGCGTCGCGCGCGTTGGACCCACGTGCGTCGCGCGTGTTGCGCACTTGGCGGGCGCACGCGCGTCGCATGTGTTGTGCACTTGGCGGGCGCACGTGCGTGCGCATATGTGCATCATGGGGGACAGATAAGGCCCTAACTTGGAGAACTAAGTTCCTATGGAGAACTAAGCTCCTTTGAGGATTGAATCCTCGCACGACCGGTGCATGTGCGTTGCACGTGGTGCGCATGCGGCGGGCACATGTGCGTTGCACGTGGCACATATGCGCATTATGGGGGAACTATGCTCCTTTGACGATTGAATCCTCGCACGGCGGACGCACGTGTGTTGCACATAGTGCACATGGCGCTTGCGCATATGCTCATTATGGGGGAGTAGCTAAGGCCTTAAGTTGGAGAACTAAGTTTCTATGGAGAACTAAGCTCTTTTGAGAATTGAATCCTCGCACGTGGTGCGCACGTAGAGGGCGCACGTGCGTCGCACATGGTGCGCATGTGGAGAGCAAACGTGCATTGTACGTAGTGCACATGGCGCTTGCACATATGCGCATTATGGGGTGCAACTAAGGCCCTAATTTGGAGAATTAAGCTCCTATGGAGAACTAAGCTCCTTCGAGAATTGAATCCTCTTTTTTATAAGAAGTATCCCCTCTTATTTATAAAGAGTGGTAGAGAAAGAATTTCTCTTTTTCCGGATGTGGGACTAAAAAAGTATCCCTATGTAGTAGAGCATTACTTAGATTACACGTGCATAGCACATTTGCTCACAACTTTTGATTCCGGATGAATTATGAGGCCCATAATGTATCAAATCGAAGGATTTTTCGAGACGCTTTCGATACCATCAGAATTTAGCTAATTTTCATTCGGGAGTTTGTCAAAATACAACCCGAAAAATACTGGTTTGCATTTTCTTAAGCGTATCGCTACCATTTAATATCTTGGGCTCTTTTGCGCAGAAATTTTTGGCGGGAATAACCATATTTGACATGCCATGATCATTCATTACTCTAGGCCACTTATTTAAAAACGAGATCTCTAATTAGAATGTTGAATTATATGCCATGACACAATCTATAGTGTTTATAAGTTTCCATTTTATACAATTAATATGATATTACAAGTTTCAGTCTATTCAGCGTTCTTAATTAGTGATTCAGTTCTTACCAATTAGATATGAATATGTTGGGTGTTGGGATAGTTTGAGTATGCGTTCGTACAACAGGATCTCAGGAGTCCATGCTGGCAGCTTGTACCGGGCTATATCAGTCGCTTGTTAGTACAGCTCGTACCGGACTATATCGGTCGCTTGTTCATTCCACAGTTGGGCCCGTATTTCTTACCCCTGGGGACTTACTCTTGGATTTGGAATACTCCTGTAGAGGTTGACGTACACACTCGAACTCACGATAGAATATATTACCCTTTTAGTGACCAGTTAGGATATAACTTGACAACTCGACCTGTTTACATGTCTGTTTCATATTATTACTATATATATATATATATATATATATATATATATATATATATAAACATGCGTACACGGGCTTCAAAACACTCACATATTCATGCTATCATACCGCATACACACACTTTTTGAGTTGAGTGCTTGTTGAGATGTTCTGACATTCTTGAGATTTACCATCTTAGGTTTAGAGATGGATTTTTAAGCCGAGCAGGATCAGAGCGGTTATCAAAAGTTTACGGAAGATCAGCAGCCCGTAGGTTTATTTCTTTTCGGTTAGTATTTGGCATGTGTGCCCTTGCGGGACATTAAGATTTATGTGTCTTTTTTGGATCTTGTCTTATTTCGAACTTATTGTATCATAATCTTATTTTTGCATATTTTATCTTATAAACCTATTGCTAGTATTCTTTGTGGTTTCGTGGCAGCATGCTTATCAGTGTTATCTATTCAATATTGGACTTTATCTCGACAAGTTTGGCTAGACAGTTTTTATGTGACTATGAAAGGATTTTTCTTTACCGTAGATAGCACGGCTGGCCTTCATTACTCTCCGTATTTTCGTATTTTGGGAAGCGGGGTGTGACAATAATATTATGTGTAATAACCCTAAACTTTCTGTACGATTTTTTTAAAAAATACAGAAAGGGACATTTAAGCCTGAACTTGAGTTATAAGTTTGTTTTGCGTTAAAACAGCAAGAAGGAGCTTGTAGCTCATTGGTAATACCTTGCACTGCTGAACCATAGCACCAGAGTTCAAATTCCATCAGCCACACATTCTTTTTATTTAAAATTCTTTTAATCCTTTAGAAGCCCAAGAGTCTTCACGTGCATAATGATTGAATGTGAGATTTTGTGATTAAAGAATTAATTACCGGAATCAAGAACGGCGTCGCTTGGTAGCTAGCCGGTGAGTACGGGTCGGTCCACAGGGATTTTGTGTATTCTCAATTTGTTCTAACGAGTTAATTCCAAACGGTGTTGGATTGATTATCACTAAAAAATTAAGTTTGATCTAGACTAGGATTAAAACCTTGCTAGGATTAGGTTTAGGTTAAATTTGGAAAGTCAATATTCCTCACCGCTTTCTATACCCTAATTAAGATCTATTAGGTGTTATGGTAATAATTAATAAAGTGGATTAGTACCATCGGGAAGAAACGATGTTTCTTCCTCTAGGTTCTTGTCCTCCCTTTCTTAATTCTTACCCTAACCTCTATGGAATACATGCACAACCGGTCTTTTAAACTACGGTATCACCGCTACCTCGTGGGGTAGGGTGCCGTAGGGAACGGTGTGTGTATGCATGCATGGAGTCCTATAAAAATATGTGATGGGCAAGAAAGGGGTGAGAGATTTTCATCTCTCAAACCTTTCCTATTCCTAACCCTAACAAGCGAGGATCTACTCACTCATTAGGGAATTGATAAATATGTTCTAAACTAATTGACTAGGGCAGATAATAAAAGTTATGCTAGGGCAGATAATAAAAGTTATATTAGGGCAGAAAGAAAATTAACTAGGGCAATAAAAAGAAAACTTACTCTAATTTTTATTTGATGCTCTTTTCAAACATTACAGGAATTGAATTCTGAATTGTGATAAATAAAATGAGGCACAAGAAGAGGCATACATCAAAAAGAGATTTAGGGTTTCTATTTATAGA
The DNA here is from genome assembly GCA_030015575.1 of Agapanthus africanus. Taxonomy (NCBI): domain Eukaryota; kingdom Viridiplantae; phylum Streptophyta; class Magnoliopsida; order Asparagales; family Amaryllidaceae; genus Agapanthus; species Agapanthus africanus. Next base: position 129,256,699 of record CM057338.1, read on the forward strand.
TCATAGAAATCTTAGGGTTACATTCGATTCACATCTGCATTTACAAATATACCCTGAGAAGACTAGTCAACGCACCGCCGCCACCGTTACAAAATTGCGCCGACACGTGTTCACCATGGCCGCGGATCCACGGCCAGAAGGCATGTTTGGCCACGGTTCCACGGCCAAATTATGGGCTTCTTGGTTGCATTTTCCTGGGTTGCTTCTGGTTTCATTTGTCTTCTTGTTTCTTCACTTGGTTTCTCAGATTGTAATCTAGTTCTCTTCCAGATTTTCACAGTGCATAATGTCGTGGACTTTTACCCTTTGCTTCTTGTCGAAGTCTTGAATCTTGCGCTGCCTTTGTGCTTTGTGAAATTGTCCATTGATCTTCATTTATTCTTCAAACTGTAGGTATGATCAAGATTCTTTCATTTGTTGGCCGTAGTCTCACTTTTATATCGATTTTTCATCATTTTCATTGTTTTGTTCCGAGAACTTGTAACCTGCAACTATGTAGCAGATATGGATCAAAAGCACCTTTTTATTTGTAAAAGGAATAAGAATGGGGAATATAATAATACAAAATTATGATATGAACAAATACCCCCAAACTTATCTTTTGCTCGTCCTCGAGCAAAACTAGTTTTATTCTTGAAAAAGACCTAGCCTCACTTTCGCAGGGAAACGCGATTGTACTGAGCTCGTGCAACAAGCCGTTAAATCTCTAGGTGTCCCTAGTAGGAGGAGTGTTGTCTCCTGAGGGTTTTCAGCGGATACTATCTATAAAATCCTATCAATTCGGCCTATTGAATTTTATTCTCCAATTCGGTTTTCTAGCAAGAAATTCTATTATTTTCAGCCCAGAAATTATCCACCCATATTTTTCACGCTTCCTTGTTATTTAACTTAAGATTGTATATGTTCTGTAAATTTACTTAGGTTTTAGCATCTTTTGAGTTTTCCTTCTAGGTTCCATCTCAACTTAGGAATTTTTATCATCTCTACTAAAGATATAAGTCCTATTTTTCATTCCTATCTCTCATCCAAACCCCAATAATATACCTCTACGTATGTGTATATATCACCCCTACACTTGGAAATTCAAATCAAGCTATTATACTCTTGTCCATCGTCCAAAGTACTCTTCATTTGGTGAATTTTTAGATTAAATTGCTCACACATCCTTCATGCGACCGTTAATATTTCTTGAGGTACCAACGACCGATTACAAAATGTGTTTGCACATTAAGGCGTAATTCCTCGTCTTGTAATACCTAAGGCTTTAACAGCGACTTCCAAACCAGTTGGTCTAAGGCACTAGGTGATGAAACACCCTCGCTAAATATTATTTCTATTTATGCAGCTTTAAGTAATTACAAAAATCAGTGTTCATTTTTTTCTCTTTATTCACACTTATATTTTTATTTTATTTCCCTTTATACTAAGGACTTTAGACAAGAGCATTTCAAGGTCTCTTCTATTATTCCAAGTTTCAAGGTTCGTGTTTATGCAATTTGTAGGGTATATATTTTCAGAATTTAGACTTAAGTTTAGGATTATTTTTCAGACTTATACTTTAATAAAAATATCAATACTCTTCTCTTGTTTTGACTTAGCCTAAGAAGTGAACTAAAAATTTGCCTATTTCTAAGTAAACTATAAAGACATATATTTTTCTACCGTTAAATTTTAAGAAAGGTTATTTCTAGGGTTTTTAATTTACTAAGTCTAGGATCTAGTTGTTCCTAGCTAGTTAACCTTCTTGTCAAACTCAAGTCAATTATCGCCAAAATTGAATTTTTCAATTTTTATAATTTTTTTAAAATTTTTTTTCAATGTTTATGGGTTTTAAAATAAGTATGCAAATGCAAAAATATATATATGAATGCGAAGGAAGAAAGCTTACCGAGCACACCCTCAAACTTAAACTTGACAGTGTCCTCACTGTCAGGCTACACCAAGAGGGTCAAAATGGCCGGTATTCTCCTGTTTATTTTTTTATTATTTTTTTTATTGTTAAAAGAAAAAAAAACAAAATATATATATACAAAAAGGTCCCCCAAACTTAAGTAAAACAGTGTTTCCACTGTTTAAACGTTAAACTTCAGAGTTAGGGAGGAGAAAAATCAACTATATAATGCCTTACACAGGCCAAAGGTTAGCACCAACCATTAATAATTTTTATCGTTATAATGGTAGGGTTGGTGAAAGAATAGAGTATAGAGAAAAGAAATGAGAAACACACGAGACCGTGTAGGAATAGAAACAGTATACGGTCTCGTAGGAGGAGATGAATGGCAGAAAAGAGAAAGAAGTGCAGTACGAACTTGAGAGTGTAAATTGAGTGAATAAATTAGCACAAATTGTGATGACCGATGTGTTAAAAGTGATTGTGCTAATCTATCAACCCGTCGAGAAATGGGGTCAAATCCCTCAAGATTCGCGAGAAAAGATGGGTACGTTAAGCTTGGTAAACCAGACATTGAAAATGGAAGCGTGACGGATTCTTGCACGGTCGAAACGATCGAAAGGACGAAGGGGAGTGATTTAGGAAGGGTCTCATTCTCACCTAAGTAAGGATATGTAAGGTGAGACGACAACAGTTTGAGTTCGAGTTTCAAAGGTGAAACAATTGAAGGTGAAATTGGTGAGACTGTCTCGAACTCGAAGGATTCCATCAATGGTTCGAAATGACTGTAAGCAACCGAGTCTGATGGTTCAACTAACTCATCTGAAAAATCAAAAGACTCAAACTCGGGCGGAGAGTCTTCAAAATCGTCCGAAAAAGTGAAACACTCGTAATCGTTATCGGTTATGAGAACTGTGGATTCAAGGAGGAACGCACTAGTGGCGTCAAAACTGCTGTGATAGAACAGAAATTTTTCAAGCTCACAGTCCTCCTGCGTGATCTCTTGCGTGGTCGGAACGATGGAACGGATGAAGGGGGTGGTTTAGGAAGTATAACTGTTAAAGGTTCAGGAGGATGAATTGGAAAATCCGACTCATCAAACAAAACTGGTTCATCCTCAATACTCGCCTTGATACTATCCTCATAATTCTCCTCAAAAGTTATCCCATCCATGCAATTATCATCAAAATCAAGATGCATATGAAGTTTGGGAGAAACATTTAATGACTCGGGATGATGAATTGGAGAGAAAAATTTAGTCAAATCTACGGGTTCATCATCCAAATTATTCCCTGCGTCAATACCCTCAATCAAGTGAAAATCAATTTTTTTGGACACCTCATCAAAATCATGGATATTTATCAATTCAGGTTCTAGATTGGAGGTGTAGAGGTCGAAAGGATTGGTGATGGTTTCACTCGAAAGGGACCCTTCACAATCTGGCAAATCAAGTACTACAAAGTCACACAACTCATTAAAAGTTTTATTTTCAACTGGTGAATCATTTGGGACACTTGATAGACATTCAAAACCGGAGTTGTGGAATTCAATTGGTGATGGGTAGGTTTGATTTGGAAGAGTGCACAGCTCACTCTCTCTACTCAAATTCTCAATCTGTCCAACCGCCTCATCATACATTAGAATTTTTGGAGCTAGTTGGAAACTAGCTACCGGGTCACTAGGTTGCATAAGGGCGGCAATGGACACATCCAAATTCCTCATCTGTTGGTTTGTCGCTACAATATAAACTTCCAACGACTGTTCCAGACTAGATATGAGTTGTGAAGGGGTTTCAGTAAAACATTCAACATTGTTTGGATTCTGGAAACTCCCAAATAGCTGTGTAGAAGCAATGTCTAGGGAAGGTGCGAAAGTCGGGTAGGACTGGTAGGAATTGAATGGTTGGAAAGGAGTAGGATCGACATTTGGATAAAAAGGTGAATGGACTTGTTGATCCCAAGAACTTGAAGTGTTGAAAGGAGTGAAAGATCGGTTAAGAGATTGTTCAATATGTTCAGCAATAGATATGGGTTTCGGAGTTACAACAAAACTCGAAAAAGGAGTACCAACGTAAGAAGGTGGTGAAGGTTGAAATGGTTGATACAAAGTGGATTGCGGAGTCGAATTGTTTCTCCTAGATGTTTCTATTCGATCTTTCAAAGAAATTTTAGGCATGGAGGGGTCGTCCGTAATTCGACCAAAACAATTCGCGTAGGAAGCAATGTTTGGATGAAGGTACCAAAGTTCGGCAAGAGTTTTGTGAGGTAGGGTACCCATGATGTAAGAAAGGAGAAGAAAAAGAATGTGGGTGCAAGTGGGTGCAATGGATTTCTTAGCGACAAGTGGCAAGTTTTTATAAATTTTTTTCCGTTTTGTGTTTTTTTTATAAGGAGCTTTTTGCAAAAAGATTTTCAATAAAAGGCTTAGACACACGTTCAATCAATCACAAATGCACAATCAAGCCTAGATCTAGGGTCACCTAGGTCAACTAGACTGCTCCTAACTGTTCCAAAGGGCAAGATGTGAGGACCTCAAATCGCCTCTTCACCGCCAATTGTGGCCAGGTAAGCACAAGTAGAGAAAGGAGGGATCCACTCACGAATCACCGTGAGACGGGCCTTTTAAAGTTATCTTTCCCTACTTGTCTAGCCTAGGCACCACTGTAGGGTATTTTTCGTCACCCCATTGAGATGGGAATACGCGCGCCCTTGTCAGGCGCATTACAGATTCCCCCTGCCTAGGGTAGGCTGGGGTTTATTGATTGTGGGGATCCGAATCTCCGGTAGCCGCGGATTAAGCTGCCGTTAATTACCCCTCGCCTTTGGAGCGAGGGAACCTCCGATGGACGGGTTAAATTGGTTATGCGAACTCAACGTGCAGTGTGCGTGTGATGTGTTTTGAAAGGGGTTTTTTGGATATGTCGGGAGCCACGCAGAGTTTTTTACGGTGGTCCCGCTACCCGGATAGCGGGCTGGGGGTCAAAGGGGCTAGCAGCCCCCTTGCGGGGTGCGGGGCAGCTCCTCGTTAGAAATTTTTTTCTAACAGGGACAGTGTCGTGGTGTATGTGTGTGTGCACATATGTATATATATGTATATATATAAGAAAAAAAAGGAAGAAAAGGCATCCAAAGGATCCGTGGGGGCAGCGCCCAGGTGCTGTGCGCCCAGGTGCTGTGCGCTCAGGCGCTAGAGTGCTACGTGTCGGCACGTGGGCGCTCTGCGCTTGAGCGCTGGGCGTTTGAGCCCAAGCGCACCACGTGTCGGCACGTGGGTGCTTTGCGCTTCAGCGCTTGACGCTCGAGCGCAAGTGCGCCACGAGTCGGCACGGGGGCGACTTGCGCTTGAGCACTGGGCGCTTGAGCGCAAGTGCGCCACATGTCGGCACGGGGGAGACTTGCGCCTGAGCGCTTGCGCTTGAGCGCAAGCACGCCACGTGTCGGCACCGGGGTGACTTGCGCTCGAGCGCAAGCGCGCCACGTGTCGGCACGCGGGCGCTCTGCGCGTGAGCGCCGACGAGAAAAAGAGGCTTTTAGCCTAAAAAAAATTTCTCGGAAGAGAAATCAGAGAGGAGTTGGACTCCTGAGTGTTTTTTTTTGGGTTTAGTGAAAGGGGTTCTTCTTCTTCCTCCTCTGTTAGCTGGATCTCAAAGATCAAGAGATGTGAGATCTCAAAATCTATCCTTTTTGGGATCTAAAGACAGATCCAAGTTCCTCTTTATGGGTTTGGTGGTGAAAAACTATTTTGTTTTTGAAAAGGAAGAGTAAAACTCTTGATTTAATTCAGAAGAAAGAAGAAGGTTTGAGACTTCAGTAAAGGGAAAGAAATACAAACCCTAGGTTTTTTGAGAGAATGAAAGTATTATGTTTTATTCATCATCATTTTGCCTTATATAGGCTTACATATTTACATATAGCCCCTTGGGCTCTACAAAATGGTATTTTGCCCATCACATGGCTCATGTGCCATTTCTTTTTTGCACATAAGCCATGGGCTTATAAAATATTGGCTTTATGCTCGTTTTGCATACATTCATGTATAAAAAATTACATAAAAATTATTTATTACATGATCTATATTTAGGCATGGAGGAGGCTGGCCGCGGGCTCGACTTGTGCATGGGCCCGCTTGACCTGGGCTTGGGCCCACCTGGCTTGGGGCTGACCTTGACTTTGACTCGGTCAACGGGGGTGTAAATTTTTACCCCAACAAAGTGCCTCCCGTCAATAAATGCACACCGCACATTTGAGTTGTGTGCATGAAATTGATGGATCTTGAAGCTGAACTTCGAGGTGGAACATCATTCCGGAGGCGAAGTATCATCCTGGGGAGCATGATTCCCGGGGATCGGAGTATCATTCTGATTCGCGGAGCATAATTCCGGGGTCGGAGTATCCCTCGGGGAGCATGATTCTCGGGGATAGGAGCATCATTCCGATGAGCGGAGCATGGTTCTAGGATTCGGAGCATCATTCCGAAGAGCGGAGCATGATTCCAGGGATCGGAGCATCATTCCGATAAGCGGAGCATGATTCCAGATATCGGAGCATCATTCCGAAGGGCGGAGCATGATTCCAGGGGATCGGATCATCATTCCGATGAGCGGAGCATTATTCCAGGGTTCGGATCATCGTTCCGAAGGGCGGAGCATGATTCCAGGGTTCGGAGCATCATTCCGAAGATCGGAGCATAATTCCAGAGTTTGGAGCATCATTCCGAAGATCGGAGCATAATTCCGGAGATCGGAGCATCATTCCGAAGGGCGGAGCATAATTCCAAGGATCGGAGCATTATTCCAATGAGCGGAGTATGATTCCAGGGTTCGGAGCATCATTCCGAAGATCGGAGCATAATTCCAGAGATCGGAGCATCATTTCGAAGGGCGGAGCATAATTCCAAGGATCGGAGCATCATTCCGATGAGCGGAGCATGATTCCAGGGATTGGAGCATCATTCCAATTTGCGGAGCATGATTCCAAGGATCGGAGCATCATTCCGAAGCGCGAAGCATAATTCTAAGATCGGAGCATGATTCCGATGAGCGGAGCATGATTCCAAGATTCGGAGCATCATTCCGAAGAGCGGAGCATGATTCCAAGGATCGGAGCATCATTCCGAAGCATGGAGCATAATTCCAAGATCGGAGCATCATTCCGATGAGCGGAGCATGATTCCAGGATTCGGAGTACCATTCCGAAGAGCGGAGCATGATTCCAAGGATCGGAGCATCATTCCGAAACGTGGAGCATAATTCCAAGATCGGAGCTTCATTCTGATGAGCGGAGCATGATTCCAAGATTCGGAGTATCATTCCGAAGAGCAGAGCATGATTCCAAGGATCGGAGCATCATTCCGAAAGGCGGAGCATGATTTCAGAGATCGGAGCATCATTCCGAAAAGCGGCATACATTCTGACCGAAGCATAATTTCGATGCAGAGGTTGATCCCCAGGCGAAGCATAATTCCGATGGGGAAAGAAGATAATCCGAGGCGAAGCTTGATTTCGACACGGGGTGCACATTCTGAGACGAAGCATGATTCCGACGCAGAGCTGGCTGGTTGACTTGATTCCGAGGCGGAGCATAAGTCCGGCAGGGAAGGTAGATATCCCGAGGCGAAGCATGATTTCGACACGGGGTGCATTCTGAGACGAATCAAAATTCCGACGCAGAGCTTGCTGGTTGACTTGATTCCGAGGCGGAGTATAATTCCGACGAGGAGGTTGTTGGTTGATTCCGGGCCGAAGTATAATTCCGATAGGGAAGGCAGACACACCAAGGCGAAGCATCATTTCGACACGGGGTATATTCTGAGACGAAGCATAATTCCGACGCAGAGCTTGCTGGTTGACTTGATTCCGAGGCGGAGCTTAATTCCGGCAGGGAGGTTGTTGGTTGATTCCGGGCCGAAGCATAATTCCGACAGGGAAGGCAGATACACCAAGGCGAAGCATCATTTCGACATGGGGTATATTCTGAGACGAAGCATAATTCCGACGCAGAGCTTGCTGGTTGACTTGATTCCGAGGCGGAGCTTAATTCCAGCAGGGAAGGTAGATATCCCGAGGCGAAGCATGATTTCGACACGGGGTGCATTCTGAGACGAAGCATAATTCCGACGGAGAGCTTGTTGGTTGATTTAATTCCGAGGCAGAGCATAATTTCGGCAGGGAAGGTAGATATCCCGAGGCGAAACATGATTTCGACACGGGGTACATTCTGGGACGGAGCATGATTCTGCCGCAGAGGTTGTTGGTTTGATTTGATTTGGGTTGACATCAGTATCGCTACACTGGAATATGGTACCAGGAGTGAATCATCATTTGTCATGAGAGGATTTGAGAATTGGTTTTGGTTTGGCATCTGCATTGCTGCACTGGAATAATGCCAGGAGCAACTTATCATTTGCCCCGGGAGGATTTGGAAATTGGTGGCTTAGGAGACAGGTTTAGATCCCTATCACCTAAGGCTTTTCAATTTTATGGGCCGTAAGGGTCCCATAAAAGCATTTTCTCCCTACGAGTCGAAAGGATCTCGTAGGTGTATTTTCTCCTAAGGAGTCGTGGGGACTCCTAAGTGTGTTGCTTCTTTGTGAGTCGTAAGGATCTCACGCGGGAATTTTCTCCTCACAAAGTCGAGAGGACCTTGCGAGTGCATTTCATTTCTTTTTTTTTCTTTTTTTTTTACGAGTTTGCGCCCTTTCGGGTTTTCACAAACTCGCCGGCAGTCCTGCTGTTTTTACTCACGGCGCCCTTTCGGGTTTTCATCCGTGCCCATTTTGTTTGTGGACATACCATTTTTTTATTATATTTTTTTATATTTTTGGTGGGACTTTGAATGTGGTCTCACCGGTAAGACTGGGAGAGATTGGGATTGTTTTACGCCCGTGGATTGTATACGGTTTTGCAGGATGTATGATCCAGCCCGTAGGGCCAGAAGACTTTCGAGATTTTGTTGGCGTCTGTATCGCTGCACTGGAATATGGTACCAGGAGCGACTCATCATTCGCCATTGGGGTATAGGATTTGGAATTTGGTTGGTGTCTGCATCGCTTCACTGGAATATGGTACTAGGAGCGACTCATCATTCGCCACTAAGGGATTTGAATTTGGAATTTGGTTGGCGTCTGCATCGCTACACTGGAACTTGGTACCAGGAGCGACTCATCATTCGCCACTTAGGAATTTGAGTTTGGAATTTTGTTGGCGTCTGCATCGCTGCACTGGAATATGGTACCAGGAGCGACTCATCATTCGCCACTTGGGGATTTGGAAAGTGATGGCTTAGGAGACAGGTTTAGATCCCTATCACCTAAGACTTTTCAATTTTATGGGCCGTGAGGGTCCCATAAAAGCATTTTCTCCCTACGAGTCGTAAGGATCCCGTAGCTGTATTTTCTCCTCAGGAGTTGTGAGGACTCCTAAGTATGTTTTTCCCTTATGAGTCGTAAGGATCCCATAAAGGTTTGTTCTCCTCATGTATCGTGAGGACACATGGATGGTTATCTGTTTCTAGTGTAATGACTTAGAGGTCGACTGTCTCCAGTTTAACGACTTAGAGGTCATCTCTTTCCAGTTTAACGACGTGGTGGTCATCCGTTTCCAGTTTAATGACTTAGAGGTCATCTGTTTCTAGTTTAAAGACTTAGAGGTCTACTGTTTCCAGTTAGAGGTCATCTGTTTCCAGTTTAACGACTTAGAGGCCATCTGTTTCCAGTTTAACGACTTAGTGGTCATCGGTTTCCAGTTTAACGACTTCGTGGTCATCTGTTTCCAGTTTAACGACTTAGAGGTCTATTGTTTCCAGTTTAACGACTTAGAGGTCGCCTGTTTCCAGTTTAACGACTTAGAGGTCGACTGTTTCCAGTTTAACAACTTAGAGGTCATTGGTTTCCAGTTTAACGACTTAGTGGTCATCTGTTTCCATTTTAAAGACTTAGAGGTCTACGGATGGCGAGCTTGGAATTTTGGGTTAGGGGCCGGCATCAGTGTTGCTGACACTGAAGCAGAGGTGCCAGGAGCAATTCATCATTTGCCTATTCCTGTTGGGGGAGCGATGGCTTAGGAGATAGGTTTAGGTCCCTATCGCCTAAGGCTTTTCAATTTTATGGGTCGTGAGGGTCCCATAAAAGCATTTTCTCCCTGCGAGTCGTAAGGATCCCGCAGGTGTATTTTCTCCTTAGCAGTCGTGAGGACTCCTAAGTGTGTTTTTCCTTTATGGGTCGTAAGGATCCCACAAAGGTTTGTTCTCCTCATGTATCGTGAGGACACATGAGTGGGTCTTCTCAATGGAGCATAACTCCAAAGGCGGAAACCAACCGCGTAACTGGTGATTGTGGTGGGGCGTGGGTATGAAGAGAATTATTTGAGCCCGTGGATTGTATACGGTAGTCGATTTAGGGACTAACCGTAGGGCCGGAAGAATTTTGGGAAGCTGGATTTTGGTCGGCGTCTGCATCGCTGCACTGGAATATGGTACCAGGAGCGACTCATCATTCACCGTTTTTTTTTAATTTTTTTTACCGCGATTGCTCTATCATTTCAGCTTTTCTTATCGCGAAGATCGCGATTGCCCTATTATTTCGGCTTTTATTCGCGGTTGCCCCATCATTTCGGCTTTATTTTCATCTTTATTTTACCCGCTGATTTTTATTGCGAGTTGCCCCATCATTTCGGCTTTTCTTTATTCTTCTTTTATTTACACATTTTTTGTCTATTTACATTTTTTTTACATTCCCAGTTTAACGACTTAGAGGTCGATTGTTCCCAGTTTAGTGACATGGTGGTCAATTGTTCCCAGTTTAATGACGTGGTGGTCGACGGTTCCCAGTTTAACGACGTAGAGGTCATCTGTTTCTAGTTTAACGACTTGGTGGTCATCTGTTTCCAGTTTAACGACGTAGAGGTCGTCTGTTTCCAGTTTAACGACGTAGAGATCATCTGTTTCCAGTTTAACGACTTAGAGGTCGACTGTTCCCAGTTTAACGACTTAGAGGTCGTCGATTTTCAGTTTAACGACGTAGAGGTCATCTGTTTCCAGTTTAACGACTTAGAGGTCGACTGTTCCCAGTTTAACGACGTAGAGGTCATCTGTTTCCAGTTTAACGACGTAGAGGTCATCTGACGGGGAGCTTAGAGAAGGTACCCGATTGAGCAGTGGTCAAGGGCACCGCTGGAGCTTGCTCGGGACGCATTGTAGCTTTGTTGGTGTTGATGGCCTTGCCCCCAACTGGGGCCATGGAGAGTCGTTCGCTAAACGGACTTGCGCTTGGGTTGAGGTGCCCTCGCGATCACCACATTTGGTCTCCTGCCTTTCCAGACCGGTTTGTCTGCCACCGGGGCTTGAGGAGCCGGGATGGCGCTGACAGGTATGAACATAATAGAGCCGAATGGTAGCAACGGCTCCTCCCATTGTCGCCCGAGACTGGCCGGAAAGACCGTCTTGGAGTCTATCTTCATCGTGTAGGAGACGGGAGCTGAGTTCATCATCGAAGACATCGTCGGAAGGTGATTGTTTGAAAATCTGCATGAAAGAGCATTATTTTAGTATAAATACAGGTATGTATAATGATTGAGTTCGCATGAATGCTTAACCCGAAATATGGGAGGAGAGATTGGTCCCACCGGGCGTGCCAGAATCTGTAGGGTGTTTTTCGTCACCCCATTGAGATGGGAATACGCGCACCCTTGTCAGGTGCATTGCAGATTCCCCCTGCCTAGGGTAGGCTGGGGTTTATTGATTGTGGGGATCCGAATCTCCGGCTGCCGCGGACTAAGCTGCCGTTAATTACCCCTCGCCTTTGGAGCGAGGGAACCTCCAATGGACGGGTTAAACTGGTCATGTGAACTCAACGTGCAGTGTGCGTGTGATGTGTTTTGAAAGGGGTTTTTTGGATATTTCGGGAGCCACGCAGAGTTTTTTTACAGGGGTTCCGCTACCCGGATAGCGGGCTGGGGGTCAAGGGGGCTAGCAGCCCCCTTGCGGGGTGCGGGGCAGCGCCCCGTTAGAAATTTTTTCTAACATGGACAGTGTCGTGGTGTATGTGTGTGTGCACATATGTATATATATATATATATATATATATATATATGTATATATATAAGAAAAAAAGGGAAGAAAAGGCATCCAAAGGATGCGTGGGGGCAGCACCTTAGACGCTGTGCGCCCAGGTGCTGTGCGCTCAGGCGCTAGAGTACTACGTGTCGGCACGTGGGCGCTCTGCGCTTGAGCGCAAGCGCACCACGTGTCGGCACATGGGTGCTTTGCGCTTCAGCGCCTGACACTCGAGCGCAAGTGCACAACGTGTCGGCACGAGGGCGACTTGCGCTTGAGCGCAAGTGCGCCACGTGTCGGCACGGGGGCGACTTGCGCCTGAGCGCTTGCGCTTGAGCGCAAGCGCGCCACGTGTGGGCACCGGGGCGACTTGCGCTCGAGCGCAAGCGCGCCACGTGTCGGCACGTAGGCGCTTTGCGCTCGAATGTTGAGCGCTTGAGCACAAGCGTGCCACGTGTCGGCACACGGGCGCTTTGCGCTTGAGCGCCGACGAGAAAAAGAGGCTTTTAGCCTAAAAAAAATTTCTCGGAAGAGAAATCAGAGAGGAGATGGACTCCTGAGTGTTTTTTTTTTGTTTTAGTGAAAGGGGTTCTTCTTCTTCCTCCTCTGTTAGCTGGATCTTGAAGATCAAGAGATGCGAGATCTCAAAATCTTTTCTTTTTGGGATCTAAAGACAGATCCAAGTTCCCCTTTGTGGGTTTGGTGGTGAAAAACTATTTTGTTTTTGAAAAGAAAGAGTAAAACTCTTGATTTAATTCAGAAGAAAGAAGAAGGTTTGAGACTTCAGAAAAGGGAAAGAAATACAAACCCTAGGTTTTTTGAGAGAATGAAAGTATTATGTTTTATTCATCATCATTTTGCCTTATATAGGCTTACATATTTACATATAGCCCCTTGGGCTCTACAAATGGTATTTTGCCCATCCCATGGCTCATGTGCCATTTCTTTTTTGCACATAAGCCATGGGCTTACAAAATATTGGCTTTATGCCCATTTTGCATACAGTCATGTATAAAAAATTACATAAAAATTATTTATTACATGATCTATATTTAGGCATGGAGGAGGCTGGCCGCGGGCTCGACTTGGGCATGGGCCCGCTTGACCTGGGCTTGGGCCCACCTGGCTTGGGGTTGACCTTGACTTTGACTCGGTCAACGGGGGTGTAAATTTTTACCCCAACAACCACAAAGTCAGGTTTAGATAAACGATCGATGTCTACAACTATTTCTTTGTCCTATTGAGCACGAAGTCCTTATAGGCTGAGTCTAATCTTTTTTAATTAAATCGATGGTCAATGCAATATGATTTTTATGATTTTTGGGGTCCTAGGAAGTGTAATGAAATCCCCACCCAATCTGTATTGGTGTTCAAGCCCCTTAAAATCAATTTAAATATGCAAAGCAGTAAACACAATCACTTGCAAACAAATTTTTTTAGCGGCGCAAAGAATCCTGCACAAGATCAAGTTATTGGAGAAGAGGAGAAGTTTTTGCGCAAAGAATCCTGCAGGAAAATTTTTCAGAGGAGATATAAGGGTTACAGAGAAGAAGAGAAAACTTACAGCGATTTTTCCACGTGCTGACGTCACCCCACAACCGCGTTTCCGCTGCCAAACGTGCCTCCTTGCCCCGATTCCGCGGTGGTATGTGCGGTTCAGTTCCCAAGACTTCTTCTGCTCCTCTGTTCTGATTTTCTTTTGTTGTTCAGATCTGCTGTTTTCTGTTTTGATCTCTGGATTTTTCCAGATCTAAATTCATTCGTCGATCCTGCACAATTCAAAAGAAAACCCTTCAAAGAATAACAAGATGATAATTTTTTTTTATTTTTATATTATTTTTTAGTTTTTATGATTTTTCAATTTTTTATTAACCCGAAATTACAAAAAGAAAATAACTATGCCATCCCCGGCAACGGCACCATTTGATTGAATGTGGGATTTTGTGATCAAAGAATTAATTATCGCAATCAAGAACGACGTCGCTTGGTAGCTAGCCGGTGAGTACGGGTCGGTCCACAGGGATTTTGTGTATTCTCAATTTGTTCTAACGAGTTAATTCGAAACGGTATTGGATTGATTATCACTAAAAACTAAGTTTGATCTAGACTAGGATTAAAACCTTGCTAGGGTTAGGTTTAGGTTAAATTTGGAAAGTCAATATTCCTCACCGCTTTCTATGCCCTAATTAAGATCTATTAGGTGTTATGGTAATAATTAATAAAGTGGATTAGTACCATCGGGAAGAAACGATGTTTCTTCCTCTAGGTTCTTGTCCTTCTTTTCTTAATTCTTACCCTAACCTCAATGGAAAACATGCACAACCGGTCTTTTAAACTACGGTATCACCGCTACCTCGTGGGGTAGGATGCCGTAGGGAGCGGTGTGTGTATGTATGCATGGAGTCCTATAAAAATATGTGACGGGCAAGAAAGGGGTGAGAGATTTTCATCTCTCAAATCTATCCTATTCCTAACCCTAACAAGCGAGGATCTACTCACTCATTAGGGAATTGATAAACATGTTCTAAACTAATTGAGTGGGGCAGATAATAAAAGTTATGCTAGGGCAGATAATAAAAGTTATACTAGAGCAGAAAGAAAATTAACTAGGGTAATAAAAAGAAAACTTACTCTAATTTTTATTTGATGCTCTCTTCAAACATTACAGGAATTGAATTCTGAATTTTGATAAATAAAATGAGGCACAAGAAGAGGCATACATCAAAAAGAGGTTTAGGGTTTCTATTTATAGATCATAGAAACTCTAGGGTTACATTCGATTCACATCTGCATTTACAAATATACCCTAAGAAGACTAGTTAACGCACCACCACCACCGTCACAAAATTGCACCGACATGTGTTCACCATGGCCGCGGATCCGCGGCCAGAAGGCATGTTTGGCCGCGGTTCCGTGGCCAAATTGTGGGCTTCTTGGTTGTATTTTCCTGGGTTGCTTCTGGTTGCATTTGTCTTCTTATTTCTTCACTTGGTTTCTCAGATTGTCATCTAGTTCTCTTCCAGATTTCCACAGTGCATAATGTCGTGGACTTTTACCCTTTGCTTCATGTCGAAGTCTTGAATCTTGTGCTGCCTTTGTGCTTTGTGAAATTATCCATTGATCTTCATTTATTCTTCAAACTGTAGGCATGATCAAGATTCTTCCATTTGTTGGTCGTAGTCTCACTTTTGTATCGACTTTTCATCATTTTCACTGTTTTATTCCGAGAACCTGTAACCTGCAACTATGTAGCAAACATGCATCAAAAGCACCTGTTTATTTGTAAAAAGAATAAGAATGGGGAATAGAATAATGCAAAATTATGATATGAACACATAACACGTAAAACCAAGAGTTATACTTAAAACAAACGGATACAAATTAGTATTTAGACCGTCAAGAACACGCGGCCCCAATCCAAGACCCCATCACTAAGATAGGACCTGCGAGATTTGATATAGGGCCAGCGCCGCCGGATTTTCTAAGCCCAAACCCAAATTTTTTTGTAAATCCTAGACCCTTGGAATCCGTTCTTTAACCCCTATCTGTTTTTTTCCCTGCATTTTCCAGATAATTAAAAACCCTTTTAAATTCCATTTTAATGCAAATTTAAATGCATTTTTCATCACTCCTAAACCCCAGTTTGTCCTATAAATACCCACTCCATTTTACATCCCTTCACACTGAAAATTTTCTACAAAAACTATACAAAATTCTCAAGTCCTTAGTGTGCAAGTGGAGTTAGCGAAGGGCGAAGCTCCGATGAACTTCCGAGGAGTTTCTGACGACGTAACGAACCACCGGTGCTTCCCCCCTCTTCCTCTTTCTCCCCTCTACCTTACAAGCCAGTAAGTCCCAATTCCCTCTCTCATCTTTAAGTTTAAAAAGTTCCTTACTTCTCAGTTTGTGGTATTTCTAAAATCCGATAGAAGCGAAGTTAGTCCGACTTCCAATTCAGTTTTCTTTAAAAACTATATTTTTCTTAATCAAGATAACTTCATATTCTCACATATTGCTTAACAAACATTAACAAACTCAACGAAACAAGTTTCACATCAAAATAATTATTTTTGTGATATTTATCGTATTTTTTTACATAAAAATATCATAAACTATTCATTTCGACTTTATAACTTTTATTCCTTGTTATACCTTTAGATAGTTCACGAGATAATGACCTATCTCATCACAACACCTATCTCTATCATAGCACAATGAAGCTTGGAACAATAGAATATGGGAAAATACTACTTTACAAATAAATCCGTTTAACTTATAAAACCGTTTTCTTTAAAAGATGTATTAAAACATTTCTATGCAATTGCGCCTTTACAACCCATTTTGGGGACCCCGTTCGGGATGGTACGGATTATCGCACATTTTCGGGCTTAGTAGAGTGAGATGCAAACCTCCGCAAGGAGTATTCGATCTCGATAGAATTTTTATACATTTTTCTTTAGAAAATGAGATTTTTACAAGAAAATAAATAAAATTATTTTCATAAATATGTATATATAATTATTACCAAAATACTTATTTTAAATATATACATTATTCAATGTTTCCAAAACTCAAGAAAAGAATTCAAATATTACATGAAACTACCATGATGATTCAAAACAATATTCATATTACAAATAAATACCATATATTATGAAATTAGGTTTACTTACTAGAAATGTCGCATTTATAAAATATACATCAATGAAAACCCTAAAAATGATAATTAAATGCTTGAGGTGTATTTTGAAATTATACCAAAACTATTTTTACATAAAACCCCCTCAAGTTATACTAAATTACAATAAGGACCCTAGTAAACATAGGTTTAAGCGGGACTAGTCTCTTGAGCCTCAGGGAGCCGGAGATATGGGTGCTTTCCTATTTAAGGTAGACAATCCAACAAACGGTGTTATCAACACGGTAATTGTCTTGGAAAAAGATACAAATCTTGCCGTCTATGTGCAGCAGTTACCGATAACATCAAAACAATCAGGATTTCAAGTTTTTTTGAAAGTGTCTGACTCAAACCGAGTCTCAATATAATTAATCTGACTTGAATATGATTCAAGTACAATCAAACCACAACAATTCAACATGAATCCGTCTATTCAATCTATATCAATCTACTTGACTGAACCGAATCATGGATATATTCCATCTACATGTTCATCCATTATATCCGTTCCATTTACTGATATCATGGTTTCAGCAAGTCATCCATCTATACAATTTATAATATAAGACATTATAATACAATACAAACAACACAATTAAGACATCGCGGGGTTTATAAGGGGTAGATTGGTACGGAAGGTGTTAGAAGCGGCACGAGACTGCAACCATAAGACACCTAACCTGAATCTCCATTGCCGTTTTACCGTGGCTGAACGGTTCCTTATACTCCGTATACTTTAGTTTTCGGGATAGTGAGACTCCTCTCATATACACTGGCCTCTTCTATACCAAGCTACAAACAACAGCGTTAACAATATAATACAACTTTAAAAGTTACATTCTCTTTATGTCTATTCCGTCTCTACTTACTCTTGGGACTTACCGAGCGATTTGTTCGCTGACGACATTCTCTTTCTTTTTCTTTAGAATGTCATCAGGTGATTCGGACTCACTGGAGATCAAGCCCAACGGCAAGGACTTGGATCAGTTTACTAAAGACCCAGAGTTTTAGATTCACTTGTACATTACATTTCATTTTCATGTCTGTTATGCCATTGTTTAGGCATTGCTTTCATTCCATGTATTTTCATTTCAGTTGTATTATAAAAATAACGTTTAATAAATAAAGTTGTTGTTTATTTACATCTTGTCTCTTGTGTATATTTCATTTTATATTGCTTATATACGCTTAGCGTGTTTACTTCTGAGTAAATGCGTAGCGGGGCCGTCATGTCCTCTGCCCGTACACTGGGAAGTGGGGTGTGACATTATATCGCTCTGACGAGATGAGTATGCATGCTCAGAGAAAGAAGTTGACATGTCTTATTTCGAGAAGATTGCGGAGATCCAGATCAGTGAACCAGCTGTATCATTCCTTTGATATCACTGGTTAGTTGTCTCTTTTGTTTGTATCCGTCACACTCAGTTTCCTTTATATCTGATAGTTTTGGTGACTGTATTATCTTATCATCCGAATTAGATTACTGCTACCATGTATTGCTAGAAGCCGAAGTGTGACTATGGAAGAATTATTTCTTGAATGTAGGAGCATGGCCAGCCTTGTCACCCTTGTTTTCCATATTTTGGTAAGCGGGCCGTGACAT
The DNA here is from genome assembly GCA_030015575.1 of Agapanthus africanus. Taxonomy (NCBI): domain Eukaryota; kingdom Viridiplantae; phylum Streptophyta; class Magnoliopsida; order Asparagales; family Amaryllidaceae; genus Agapanthus; species Agapanthus africanus. The sequence goes on from CM057338.1 coordinate 129,274,920, forward strand.
AGTTTTGTTGGTATCAGAGCACCGGGTTTATAATGAGAACACAGATCACTTAGGGATCCCTTTGATATATACATTATTTCCTTGCCTTCTACTTTCATATACTATTTGATGTATCTCCACTCAAGTTCATGTTTTTGAATCTTATCCACCTTATCATGTCCATGTGTTCCACATCACCGGCCGTTATTTTCTTTCGTGTTTCACTATTTGATCGTGACCCTTACTTTTCAGACCATGGCTAATCTTAGCACATCACCATTTCTCGAGAAGGACACTTAGTCCTGCATTTCTTTTGATTGCATACTAGTGAGTTCAGATGACGAGGTCGAGAGCCTACAAGTTATTTTCAACGACAGCGACTCCGCGGATGAGGGAGTTGAAGTCGCAGCTCTACAGATCAATATGATTAATGACTCTGACGATGAAAAAGAGGATCTAGAGGAAGATCCAGTAGAGGAGGATCCCGAAAAGGACCCGATAGAGGAGGATTCTGAGGAAGACCCGGTGGAAGAGGATCCAGAAAAAGGATGCAAAAGAGGAGGATCCTATAGAAGAGGATCCCAAAAAGGAAGCTCCCACCGAAGAAGAAAAGCCAGGAGAAGAAAACTTTATAGGAGGGGAGTCCGAAGACGAGTGTAACAACCCTAATTTTCTATTACACTTTTTCCTATACAAAATTTTTCAAATTTTTTTTCAAAAATCCACAAAGGGGTATTTTAGCCTGAGCACAAGATTTAGGTAATTATTTTTGTTTTTAATTACAAGCTACAAGAATGTAATAACTCCATTTTTAGTGTACAAGAAATTACTTTAAAATTTAATGTATACTTGGAGTATTTACTCTTGTTGCTATCATTTTAAGTAATTAAATAACACAATAATTACAAGAAGGAGCTTGTAGCTCATTGGTAACACCTTGCACTGCTGAACCAAGCCACCAGAGTTCGAATCTCATGCCCCACATTATTTTTAGATTATTTTTCTTTTAAAATTCTTGGAAGCCCAACAGTCCACAGGCCATAACTCCCAAATGTTGAACTGAACCCTAAAATGTGAGTATACCAGAGCCTACATCAGAGAAAACCACACCCGAGGATCGCCGGACTCGGCCGGACGGCCGAGTCGTCTAAATGAAAAATTTGGCTTTTCGACTTCCCAACTCCCCTGTTTACTCCATTTTAATGGATCGGTTCCCGAATGTTTAATACACCTAATTTAATACAAATTTTAATGATTTTTCTTAAATTTTTACAATTTTTTAAAATAAAAACCTTTCACCTACCCTACCCTAGCCTACCCTATAAATAGACACCCCCATCCCCTACCCTCTCATTCCAAAACACTAGGTTTACTCTCTTGAAATTTCTACAAGAAAGGTGTGCTTTGAAACCGAGTTCACGGCGAAGCGCTGACGGAATTCCGGCGACGTTTCTTTGAAACAACCGGCGACGAAACAACACCTCGGCCACTCACCTAGTTCCTCTATACTCTTTAGTATAGATCGAAACCCGTAAGTCCCATTCTTTTCTTCTTTCTACTTCTTAAAATACGGAATTTCGAAAACCGACGGAAATCGGAACAAACCGATTTCCAATTCGGTTTTTCTATAAAATCTCACTTGTCACTAATTGCATAATACCTAAACTTATCCATGTTGACTATTAATCACATAACAACTAATTTGGACAAAGTTTCGCACATGAAATGATAACTTTTGCAATATCGTATTTTTTTTACATTAATACCATAATGTTTATTTTTCTTCTTCTAATCAATTCAATCATTCCTAAACACCTTCATCTTGACCACTAAACTTGTAAAAATCAACTTGAATAAGTTTTCACACATGAAATGATAATCTTTTCAATTTACCGTATTTTCACTTTAATACCATGAAGTTTCAATTTCACATTTAACCCCTTAACCTTACTATACAATTAAAGTAGAGCACAAGATAACGACCTACCTCCACCCACACATAAATACAAACCCTAAAATGATTTCATAAAAATTTAGAATACGATAAAACGAAATTTTCATTAAAATACCATAATCTTCATAAAACCATTCTTAAAGATTTTAGATTTGTTACACTTTTTAGTAAATAGTTCTTACCAGGAAAATACGATAAGTTGTGGACATCGATCGTTTATCTAAACTGACTTTGTGGTTTCTAGGCTAGGCAAGTGGGCTTGGGTAACTTTAAAAGGCCCGCCTCACGATTCGTGAGTGGATCCCACCCTCCTCACTTGTATTTACCTGGCCACAATTGGCGGTGAAAAGGCGATTTGAGGCTTCTAACAACTTGTCGTTTAGACCTTTTAGAAATAGGCTAGTCGGCTTAGGAAACCGTAGAATCTAAAATATGGAAAATTACACTTTTCAAATAAATACCTTTTACTTTATAAAACCGTTTTCTAAAGGACTAGTATTTACAATCTTTGCAAAGCGCCGCTACAACCCATCTTTGGGGAACCCGTTCAGGATCGTGCGGTTTATCGTGCACCCTCGGGCTAGTAGTGCGAGATTCAGACCTCCGCAAGGAGCATTCGGTCTCGAAAGGTTTAAAATACGACATATTAAGAAAATGAGATTTTTGAAATATGAGATATTTATTAAAATTATTTTTGTATAAACATATGTATATTTATCTTTTAAATACCTATTTTATTATAATATAAATTTTCTACCTTTTTCTAAAAATCACAAAAGATTATATTTTACACTAAAATACCATGAACTTCAAATAAACAATATTACAACTAGGATATTCTCACTAGAAATGTCACAATATAAAATCCACCCTCATTACAACTCTAAAGACGAGTAATAAATACTTGAGGTGTATTTTGAAAAGTATATAAAAGTATTTTTATATAAAAACCCCTCAAGTTTATAAATTACCTTAAGGACCCTAGCAATTATAAGACTTCGATTCACATTTCTGATTGTCTGACTCGGGTTTGAGTCTGATTAATCTGACTTGAATATGATTCAAGTCAACCTATAATCTACAAGTTTCCAAGTCAATATGAACACATGAATCCATGAATACAATTACCAGTTTATACAACTTAACCGAACTGAACCATGGATATATATTCCTTTTACATGTTTCCCAGTATTCCATTTACATGACTCTACGGTTATAACCGTTTCCTGATATCATGGTTTCGGTCAGTCAGTCAGTCAATCAATCATACAACCAACACAATTTACAAGATAACAATACAAACAAGACATCGCGGGGTTTAAGGGGTAGATTGGTACGGAAGGTGTTAAAGGTGGCACGAGACGGTAAGATTAAGACACCTAACATGAATCCAATTGCCGTTGTTCCGGGTTGTATAACGGAGCCTTGTACTTCCATTTGCCCTGGTCTCTGGCATACTGAGACCCCTATCGTATACACTGGTATCCTTCTGTACCAAGCTACAACAATAGCGTTAACACAATACTACAATAATATAACAATGTAATACAACTGTAACAGCCACTCTCTCTCTCTCTTACTCTCTATCTATTCTCCTCTTATCTTTGGGACTTACCGAGCGACCTGTTCGCTGACGACATTCTATTTCTTTCTTCTTTGAATGTCGTCAGGTGGTTTGGACCCGGCAGAAGTTGAGCCATCGCAAGAAGACTTGGAGCAGTTTACTGAAGACCCTGCACAATAGTTTCATTATACACTTTTCTTTTCAGTACTTTTCATTTCCTGTTATGCCACTGTTTAGGCATCTTTTATTCCAGTTGTATTTCCTTTCATGCATTGTACAAAAAATGTTAATAAATAAAAGTTGCTGTTCTTTTAAATCTTGTTTCTTGTGTATTTATTTTATATTGCTTAGATACGCTTAGCGTATGTACTTCTGAGTATATACGTAGCGGACCGGTTGCGTCCCCTGCCCGTACACCGGGAAGTGGGGCGTGACAACGAGGCTCCAGCCAAGAAGGAGTCGAAGGATGAAGTCTCGAGTGAGGAGGAATTCAAGGCTGAAGAACCTCAGGCAGTAGTTCCTGTAAGACATTATGGAAATGGACGCCCCAATTTTAGCACGAAAGCTTATCGTAACATGTTGAACTTCTATAATCGCGATTGATGAGACTTATTTGTTTTTCTTTTTTTTTTGGCCAAATAAAAACAATGTATAACTTAGGGCCACGTTTATCTTTCAGTTGTACTCTGTTGAATTTATTATTAATAAAGTTTCAGTTCAAGCAAATTTCCTTTGAGTATCGTACTTTTAAAGTTCGTTTGATGCATTAATTGTTCCTTCTTGCAATGATTTCTTTTCCTTCTTACAAGTTATTATTATTATCCCATCCTTAAATCTTGCAATAACTTGACCCCCAACTTAGTTGATACTTTTGTTTAGCACCGCATTCCTGACTCCCTTTCGATTAGTTCGTATCTTACTGTATGCCTTTATTTAAATTGTCAAACCCTATCCTCCTTATTAACTTATACCATTCCTGATTTTTAATCCGATTTTCGTTTTTTGTTTTTGTATCATTCTTGACATTCCTGATTTTAAATCCGATTTTCGTTTTTCGTTTTTGTATCATTCTTGACAACCTAATTCCTATATATATTTCTTCTATTCGAGTGTTTACTCGCGGCGTCGATCTACGAAATTGTATACCGCGACCCATGCTCTGACTAATCTATTGTACATTACTAATGTTATTTTTCTATTAACATAATTATAGTTAGTGACGTTTATTATCTCAAATTTAGTTTTCTATCTATTTTGTATTTAATTATGTTTTTCTAAATTTGTGTGATATTAAGTAATCTTGTTTTACTTACTTACTTTAAATACTCTACTATTTCAATGATTCTAATTTACACCGTATATTTTATTTACTAAAATATTTCTCCTACTAATGCTTTTCATATTCCTTTTAAATTGTAATTCTATTCTTCATGTTTTTTGTTTTAATTTTCTCTGCTTTTAATTATAGAATATCACATCAAGTTATTTGCTACTCAATATTTCCTTTATCATTTTATTGTTTATTATAGTGTTATTATTTGTATTCACTTAGTCTATTAGTATTCTTTCGTTTAGCTTTCGAAATTTATGCTTATTAGAGGTGTGGTTTTCCTTTAATAGAAGTTTCATCTTGATTTTTCTCCATTGTATTCTCGTTCCTTTTATCCATATTTGTGCTAACCATTTCCACGATTTTCGTATTTACGTTTATTTACTTATAAATGTGCTTCACTCGATTTAGTATTTCCTAACCATAACACAATTACCGTTATTCTGCATGCTAACACCTGTTTATTTATTTCAATGTTACCATTATTTCTATTGTATTTTATTTTCTCCGCATTTTGTTTATATAGTCCGATCTTGTCTTTACATTATTTGCGGTTATCTGGTAAACTACCGGCTCACTTATTTTCGCTTTATATTTATCTTATATATTTTTATCTTTTGAGTATGCTCAATCTATTTTCTGTAGTTACCTAATTTGTGTCTTTACCAAAGTAGTTTTGGTTCTTTAAGCTTTATTAGCCGTTCATTCACTATTGTTCGCTATTGTTAATCTATTTCATTGTACCTATATAACTATTTTTCGGCTCTATGGCCTATTTACTAACATTTGGTTTTCCTAATTATTGGTTGCACGACTTTCATAGCCTACTGTTTATTTTGAATTTTAAGGACGAAATTTTCTATAAGGGGGTATGATATATTACCTGGTATCTATTATATGGTAAAATATGTATTTATATAAACTTTATGTATTTTAAATTATTTATTTAAATATATATTTTGTATTGATTGTTATTAATTAATTAGTATTAAATTTTATTAACCGCATGGTTTTAATTGGCATCATTTTGTTTTAACTACCATTAAATTGTATTAATTGCTATTGAGATGTTTTAAAAACCAGTTTCCAGTCTTAATCTTTTAAACCTCTAATTATTTTTCCTTGCTTTGTATTTTCTTTTCCTAAACCCTAGCCAAACCTATGCCCAACCTTGGCCTGGCCTAACTCCCAAACCCCTAACACAAACCTAAACTGGCCCCATTTCCCCCTTCTTCTTCTTCTTCTTCTTCTTCTTCTATCTCTCTTTTCTTTTCAAATTTAAATATCCTCCATCAATTCTTGTAACTCCAATTAAACTCTCATAATTCCTGATTAATCTCCTTTAATCCCTTTTTATTTTTCTTTAATTTCCCTAACTTTTCTTTTATACAAAGCATTCTCTATTCCCTCTCATCTCTCAATGCTCTCTCTTTTTCTAACTCATCCCTAACACCCTCACCGAGCTCACCATGTCGGCACCCCTTCACCACTGTCGCTTCCTCCACAACACCCCTGCAACCACCATCCAAACCGATCACTCCACCGCCGGTCATCTCCACCTCCCCTCCTCCATCAACCATTGACCCCACTCCCCATTGCACCATCACTACCCTTTGCCACCATCATTCACCACCGCCACTGCCTGGACCGTTGCTGACGCCGGCCGCAAGCACCACCGCACTGACCCAGCCCCCACCGAGCTCCCACATTGCCACCGTCATCAACCGTCGACCACCCGACACAACACCATCTCCACCTTCACCTACCTCCTCCGAGCTCCACCACTCCGAGCTCCTTCACCAAGTTGCGACCACCGTGACCCCAGCTACGCCGCAACCAACCCTGTTCTCATCGTCACCGCCAGTGTCGCAGCCCATACCACTAGTTGCGCCAAACCCAAGCCGCACCGTGTCAAGCTCCATGTCGCGTCGTCCCGTGCCATCTCATGCGTAGATGCAAACTCTACACGTTTGTCGCTTCTACATTAGTGACTGAAGGCAAGTGAACCCCCTCGCTTGCTTAACATGCTATAGTTATCTTAATTAATATCGTTTCACCCATAAAATGACACCCGATAACCTTTGCGAAATCTGAATTTTCTCGGACATGTTAGACCGTTAAATTCATAATAAATCATTTATATATCGGATCTTAGCATTCCATGGCTTGTATCGAAGCCAACAGATAAATCTACAGCACTCCATATTTTATCTCTAAATTTTAATAAGTTATGACAACAAAAACTGAGATGATTCATGGTTCTAGACTGCAGTCTAGAGCAGGAATCGCTGCCTTTGCCTATTTTCAAATATCTATACCTCCTTGTATAAATGCGCAAGTGTGCGTAACCATATATCAAAGTGTATAAAATTAAATTAGCTTTCTAACGGTACTAGTTTCATTGCATTCCAGTGTCTCTTGATATTTATAACACATTTTAAACTGTTGGTGTATATGACAGAATTTTGCAGTGTCACTTTAAACGTAGGAACGATGAACTGAACATAACTCCTAGCGTATGAGGGATATTACTGATCCGTATTTTAAGTTGGAACCTTAATAGATAACCCTATATAATATTCAACTGTAGCAACTCCTAAAACTGAATGAAACCTAGGTAAAAATGTATTTGAAGTTGGACTTCCAGTTCAGAAATTAAGATTTCAGCAGTGAACAACGTATTTGAAATAATTGTATCTCCCTAACCAGAACTCCGATTGATACGAAACCAATTTTGTTGCTTAGATAACCTAGTTTACTGTTTACACCTTTAATATTGTTTTGCCTGATTCTACACGTATGATTAAGCATGATTTTCACAACATGAACAACACTGAATGCCCGTGTTATATTCTTAGGATATTTTACTGTATTCTCATTATATAGCTTGACCGTTTTAACTGTAGTGATGTCACGTCCCGCTTCACAAAATATGTAAATACGGCACGTGACAGAGCCAACCATGCTACCTGTGGTGAGGAAAGATCCTTCCATAGTCATATTACAGTTGTCAATCAGATATCAAGAACAGTAAACTACTAAATCTATCTATCACATGTCCAATAACCATAAGAACAATAACTGGAAAATATAGCGGAAGCAATAAAGATCCAAGAAATAACTAACCCGTATAAGAGCTATATCAATGAGGTGGTCCTCACTGATCGGTGATCCTGTCGAATACTCACATGCTATGTCAAGTATCTGGGCCATGCAAAACCCAGACGTTAGTGCGTCATAAATATCAAAATAATAGTAATAACCAGGATAAGATGCTATGATTAAACATGAGTGGAAATAAATAACATAGGTGTAAAAAGTGAGATTTAGGTATGTGATATGTATCCTAAAGTCTGTGCCTCTAGGTTATCTATTCTAGAGGTCCCTGAAATCAATTTGATGGAATCATCGATATAACTCAATAGTATGCCGTGCGTGCTCGGGAACACGGTCAAGACTCTCGGGCTGAATCCGAGACGTGCCGCTAAGCAGTAAACATGTAACATGTACAGAAGAATGATATCAGCAGCATCATTCCGGGGTTGGCCGAACCCGTAAAGACTGATCAGTATAAGTATCGAACTGTTGAGTTACAAGTCAGGTTTCATTATTGATTTCCCTTTACCCCCAATGTTATGTGTTCAAGTCAGGTATTGATGATGTAAATCTAATACCAACACAGGATCAAGCAAGTACAAGTTTTGTCTATACAGACAACAAGTTACGTCCGTTAGGACAACACGCCAGGGTTGTCGGCATTAGTAACTAGATCCAAGTAACAAGTCAGGTAATGTGTTGTGGACATGTCATGTGATGCATATGTATCAAATAGACACCCAAATATGAAACTGTAATGAATTATCGGAACACGGTAAACAAACTGATATCAGGATGCATATGTGTCTATCTGTAATAACCCTTATACGTCCATTATCATGTATGATGCAATGTAGATAACATATTGTCACGCCCCGCTTCCCAAAATACGGAATACAGGAGGTGACTAGGCCAGCTATGCTCCAACGGTCAAGGAAATGTCCCGCCGTAGTCACACTTCGGCTTCTAGTAGTACATGGCAAGCAGTATTCATAGCACAAGTAATGAGAAACATGGGCCCTGATCCGAGCTAAGTCCACTTCTCGCTCCGAGCATGCATACTCAGGTCGTCAGAGCGACACAATAGCAATATATATATATATATATATATATATATATATATATATATATATATATAATACATGCAATGATGATAAACACGAAGCAGTAAACATGAAGTAATGACGTGAGTATGAAGTAACCGGTACAGGTCAACAATAAAGCATGTGTATCGAATCAGTAATTAATGCAATGTCCATATCACTAAACCTATCAGTCTCTAAGTCTCAAAGTCCAAGTCACTAAACTTATCGTCAGTCCGAGGGTGAGCGTCAACCACCGCAGGAGTATTTCCAATCCAAGGGTAAGCCCCAGGGGCAAGGAAACATGGGCCCGAATCACGATTAGTAAGAATCAGTAACACGGTCAGTATTAAAATCATGAAATCATGAAATATGCCGGCAGTGGGACTCCTGAGATTCTGTTGATCGAACCCACACTCAAACTACCCCACACCCCACGATATACATCAAACACCGACCATTAATCTAAATGCTAGTCGCTCCATGACAAGTCTATACGAGAATTGGAGACAGGGTCTCCATCAAGCATGTCTCGACCGGTATCCAAGATAAGTAGACAGCCTCAATGTCTTACCTATGACACTAATATAAGTGCTTCCATACCCGTCCCATACCAGTTATAGATAAACTTATATATGTCTCATAGGCTTCGACAATACAATAATTAGTTGGTTCCGCTGATTGTGTACAAGTACGTGTCACTTCCATTATTCAATCACGTTTTTACACTGACGTACTTGCCACAATCCAATCACTAACATTTATCACTTGGTAATATAACACGGTCACTAAGATGTCAATGTATATGGCCCCTATTCAATGAGGGTATAACAGTTATATGATATGATAAGAATGCAATCAAATATGATACGAGTAAAAATATGGCAGCCAATGTCATATAACTTGCAAAATTCACTATAAATCACACGCACAGAATTGAGCAGAACAATATAAAAGGAGTAAGCAGTATATTTAATTATTTCTACAGAAAAATTAGTTTTGAGTCAATTGGGTTTCAGATTTGTGAGTTACGGTCATTTCATTTTAAGTGTTCACTACTGGAAATCCAGTTTCTGAACTAGAAGTTCGTTTTGTAACACGTTTTACTCTCTGTTGGAAACATAATTAGGTGACACTACAGTTAGATAATATTTATATTTACCTGTTATGTTTCCAACGCATCAGGAGGATCAATAATCTCTACTGTATGCAGGAAGATATGCCCCGTTTAAGGTTAAGGTATACATTTTGTCTCTGCATGAAACTGTAGTACACATCGTCGGTTTAAAAGGTGTTATAAATATCAAACGACACCGGAATGTAATGGGACTAGTACCGTTAGAAAGATAATTCAATTCTCCACGCATCCATATATGGTTCCGCACACTTCCGCACTTAAACAGTGAAAATTTTGCTTTCTAAAACAGGTAAAGACAGAGATTCTTGCTCTGGACTGCAGTCCAGAGCCATGAATCACCTCAGTTTTTATTGGCATAACTTATTAAAATACAGAGATGAACTATGGGTGCTGTAGATTTATCTGTTGTCTTTGATACGAGCCATATAACACCAAGATCCGATATATATAAATGATTTATTATGATTTCAACTGTTCATCTTGTCCAGGAAAATTCAGCTTTTGCAAAGGTTGTCGAGGGTAACGTTTCATGGGTGAAATGGCGTCGTTTTGCCGTCCAAATTCTACAGGGTATTTGTTAAAAGTAGTAGGGTATAATGATCATGGGTTACACCATATTCACTTAAGTTATCGCATAGGGTCATATACCGAACACTTAAACTATACAAACGGTTATCAATCGAAATATCGATTCCTTTTACCCGATCAACACGAAATTAATTCATGAGTTACTATATGATATTACTGTGGTGTAATCAACCCAAGTTGGGTCTCAAACACTAAAATTTACGATGATGGTACTTGTTCGATATTAACTTCGCAAACAATGTATATGAAAAAATGTCTATACTTATACATATATCATCATATATTATATCTAGTGATTACTATAGCATGATAAACAAGTGAAGGGGTTCACTTGCCTTCGGTCGCTTGATATAGAAACGACACCACGTACGGGATCCATCTCGACACACGAGACGATGTGATGCTGGACACGGTGTGTAACGACCATGAATTTTCTGTACAAAATTTTTCTTCTTAAAGTACAGAAAAGAGTTTGCAAATCTGAGCACAATTTAAAAGTTGTAATTGCTTAAGAACAGTAAGAAATAGCTTGTATCTCATTAATAAAGTCTTGCATTGTTATGACATATCCCCTGTGTTCGAATCCCATCAGCCACATATTATTTTTTTGAATTTTTCTTTTAAACTTTTTAGAAGCCCAAAAGTTTACACATGCAATACACGTAAAAAATGAAAAGACAGAAAAATAAACATGTGCACAATGTTGTATATACAGAGGAGAACACGTAGCAAGCATCCATAGCCCAACCCTCATAGAATGATCGGCGAGATCAGGGTTTAGGCCGGCACCGCCGGGCCTCACCGTAGGAAATGTCCCCGTACTCTACACACTAAAACCCTTGGCCTACCCCACTACCCCTGTTCTGTTTGATTTCCCTGAAAATTATCAGAGAATTAAAATGAAGCTTTAAATCCAATTTTTAATGCATTTTTAATTCTTTCTTCAATTCCAAAATTCTAATTTTTACACTATAAATACAACCCCATACCCTAACCCTCTTCATTCTGAAATCAATTGCCAAAATTCTCAAAAAAATTATATGTCTAAGAAGAGTACAAGTGGAGTTAGCCCTTGGTCAATTTCCGGCGAGAATTCGAGACGATTTCGGCGACCCCATGACTACACGAAGGCTACCATTCTCTTCCTCTACCTTCCCTCTATTCTTTTAGCAAGTAAGTCCCACCTTCCCTCTTCTCTTTCTACCCTAAAAATTCTTCTTTTCAAAACATGTCGGTAAGTGAAGTTATATCGACATTTGTTTCTAAAACCTTTAAAAACCACAATTCTTCTTAAGAATCACTTGTACTCATGTATATACCTTACTTGTAATCATTTTACTAATATTTAGAAACCAATTTCACTTTAAAATCCATATTAAATAACTTTAATTAAGCTTTTACGTTTAAATACCATCAAGTTTACATACATCTTTTAATTGTTTTGCTTAGCATACCTTTAGAAAACCTCACGAGGTAATGACCTACCTCTCACATACACACATATTGACATAGCACGATTCTCTTGAACAATATTTTTGTGGCAAAATATGACTTTTCATCAAAATACCTTAAACTATTAAAAACCGGATTTCTTTAAATTGTGTTACTTAATTCTTTACAATTATGCCTCTACAACCCATTTTGGGGAACCCGATTTAGATGGTGTGGATTATCGCATATTCTCGGGACTAGTAGAGCGATATGCAGACCTCCTCATGGAGCATACGATCTCGATGGAATTTTAATACAATTTTTAAGAAAAAAATGAGGATTTCCATTTAATAATAAAAATTTATTTTTAATAATTATATAAATATTATCAAACCGTATATTTTAAAGATATTAAATTCCATGTTTTCTAGAAAATAAACGAATTACAAGTTTTATGGAGATACCATCAAGAATCAATACAAGTCAAATTTTACACTAAAATACCTTGAACTATTCAAGTTATGAATATTGTCACTAATATACCCCATTCTCTAAAATTCAAATTCATGACAATCCTAAATAACATAAATAAATACTTGAGATTTATTTTCAAAGCATATAAAAATATTTTTTATAAAATTCCCTCAAATTATATTAAATTACAATAAGGACTGTAGTAAATATAGGTTTAGACGGGACCAATTCTCTTGAGCCCCAGGGAGCCGGAGAAAGTGGGTGCTTGCCTATTTAAGATAGAAAATTAAAACGGGGTTACAATGGTAATTGTCTTGAAAAAACACAAATCCTGCCGCCCATATGCAGCAGTTACCAATAACACCAAAATCTAATTCATGATCCAAATCTGTTTAAGTGTCTGACTCAATCGGAGTCTCAGTCTAATCTGAATACAATCCAAATATGAATCCAAGTCAACATGAATATAAACATGAACACTTGAACTTGAACATGAATACTGGAACAATATCAAACATGCAACATAACTTAATTTGACCGAACCATGGCTATATCTTGAACTTGACTACATGACTACCGTTTACATCCTGAATCAGTTTACATGAACAACTTATACCATTATTTCGGCAAGTCTGATAACTACAAATCAATACAATCAATACAATATACACTACAGGATTTTAACGGGGTAGATTGGTACGGAATGTGTTAAAAGTGACATGATGATGGTCACTAAAAGACACCTATATGAACATCCTTGTTCCTTTATAAAAAATAAATAAATAATGAACCGAAAGCGATGGAAAAATTCCCCAAATGGAGTATCACGTGCCCGCACGTGATGCGCCTTGGAGCAAAAATTATAAGCATTACGCTTAACAAATAAGGTTGAAATTGAGCCTCGCGTGCAGGCACGTGAGCATCTATATACAAAGTATATAGGCTCCTTCCTAAAACAAATAACAGGTCAGAAGGCGCATCACGTGCCAACAAGTGATTCTTTTCTCTGGGACTGCTGCATATAAACAAACCGGCCTAGTGCAATGGGTCACGTGCTACACGTGAGGGTTCCTAAATAGAATTAAATTCTAAATAAGAGAGGTCAGAACCCTATTTGGAAAATATATTTTCCAATCTTTCTAAACAAGAAAAATTGTGCTCTGTAAATCAGAGCACCGTTGGATTAAAAATCCAAAGGTGATTAAAAATTACCAAAATACAGAATAAGCTCTGTATAGGAAAATATTTTTCCAATCTTTCTAAATAAGAAAGATTGTGCTCTGTAAATCAGAGCACCGTTGGACTAAAAATCCAATGGTGATTAAAAATCACCAAAATACAGAATAAGCTCTGTATGGAAAAATATTTTCCCAATATTTTTAAACAAGAAAAATTGTGCTCTGTAAATCAGAACACCGTTGGATTAAAGATCCAATGGTGATTAAAAATCACCAAACTACAGAATAAACTCTGTATGGGAAAATATTCTCCCAATCTTGTTAAAAAAAAGAAAAATGTTTTCTGTAAAACAGAAGTCTCTGGATCAAAGATCCAACGGTGTATAAAATTCCTGAATTAATCAAAAATCTCTCAATGAGAGGTTTCCTTAACAAAAATCAACAAACTTGTATCTGGTATATAAAGGACTTGAGACTGAAGAGAGAAAGAGAGGAGACCCCCCATAAGATTTGAAAAAACAAAAAAAGAAGAGGAGTTTCCTTTAAAGAAAAAGAAACCCTAGGTGAGGAAAAGACTTGGAGATCATTTTATCTCCTTTTACAAGAGTTTAACTCTTTCAAAAAAGAACTTAGTTCTTCCTCTGGTTGAGGTCTGCAGAAGCAGATCTCCCCATAAGTTGAGAATTTAATTATCATCGGGAAAATTCTATTATGCAGTCCCAAAACTTAGAGGAAAGAACTAGATTTGAAGAATTTAATTCTTCTAAAGATATAGGAATTTAATTCCTCTGATAGAAATAGGGTTTAACCCTGCATAAGAATTTAATTCTTATAAAACAAAGGGCTTGAAATTCTCAAGACCTAAATCAAGAGCCCCATGCATATTAGCGTTCAACGCTATAACAACAGATTACGTGTTCCCACGTGAGAACCTCTGAGGAACAAAAAGGAACAATTGATAGTGTTTAGCACTTAGAAAAGAATATGAAGATAAATTCAAAGGAGGCAGTGCCCAACTTGGTGGCACCTCACGTGTCCACACGTGATGGTGAGAAGATTTAAGTGTTTAACACTTACATGTATAGAACAAGGGAATAAGCCTAATGAAACAGTGCCCAATATTCAGGTGCCTCACGTGCTACACGTGAGTGCTCCGAATTTCAGTATTTAACACTGCTTAAGAGCCTCACGTGGGAGCACGTGAGCGCAAAACATTTATCAGTGTTTAACACTGTGACAGGCCAATCTTAGCCCAAATTAGCCAAGTCTCCCGAGGCCAGAAACCTTTTGACCATCAATCAACCGAGCTTTCCTATACTCAGGTTCCCCCAAATCGATCTTAGTTCCACAGATGGCCAATGATCTCTTGACACGTGGCATTTAAAATAATGTTCATTCCACCATGATCTCTCCCTTCGATCTGGAGTTCGGTTCAAGGGTACATCTCTCTATACCTCTGATATATGTCGTTGTAATTCTCCAATGATATCAGAGAGGTGAAGGGTCCCGACTACCAACAGCTCTTGGGTGCACTATCAAACCCATGAGCATATCCTAATGGACCGTAATGTCCTTAAACTAGCCCATGGACCGTAATGTCCTTAAACTAGCTATGGACTGTAACGTCCTTAAACTAAAACGATAGAGCCCAAATGCTCTTTTGTTGGATCAAAAACGATCCCGAACCCCTGTTAAGTTGATTTTAGTCCAACATCGGATTAACGTATCCTTAACAAATATTTAAGTCGATCTTAATCCCAAATGAGATTAACGATCCTTAAATCAAACTAAACCCAAATCTAAGAAAATACGGATTTTGACTAATTCACGCCCTATGGGCGACAACACAAATTAGTCTCCGTATACAATCCACGGGCAACCAAAAATAAAACAAACATACACGACATGAAGTGACTTTCTGGAGCAGGAGAAAGTGGTTATCGCTACGCGGTAACGTAATTAACTGTAGGGGCTTGCACCTGCAGGGAAGAGTGTCCCCACAATCAAAAACCCCTCACAACGAGAGAGAATCTGACGAAATCTGCTACAACGGCCGCATCTGTTTAAACCTTTGATATACGGTCCCATAAATTAACTTGGCATCTTCGGAGAGGTAGACAGATAAAACCAAATAGCATCTGCCCCCAAAATTCAGGCCAGACGTCCAAACGTCCCGGTCGCGTCTTTCGGCGTAAACAATCCTGTGCCGTTGTTCTGTGGGTTTTGACGGAGCTTTGTACTACGGGTTACCATAGTCCACGGGAAAAGTTGGACTCTTCTCGTATACACTGATACCTTCTTTACCAAGCTACAAAAAACTACGTTAGCATAACAAACATATAATTTACTAGTTTTATTCTCTTAACTTGTCTATTCCATTCTATCTTTTGGTACTTATCGAGCGATAGTTCACTGACGACATTCCTATCTCTTCTTTCTTTAGAATGTTCGTCAGGAGGACTCGACTCTCAGGAGACCGAGCCCAGCCAGGACGATTTGGAGCAGTTCACAGAGGAGCCAGACTTCTAGGCTTTTACTTGTACTTTTCTTTTCAGTTCATATGTCACGGTTTAGGTATCACTTTCTATCATTGTACTTTTCTTTCAGTTGTATGTAAAGAATGGATATTAATAAAAAGTTGATGTTTATATTACATCTCTTATCATTCTTATGTTTTACATTTATATTACTTATTTATACTTAACGTGTTTACTTTTGAGTAAATGCGTCGCATGCTTCGTCACGTCTCTTTCCCCGTACACTGGGAAGCGGGGCGTGACATGTTTTGTTGGCGGCCCATGCAGGTCGGTTCTGCATGAAGTATTACCATGTAGGTCAGTTCTGCATGGAAACCTAAGCAATATATCACAAGAATTATAAGAATCAACAACTAAGCATTCCTTACATTTCTAAGCTTTTGAATCTATCCTAACCCTACTTTTTCTTTGAAGGTTATGGATTCCCCAAACAACACGAGCATCAACGTGAATGGCAACACCCCACTACATCCTCTACCACCACCACATACCGTAGCAGCTCCTATCAACGAGCAAACGGTATTGCTTGAGGCAATCAAGAGCTTCTTGGAGGGACAACAGCAGCAGACTGCTATCCTATTGCACCGCCTAGAATCTGAGGCACCCGGAGTGAAGCAATTCCGGGCACTGCATCCTAAGCACTTTTTTGGGAAAGAGAGCCCACTAGTAGCGGATGAATGGGCTCAGTCCATTGAAGATGACCTGGCAGCAGCACAAGTGCCAGAAATTGCTTGGGTAAGAGTTGCGAAGCTGCAACTCACTGATAATGCCAGAGTATGGTAGAAGGCTGAAGAAAGCCATCTTGTCCAGCCGATTGAATGGAAGACTTTTCGCGATATATTCGACACGAAATACTTTCCCGAGACTGCCCGTTTCGACATAGAACAACAGTCATCCACTTACAGCAAGGTTCAATATGGAACAAATCTCTGGATGAATACGATGTTGAGTTTACCACACTCAGCATGTAAGATATGTTTTGATATTCAATTTCCTAATATCATATATTACACTGCTAACAAAAGGTCATAACAGGTTCGCTGCACATCTCATACCGACTGCTGAGATCAGGGCAAGAAGATTTCAGTAAGGGTTGGACTCGGAGATCCAAGCTGCACTAGCTACAGGGGATTTCCCAACCCATGATCTTGCACTGAAGGCTGCCTGACGATATGAGGCAGTGGTAAAGAGGAAGGGCAGACCTCAGACCGCCGGTGTAAAGCGCCCTGCCACCCAGATGGCAGGAGAAGCCTCTTCCATGCCAACTTTTGCACCCAGGAGACCAGAAGTAACATTTAACCGGCCAAGTCCAGATTTTTGCTTCTACTGCAAGAGGAATGGACACCTAGGGAAGGACTGCAGGTGTGAAAACAGCATGTGCTTAGTTTGTGACGCATCTACTAACGACATTGGAACATGTCCTCATAGACGCAACCTAGTTCCAGCACACATCACCTTTCCGCAACGGCCAGCTATTTAGGCTCCTACACTTCGCTTAGCCCTACTTGCTCCACCTCCTTGTGGACTCTTCCTGCACAGCCTCTTCGTCAGTTCCACCAGGCAATGGGGAACCAGCCGCAAAGGCAAAGAAACATGCCTCAAGGACAGAGGAATGTGCCTCCAGCTAGGAGGAATGTATCCCGGCGTCAGGCTTTCACTTTAGCGGCTGTAGAAGCCGAAACTATAAGTCAGGGTAACACTGGTCATCCTTCTTCATTCAAAACCTTACATCCTTTTGTTCTTTCAATATATTTTTTTCATGCACTTTCAGTAGTTCTTTTCACCACCACTATTATCAAATTTTCTTGAATCTGTTATAACTACCTTCTATAAATTTCGAGAACGAAATTTTTATAAGGAGGGTAGAATATAACAACTCTGAATTTTCTGTACAAAATTTTTCTTCTTAAATTACAGAAAGGAGTTTGCAAGCCTGAGCACAATTTAAAAGTTGTACTTGCTTAAGAACAGCAAGAAATAGCTTGTAGCTCATTGGTAAAGACTTGCACTGCTGTGACGTAGCCCATGTGTTCGAATTTCATCAGCCACATATTATTTTTTCTGAATTTTTCTTTTAAACTATTTGGAAGCCCAAAAGTTTACACGTGCAATACACGAAAGAAATGAAAAGACAGAAAAATAAACATGTGCACAATATTGTATGTACGGAGGAGAACATGTGGCAAACATCCAGAGCCCAACCCCCATAGAATGGCCGGCGAGATCAGGGTTTAGGCCGGCACTGCCGGGCCCCACCATAGGGAATGGCCCTGTTCTCCGCACACTAAAACTCTTGGCCTATCCCTCTACACCTGTTCTGTTTGATTTCCCTGAAAATTAACAGAGAATTAAAATGAAGCTTCAAATCCAATTTTTAATGCATTTTTAATTCTTTCTTCAATTCCAAAACCCTAATTTTTACACTATAAATACAACCCTATACCTTAACTCTCTTCATTCTAAAATCTATTGCCAAAATTCTCAAAAAATTTGTAAGTCTAAGAAGAGTACAAGTGGAGTTAGCCCCAGGTCAATTTCCGGCGAGAATTCGAGACGATTCCGGTGACCCCGCGACTACACGAAGGCTACCATTCTCTTACTCTACCTTCCCTCTATTCTTTTAGCAAGTAAGTCTCACCTCCCATCTTCTTTTTCTCTCCTAAAAATTCTTCTTTTCAAAATATGTCGGTAAGTGGAGTTATACCGACATTTGTTTCTAAAACCTTTAAAAACCACAATTTTCCTTAAGAATCACTTGTACACATGTATATACCTTACTTGTAATCATTTAACTAATGTTTAGAAACCAATTTCACTCTAAAACTCCATGTTAAATAACTTTAATTAAGGTTTTATGTTTAAATACCATGAAGTTTACATACGACATCTTTTAATTGTTTTTCTTAGCATACCTTTAGAAAACCTCACGAGATAATGACCTACCTCTCACATACACACATCTTGATATAGCACGATTCTCTTGAACAATATTTTTGTGGCAAAATATGACTTTTCATCAAAATACCTTAAACTATTAAAAACCGGATTTGTTTAAGTTGTATTACTTAATTCCTTGTAATTATGCATCTACAACCCATTTTGGGGAACCCGATTTAGATGGTGTAGATTATCGCACATTCTTGGGACTAGTAGAGTGAGATGTAGACCTCCTCACAGAGCATACGATCTCGATGGAATTTTACTACAATTTTAAAGAAAAAACGAGGATTTCTATTTAATAATAAAAATTTATTTTTAATAATTATATAAATATTATCAAACCATATATTTTTAAGATATTATTAAATTCCATGATTTCTAGAAAATAAACGAATTACAAGTTTCATGAAAATACCATCAAGAATCAATACAAGTCAAACTTTACACTAAAATACCTTGAACTATTCAAGTTATGAATATTTTCACTAATATATCTCATTCTCTAAAATTCACATTTATGACAATCCTAAACAACATAAATAAATACTTGAGGTTTATTTTGAAAGTATATAAAAATAATTTTTATAAAAACTCTCAAGTTATATTAAATTACAATAAGTACCCTAGTAAATATAGATTTAAGCGGGACCAATTCTCTTGAGACTCAGGGAGCCGGAGAAAGTGGGTGCTTGCCTATTTAAGGTAGAAAACTAAAACGGGGTTATCAATGGTAATTGTCTTGGAAAAAGACACAAATCATGCCGTCTATGTGCAGCAGTTACCGATACACCAAAATCTAATTCAGGATCCAAATCTGTTTAAGTGTCTGACTCAATCGGAATTTCAGTCTAATCTGAATACAATCCAAACATGAATCTAAGTCAACATGAATCTAAACATGAACACTTGAACTTGAACATGAATACTGGAACAATATCAAATATTCAACATAACTTGACTTAACCGAAACATGGCTAGATCTTGAACTTGACTACATGACTACCGTTCACATCCTGAATCAGTTTACATGAACAACTTATACCATGGTCTCGGCAAGTCCGATAACTACAAATCAATACAATCAATACAATATACACTACGGGGTTTAACGGGGTAGATTGGTACGGAATATGTTAAGAGTGGCACGATGATGGTCACTAAAAGACACTTACATGAACATCCTGTGCAGTTATCCCGTGGGGTTTGACGGGGCCTTGTACTACGGATTATCATAGTTCACGGGAAAAGTTGGACTCCTCTCATATACACTGACACTTTTTGTACCAAGTTACAAACAACTACGTTAGCATAACAAACAGATAATTTACCAGTTCTATTCTCTTAACTTGTTTATTCTATTTTATCTTTTGGGACTTGCCGAGTGTTAGTTCGCTGATGATATCCCCGTCTTTTCTTTCTTTGGAATGTTCATCAGGAAACCCGACTCTCAGGGGACCGAGCCCAGCCAGGACGATTTGGAGCAGTTCACAGAGGAGCCAGACTTCTAGGCTTTTACTTGTACTTTTCTTTTCAGTTCATATGCCATTGTTTAGGCATCGCTTTCTATCATTGTACTTTTCTTTCAGTTGTATGTAAATAATGGATATTAATAAAAAGTTGTTGTTTATATTACATCTCTTATCATTCTTGTGTTTTATATTTATATTACTTATTTACGCTTAACGTGTTTACTTCTGAGTAAATACGTCGCGTGCCTCGCCACATCTCCTTCCCCATACACTGGGAAGCGGGGCGTGACACGATGCGCGACGCGGGAGTGATGCGCGGTGACCCGGTACTAGACGCTGTGGCGACGCGAGTGTGATACGGTAGTGGGCATGGTGATGACGCGGGCATGACACGGTACCATGCACGATCTTGGCTCGGTCCGTGGTGCGAGTGTGGCACGACACAACACGGCACTGGACGCTACTGAATATGGTGTCGGGCATTAAGCGGGCACGAGTTGTGGCATGTCTGGGCACGCAGACGACACGGGACTGGCATGGCGGTGGTGTAGTCATGGCACGGCACCGGTACGGAGGTGGGCATGCAGGTGGGCTCGAGCCGGGTACGAAGGGCACAGGTGCGGGGCACGATGTGGCACGGAGATGGGCATGAGAGTGGCTCGAAGTGGGCACACGGTTCAGGCATGTAGTGGGCACGATACGGGGCACAGAGATGGCATATGTGGTAGTGAGGGTTGTGTAAGGTTGTCAGGGAGAGGTGAAGAAGATCGGGTAGGGCTCAGCTACACAGTGGGGAGCTCGGGTCGGCGATGGCGGAGCTTGGTCGGTGGAGGATAATCTGGTGTTGGCAGCGGGGTTGCGCGGTTGCAGGCGATGATGAAAACGAAGGTGGCCCGGCATTGGAGATGGAGGTGTGTTTGACGGCGGCGGCGGCAGCTTAGGTTGGGGTGGTTCTGTGGTGCTTGCGGGGAAATCTTGGTGGGCTCGAGCTTGTCAGCGGAGGTGAGGAAATGTACTGGGGTCACGGGCGAGGTGGCAGTGGTATCGACAGCGGAGGGTTGTAGGAGTTGGTAGTCGTGGGTGTTGGCGAGGGATGACGACGACGAGGTGGCTTGTAGTGATGGTGGAGGTAGAGACGAGGAGCTGTGGGATGTTGGTGAGGGTGGCGGTCGTCGGTGAAGAAGCTTAGTGGGGGCGGCCGTGATGGGTCGGGTGGGTGTGTTTAGAGAGAGGAGGAAGATGAGAGGGGAAGGGAGAAGACGAGGGGCGATAGAGATGGTGATGGGGACTTCGATTGCTGGAGGAGGAGAAGAGGAGCTTATGGTGGTGTAAGGGGTCGGTACAAGGTGACGGTGGTTGGGGATGCTTGTCGGCGAGGGGTGGCGTCACGGTGGTGGTCGGAGGCGAGCCGGAGACAGCCGAAGATGGCGGGGGAGGAGCTTAGGGGTTGCGGTGATGGTAGTGGAGAGATGAGGTGTTGGTGGTGGTTTGGACGACAAGGTGAGGAGATAGAGAGAGGGAGGTTAGAGAGGTGAGGATTTGGAGGCCGGGGATCTCGGGTAGTTGCGACGAGGGCGCGGTCGTGGAGGAGCCATTGTGAAGGAGGAGGAGGCTAGGATCGAGAGGAGAGAGAAGGAGAAAAGGAAAAGAGAGGAGAGAGAAAGAGAGAAAAGAGAGGGGGGATGGGATCGGGTCGGGTCGGGTTTGGGTCTGGGAAAATAGAAAATAGGATAGGAAAAATAGGGTTAAGGTTTAATTTAAAATAGGAAAATAGAAATTTAAAAGTAATTGGCTTTGAGAATAGGAATTTAGAAATAATCAGTTAGAGAAATATTTTACTAAAAATACGGTTACTAGGAAAAATATTTAGAGAATTATTGAAAGAAATTTTTATTAAAACATGAAATACTTCACTCAGCGGATACCGGTTATTACACATATTGAACTAATATAGTAGTATGATAACGTTGCGACATTCTGATATGCAACTAGATAAGCTATTATTAGTATGAATATAGATAGATACTATAAAACTGTAAATCGGTAATATTTGCTGAATATTAAAACACATGCACTATTATTTATTAAATAGATATTGATATTATAACATTAACAGGGAAAACATATTCAATCCGATTAATAACTATAAAAGTGGTATTGATTAACCATGCATAAGAAAGTTCTGTTCAGAAATCCAGCATCAGCCTGATTTGTAAAATAGCTTAAAAATAACAAACGTTCTCCAAAAGGGACGTGTCATATACCAAAACAAATAGAATTCAATAAAGTTTTCATTTTTATAAGTTAAACTATCTCAGGTTGTTCCTATAAAAATTTATGAACGTTCGAAATTGAAAGTTTACTGCTGGAATTTACCTAAACAACACTTCAGAGGTACTTTCATTTACAGTTTACGTTATTTAAATAATTTATTTTTCAAGTAAATATTTCACAGAGTTATAGTATTCTGAGTTAGCTTTGTAACGAACTAAAGAATATATGCTAATGATTTTTCTATGATTTATAATGAATTTTATAAGGTAAGGTGTACAGTAAATTTTAAATTTGTCGTATCCGCTTTACAACGACGTTTCATGTGTAAACTATACTATTTTCAAACTATATTTTGTATAACGTTATAAAATGTTGATTATAAACTAATTAATGATAATAATAAAAAATATTACAATGATATATATATATATATATATATATATATATATATATATAATTATAGCATATCGCAAGTTCTAAACTTGGTTACATTGTATATTATAAAACTGATTAACGTTAAATAACTACGGTGTATAAATTACATAAATATTGCTGTAAGATGATGATAATAATAATAATAGTACGATAACATATAAGTAAATTACATAAAGCATACCATGTAGCAAGTTGTAAACCTGTCTCGAAACAAACGCGATGAACGGAAGCAACATGACGCTATACAAATCAACACCAAGTTTTGATGGCTCGGTTAAGGTTCTAGAATGCGGCTGGAGTTGCGTCGGCAAGAATGGATATGGGCTTGAAGAACGAAGAAGGAGAATATATAAATTGATGAGGGAGAGATATGTTATGTGGAGAGAGAGAGAGAGGTTTTGGTGTTCAAATATTAGTTTATAAATATATATTAGTTTTAATTTATATAGATAATATCAAACTACAACCAATCTCCACCAAAATCTCATCAAAAATATATTTTGGAAAATAATTCACATATGTAAACTTCTCAACCATAATGTAAGAATATATTTTAAATAACTCATACCACTAATTTATGATTTAAAAGGATTCTAAAAATATATCTAGATTTAGTAAATATTTGATATTAGATATCTTGAGATTTAAACGTAAAAGATAAAAGCAAAATAAGATATGGGATGGCAACCATATGACGACAGTTAAAAAAATATAACTTATTCTTAATTTGTGGCTATTAAAAGATATATGATGATCTAAATATATGATATATAAAGATCTAAAAATATAACGTAGGTATTATACTAGATTCATACAGATACACTTTACTGGTAAATTTCAGATACAATCTTGCACTATATTGGGTTCTAAAATTGCGGGCCATGTCGGATAACGACTACTACTATTCGAATCATTCGCGACCCAATAGATAGAATAGAAGAATATAAAGCAAGTGTTAAAATACCAATTAATGTCGTATAACCATACTAGGGTGTTACATTATACCCAACTACAAAAGAATTTCGTCCTCCAAATTCACGAAACATGAAAAGATAAGATGATACAGATCTAAGGAAAGAGATGAGGAAACTTTTGTCGAATCTCGTTTTCACGTTCCCAAGTAAATTCTCCATGCGAACAATTTCCCCATGAAACAAGCACTAAAGAGATCACTTTATTCTTGAGAACCTTTTTTCGTCGATCCACAATCGTTATCGGTTGCTCTTTATAAGTCAAATCTTCTCTCACTGTCAATTTCGAATGATATAGGACGTGCGTCTCATCTCAAACATACTTGCGGAGTTGAGATACATGAAACATGTCATGAACACTGTTTCCTCCAATCAGAGCAAAACACTGTTCAAATTTTGAATTTTGAAATGAAGTGGTGCTTCATAAAAGCGCTCGCGCCAAGAGCGCCGGCGCTAAGAGTCAAAGACTCTGAAGCAGCGCTCACGTGCAAAGCACGAGAGCGCTGGCGCCAAGTGCGCCAGCGCTAAGAGTCAAAGACTCTGAGGTAGCACTCACGTGCAAAGCACGAGAGCGCTAGCGCCAAGTGTGCCAGCGCTAAGAGTCAAAAACTCTGATGCAGCGCTTACGTGCAAAGCACGAAAGCGTTAGCGCTAAGCGCGCTAGCACCAAGAGTTAAAGATTCTGAGGCAGCGCCTCACGTGCAAAGCACGAGAGCGCTGAGCGCCAGCACCATGAGTCAAAGACTCTGAGGCAGCGCCTCACGTGCAAAGCACGAGAGCGCTGAGCGCCAGCGCTAAAGAGTCAAAGACTCTGAAGTAGCGCTCACGTACAAAGTACGAGAGCGCCAAGCGCCAGAACGCCAAGCGCCATAACTAAATATTCTCCACCGTTGGATAAAAAATCCAACGAAGATGATAAATCATCAAAATTCATAATAAAATACTCCTCATAATCTTTCCAAACAGGAAAGATTGTGCTCTGTAAATCAGAGCACCGTTGGATCAATGATTCAATAGTGATTAAAAATCACCAAGGTACAGAACAAATTCTGTATGGGAAGATATTTTCCCAATCTTGTTAATAACAAGAAAACTATCTTCTGTAAAACAGAAGCTCTCGGATCAAAGATCTAATGGTGGATAAATTCCAGATCTCTCAATAAGAGATTTGCTTAACTGATTCAACAAATCAGCTTCCCCTATATAAAGGACCCAAGACTTCAAGTTTTGCATAGAGGACCCCCCCCACAAACTTTGAGAAATTTCAGAGAGAAGAGTAAGCTCTCGGAAGAAGAAGAATTTCTTCAAGGTAAATAAAATAAAGAGATCAAAGCATCTCATCAAATGAAGAGGAACTTAGTTTCTTTTTCTAGATCATAGACCTATGAGATAGACGTCTTTCACAAAAGAGATCATAACATCTCATCATAAAAAGGGGGAGGGCAGAGAAGAAGAATTCAATTCTCTTAAGATCACAGATCTATAAAGGCAAAGCCTTTCACAAAAAAAGAAGAGATTGTAACATCTCCTATAAAAATAAGAACCTTGTTGTTAGACCCATGAGACAAGGTCTCTTATAAACGAGAATTTAATTCTCAGAGCACAGAACTGATCAAAGTTGTATAAAAAAGAGCCTTAGCGCTCCAAATTAAAAAGAAGCACTTTAGCGCTCCAAGACTAGCGCACAGCGCCACAGCGCTCCTAGCGCTCCAATTCAAAGAAGCGCCCAGCGCTCAAGGTTGGAGCTCAGTGCCAAGCGCACCACGTGCTCCTCATGTTTGCGCTATTTCACAAGAAGCACTCTGCACTCATTAAAGGGCGTCACGTGCTCCTCACGTGTGCGCTATTTCACAAGGAGTGATCTGCACTCATTAACTGGCGCTTAGCGCCAAGCGCACCACGTGCTCCTCACGAGTGCACTGAGGGAACATAAATTGTTCTTTAAATAAAAGCCCCAGGGCTATAATGAGTGCTCAACACTCAATAAAAGACAAAAAGTTTGTCAGAACCCAAACCAATACTCAACATTGCTAAATGTTCAACATTTTAACTGAGTGGGCCGAGTCCAAGTTGGCCACAGATCTCTCATTTAGATTAATTGAGTCCATATGCTCATAAATCTTTTTAACTGATCTTAGTCCCAACCTTGACTACAGATCTCCCAACCGACATTGGTTCAAGGGTAAATCTCTTCATACCTATGATATATATCATTATAATTCTTCAACGTCTTCAGAGAGATGGAGGATCCCAATAACCAATAAATCCCAATAACCAATAACTTTTGGTGCATACCCAAACAGTTGAACCAAAACCATACAGACTATGACGTCTTTAAACTGTCACGGACTATGATGTCTTTAAATTTATGGACCGCAATGTCCCTAAACTAAAACAATAGAGTCCAAATGCTCTTTTATTGGATCTAAATGATCCTGTTAAGTAGATCTTAGTCTAAAATTAGACTAACGTATCCTTAACAAACGTTTAAATTGATCTTAGTTTCAAATGAGATTAACGATCCTTAAACCCAATCCAAAACCAAATTTAAGAAAATATGGATTTGGACTAATCCACGCCCTACGGGCGACAACATAAATTAGTCCCCGTATACAATCCACGGGCAACCAAAAAAGAAAACAAACACACACGACACGAAGTGACCATCTGGAGAAGGAGAAAGTTGTTACCGCGATGCGGTAGCGTAATTAACTGCAGGGGCTTGCGCCTGCAGGGAAGAGCATCCCCACAATCAAAACCCCCTCAAATAAGAGGGAATCTGACGAAGTCTGCTACAACAGCCGCATCCGTCTAAACCTCCGATATACGGTGCCATAAATCAACTTGGCATCTTCGGAGAGGTGGACGAATAAAACCAAATAGTATCCACCCTGAAATTCAGGCAAGACGAATCTACGCGGTTCTGTCTCTGTTTTCGGCAGCGAACAGATTCTGACACGCCCGGTGGGACCTTTTCCTCTTTCCACTCCACACTTCGTGTGTCGTGTTTCGTGAACGAATCGCGGTTTGCTATGGTTGCCCTTGGATTCGAGATACTAAGATTTGGTGTCTTGCTCCGTGCAGAAAACAGAAGATCAATGGCTTTCAACTGCAACAGCTGCAACAACTCCCACTCCCTCCATGCTGGAGGAGTGACTTATGGGCCTCAAGCAGCCTCCATTTTCAAGATTCCAGGGGAACTGGTGATGCAAACCACCACTGGGTTGTTCTTTGGGACCATACTCCCACCCATGAGCTTCAACGCCCCACTACCGTCACAAGAAGCTCCGAAGTAGTCGGTCTTTGATCGGCTTACGACTACCGCGACCCCTCTCAACGGGTCGCCCAAATCCAACGCCTCAGTCTTTAACAGACTGGGCCAAAACTCCAATGGGCTCGTGAAGAAGCCCGCGATACCTAAGGGGGTTATCCCAAAACGAATAGCTATTCCTGCTCCTGAAGTCACCAAAGCGGCTTCTCCTGCTAAGGGGTCGGTCTTCGCAAGACTGGCCGTTCCAGCTCCCGCTCTAGGCGAAGTAACCAAGGCTGCTTTCCTCGCCAAAAAGTCGTTCTTTTCAAGATTGATCATTCTCTCTCAGCGGACGTCAGTTTTCGATAGGCTGGCACCAACAGCAATCCCTCATCAGAGCGGGGGGCATAAAGAAACTCATCCAACAGCAGAGGTAATCCCGTCCGCAAGGCATGCTCGACGTCGCCACTGGTGCCGAATGAGGAAAGATCGGGGCAATTCCCTATCTGGACTTACCCCGCCGGCTCCAACGGTGGAAGTCGACGCTGCTGTTCCAACTGGGAACAGCTTTGAACCACTCAGGAGAGTCCACAAGAACTCTCCGACTGTCGTCCTAAAAAGATCTCCTCTACCTGTGGAGAATGCTACAAAGACAAAGCCAGAACAGCTCCCTCAGCGGCTGTCCTCTAAAATTCACAAGGTCTGGCGAGAGGTCCAAGACTCGGTGATCAACCAAGACTACTCCCGCCGACCGAAGAAGATGAAAGTTCGGCAAGAGAAGGACCACCCTGTTGTACCACAGAAGGTGTCGTCTACTTGGGTGCCCGCTGCAACGGCCCCCTCAACTTCGACCGCTCACAAAAGAAGAAGGCTGGAGAAAATCCCCGTGTCTGCGACGAATCTAAAGGGCACTGAACCTAAACGCCCCAAGTCTTGGGGTATGGTGATGCACACTATTTATATATCATCCGGGAAAGAGGATAGTCGTATCTCCACGGGCCATCGACCTCTTACCAGATCAGTGACAAAGGCTCAGGAGCAACAACAGCAAAAACTCCAGGAGATGCTAACACAGATGGCCGCACTTTCTGAGCCAAAAGAAAGCCCGGAGATGTCGTCAGAACAACATCACGAACAGGAAAGCGATGCTGAGTTCCTCTGAAGAATTCTCGAGAAGAGAGACAGAGAGGACGCGGAACAAGCGGCCAACATAAAATGAATGCCGCTTTTATTCCAAGATATGGTCGGGATGATGATACAGCCGGATCCTCCAGCTGAAGACCCTCCAATTATCCTTGAAGACGACAGAGGGGAGACATCGAACCCTCTTCCGGCTCTATCAGCAGCCAAAGAGGAGACGATCTCCAAAGTCACCCTGGATGACTATATTGCTTAACAGATACGAGCCCATCAGGCGAGCGAAGCGGCCGGCTAAATTGTTAAGACTGGACGACCCTATCCGGGTTGGTATGACCAAATAAAGTACCCGCTGGGATATACGATCCCTAAATTCCATGTGTATAAGGGGACGGGGAATCCACACCAGCACGTTGCTCAATTCAGGGCTTTGTGCGGTAATACTGGGGGTGACGACAAACTGCTGGTTCGTCAATTTGTTGGTAGCTTGTCGAAGACGGCGTTTGTATGGAACTCTGAACTCCCGAACGAATCCGTTAAGAAATTTGCAGAAATGGAGCTACTATTTACACAGAGATTCGCAAGCGCTAGCGAGCACACCCCGATCACCGCACTAATTAACGCCAGGGTGAAGCCAGGCGAAACATGGGTTCAGTACACGATACGGTGGCGGAATCTATGGTCGAAATGCGAACAACGTATAGAGGAAGCTCCTGCAGTGGGCATGTTTGTGGGAACTCTTGATCCGCAGGCGACCGTATCCCAGTTCATGATGTTTTTCAAGCCGACTACCTTCCAGGCCTTGATTGACAAGCTAGCCCAAATGGACCAGATGAGCTATAGGCCTTTCCTATCAAAAGCGGATTTTCAGAATGAAAAGGGCAAAGGGAAAGCAACCTTCATCGCCAACGCCCAACAACAACCGAGTAGCCCGAGACCGGTTGTTCGCCAAAGCAACAAGCGGCGATCCCTCGATGAGAAGTTAAGACGTCCTTAATCATTTCCCCAGGATAAAACAAGGAGACTGTTCGAATTGGCAGTGCGCAACGGGCTCGTCACTCTGCCGGATCTAAGACATCCGTCGCAACCTGGTGACGTTAAGCATCCTAACTATTGTCCCTACCACAGAGTAATGGGTCACCCACTCAAAGATTGATACGTCTTCAAAAACTGGGTTGAAGACCAATACCAGCAAGGCAAATTTGCGTTGTCAGAAAATTGGAAGGTGAACCCACCACAACCACATGCTCCAAAAAAGATGGACATGCCGGGGGCATCGTGCTCATTCATAGAGGAAGCTCCATGGAAAGTTGTTCTTTCAGAAAAAACTAAAAGAATGCTGAAATATTTTCAAACATGTCCGGCGATCAGGTAGAAAAGCCCGCAAGAACCGGAGATCATCGATAGGATGCTGAAACCATGCCCAACATCGGGAGTTAGTAGCGATGGGCAAAACACCTAGACCCAGCCGTCAAAATCTTCGAAGAAAAAGAAGAAGACCAAAAAGCTCGTGCAGTCTGACGACAAGCGCACAGATCTGCAAAAGCATATTGATGCGCTGGAGGAATACAACCAGAAGGCACGAACCCCAGTCACGCTTCAAGAGTTTCTCAATCACATCCTTGAAAGTGAAGATAACGACAATGACGAGGGAGACGACTCGTCAGAGGAACCCGAAGATTATGTGGTAAGTTGCCACATGATCTCTCATTTGTCGCTAAGTAACAAAGAAGCTCACTCGGCGTTAGAAGATAACGTAGAGGAGCCGGGGGCAGGAGCAGTGCCAAAATCCTTGGATTATGTGACAAGGTCTTATGGAAAACTTACTTGTTCATAGAGCATCCGGCGAAACTTTTCCTCAAAGCTACTATGGACCGAAAAGTCCGTAAACTAGAAATTTGCCTCAAATATGGCAACAATGGACCGAAATGTCCTAAAACTAACTACTGACCGAAACGTCTTTAAACTACTACAAACCCGCAGTATCTTTGGGCTGACGTCGCAAAAAAAAAACGGTACGTCCATAAGCAAAATGGGCATAGATGAAAACCCGAAAGGGCTCCGCGAGTAAAAACAGCAGGGCTACCGGCGAGTTTGTGAAAACCCAAAAGGGCGCAGACTCGTAAAAAAAAGGGTATGTCCACAAGCAAAATAGGCACGGATGAAAACCCGAAAGGGCTCCGTGAGTAAAAACA
This sequence comes from Agapanthus africanus, assembly GCA_030015575.1. Lineage (NCBI taxonomy): Eukaryota > Viridiplantae > Streptophyta > Magnoliopsida > Asparagales > Amaryllidaceae > Agapanthus > Agapanthus africanus. Next base: position 129,305,942 of record CM057338.1, read on the forward strand.
GCAGGGCTACCGGTGAGTTTGTGAAAACCCGAACGGGTGCAATCTCATTACAAGACACTTGTAAGGTCCTCTAGACCTTGTAAGGAGAAAATACCTGCGTGAGATTCTTACGACTCACAAAGGAGCAACACACTTAGGGATCTCCATGATTCCTAAGGTGAAATTACACTTACGAGATCCGCACGACTCGTAAGGAGAACCCTCTTATGAGACCCTCACGGCTCATAAGATTCAAAATCCTTAAGCTATAGGGATCTGAATCTATTCTTAAGCCATCACCTTTTCCAGATTGCCCTACAAACGGTTCAATACTTACCCTTGTATACAGTCCATGGGCACAAATAATCATTTCCTTGCTGAGTCCCACCAACGACGAGGAATGCCCTCATTTGATGAACAAACACTTGTAGGTCCTCTTGATTAAGAAGGTGAAAACACTCTTGTAAGATCCTTACGATTTACAAGAGAAAACGCACTTAGGAGTTCTCACGACCTCTAAGGAGAAAACTCACCTACAAGATCCTCACGACTCGTAGGGAGAAATACCTTTATGAGACCCTTATGGCTCATGAAGTCAAAAGCCTTAGTCGACAGGACCTTAACTCTGTTTGCTAAGCCACCTTTGTTCGAACCGACAAAGGCAGATGATGATTCGCTCCTGGCAATGTCCCAGTGGTAGCGATGCTGATGCCTGAATCGGAATCAAATTCCAAGTCCTTTCACGGCAAATGATGATTCGCTCCTGGCAATATTCCAGTCGCAGCGATGCTGATGCCAAGATTGGTATTAGATCCCGAGTTCCATACTCGCGGCAAATGTCAGCGAGCCATAAATGCATATGAAATAGCCGAAATGATAGGGTAACTTGCAACAAAATCAACAAGTAAAATATATGTATACAAAAACAGCCGAAATGATTGTGCACCGCGAAAAATAGCCGAAATGATTGGGCAATCGTGACTTTCACGATATAAAAAGCTGAAATGATAGAGCATCACGGAAAGAAATAAAAAAAATGAAATGAAACTTTTTGCCCTGCAGGTAAGTCCATATTGATCCCTGTATACAATCCATGGGCATAAATGAAAAGGGAACCACATGTCCCAACAAACTCCATCAAAGGGAGAGTCAGGCCTCGGCTGCAATATCTGCATCCCAGAAGACCAGCAACGGCATTCCTCCTCATGCCAGTAGGATACAGATGCAACATCAACAAATGGAGCCATAGCTGAGTCCACTAGTTCCAAATCTCGACGATTCATAGACAACCTAGAGACAACCTCGATATTCGTCGCAATATTGCAGACACAATATCAACAAATGAAATAAAGGAAGATCCCTAGCTTCAGGGTCTCGACGTCAACATCGACAACCTAGAGATCAACACCGGCATTTCTCCGTACTCCAATCGGATGCAGACACAACGTTAACAAAGCGGAGCCATGGCAGAGTCCCCAAGTTCCAAATCTCTACGGTTCACAGGAAACCTAGAGACCACCTCGGAGCTATGGAAGAGTTCCTAGTTCCAAGTCTCGACGGCAACATCTACAGCCTAGAGATCAATAACAACGTTCTTCTTCCAACAGGATGCAGACGCTACATCAACAAACGGAGCCACGGCAAAGTCCCCTAGTTCCAAATCTCGACAGTATACAGACAACCTAGAGACTACCTCGGAGCCATGGCAGAGTCCCTAGTTCCAAGTCTCGACGGCAACATCTACAGTCTAGAGATCAACAACAGCATTCTTCCTCCAGTAGGATGCAGACGCGATATCAACAAATGGAGCCACGCAAAGTCCCCTAGTTCCCAAACCTCGATGGTTCACAGACAACCCAGAGACAACCTCGACATTCGTCGCAATATTGCAGACACAATGTCAACAAACGAAGCTAAGGAAAATCCCTCGCTTCAGGGTCTTGACGACAACTCAAATGAGACCTGAAAAGACTATCGGAGATCATCCCATACCAGTGCGGAGTGGTCATGACTCATCGGGGTTCCCAAACTGAGCCTAATCTCAAGTAAAAAGCGACATGGAATACCCTAACGCTTGCTCTTTCGACAGTAATATTACCTGGAAGATTATTTGAAGATGTCTTGTCCAGCCCTCGAAGGGATCAGAAACACGACAGTCGTGGGGATACCCGAACAAAAAGATTGCATATCGGGGAATATATCGGCCAACGCGACGGTGCGACGGGTAAAAAAAAACCTAGTACCACAGATCCTAACGGACTTCTATTATCAGGAGTTAACTGTGACGTTAGGAAACCTTTGCGAGAACTTCTCGATTCGTCTCGACGCGTAAGAAAATTAGTGTTCTTGCGAGAACTTCTCGATTCGTCTCGACTCGTAGGGAAAAGCCTTAGGTATTGGGGATAAGGACCTGTTTCCTAAGCACTTGGACCCTGCAAGTTGGTCCAAGATGGACTATTGTATACTATTCACGGACCACACTCTCCAAAGTCGAATCTCGACAAGGAGGGAAACAACCACTTACGAATCCTCTCGACTTGTAAGCGGGAAAAATTCTCTTGTGAGATCCTTACGACTCTTAAGAGAAAACACACTTAGGAATCCTCACGATTCCTAAGGAGAAAAGATACCTACGGGATCCTATCGACTTGTAGGGAGAAAACCCTTTATGAGACCCTCACGGCTCATAAAGTTGAAAAGTTTTAGGCGGCAGATCTGAACCTGTTTCCTAAGCCATCGCTTCTTATCTCGATTCAAGGAAATCAACGTCCTTGACAAGAGCATCTCGATTCGCGTTGACCCGCAGAGAAATCAATATCTTTGCAGAAATTTCTCGATTCGTCTCGACCCCAGGGAAACCAGTGTCCTTGGCAAAATATCTCGATTTAGGGAAATCAGCATCCTTGGCGAGGATCTTGATTCGCATCGATCCGCAGAGAAATCAGTGTCTTTGCAGGAATCTCTCAATTCGTCTCAACCTCCAGGGAAATCAGTGTCCTTGGCAAAATCTCGATTCAGGGAAATCAGCGTCCTTGACAAGAACCCCTCGATTCGTTTCGACCCGCGAGGAAATCAATGTCTTTGCGAGAATCTCTCGATTCGTCTCGACCTGCGGGGAAATTAGTGTCCCTGCGCATAAAGAAAATTCTCTTGTGGGATTCTTACGATTCTCAAGAGAAAACGCACTTAGGAATCCTCACGATTCCTAAGGAGAAAAGATACCTATGGGATCCTCTCGACTCGTAGGGAGAAAACCCTTTATGAGACCATTACGGGTCATAAAGTTGAAAAGTCTTAAGCGGCAGATCTGAATCTGTTTCCTAAGCCATCGCTTCTTATCTCGATTCAGGGAAATCAGCGTCCTTGACAAGAGCATCTCGATTCGCTTCGGCCCGCAGAGAAATCAGTGTCTTTGCAGAAATTTCTCGATTCATCTCGACCCTAGGGAAACTAGTGTCCTTGGCAAAATATCTTGATATAGGGAAATCAGAATCCTTGGCGATAATCTCGATTCGTATCGGTAGAGAAATCAACGTCTTTGCAGAAATTTCTCGATTCGTCTCGACCTCAGGGAAACCAGTGTCCTTGGCAAAATATCTCGATTTAGGGAAATCAGTATCCTTGGCGAGAATCTCGATTCGCATCGACCCGCAGAGAAGTCAGTGTCCTTGGCAAAATCTCTCGATTCATCCCAACCTCCAGTGAAATCAGTGTCCTTGGCAAAATATCAATTCAGGGAAATCAGTGTCCTTGACCAGAACCCCTCGATTCGTTTTGACCCGCGAGGAAATCGGTGTCTTTGTGAGAATTTCTCGATTCATCTCGACCTGCGGGGAAATTAGTGTCCCTGCGCATAAAGAAAATTCTCTTTTGAGATCCTTACGATTCTCAAGAGAAAACGCACTTAGGAGTCCTCACGACTCCTAAGGAGAAAATACCCCTACGAGATTCTCACGACCTGTAGAGAGAAAAATATTTATGAGACTCTCATGGCTCATAAAATTGAAAAGTCTTAGGCGGCAGATCCGAACCTGTTTCCTAAGCCATCACTACCCCACAAAGAGTTCAAGATGAACTATTATCTATTATCTACAGGCCAAAGTTGCTAAAATCACACGACAATAAAGCAAAAAAAGAAGGCGTAAACTGCTTTGCGCCAAGTCAAAACAAAAAAAGCGTAACCTACGGATGTCAGCCACACACTATGTAAGACAGTAAAGAGAACATTTGATTCGTATCCAGTTAAGCGTTCGAAGCGTACCCATTCATGTATCTGCGAAAAGGTTTAATGCATAAAATAAACGCACAGAAATGAAAAGTTTATTATTCATACTTCAGAAGATTCTTACAGTGATAAAAACAGTAAACAAAAACATCACTAAAATGTTTACAATGGCAAGACATCAAATCCAGGACATGGATTGAGAAATTCAGAAGTAAGGCCATCTAAAATACTTTGGGCCTCTTGGACCATTCTCGTATGCATCCTCTCACGATCGCAAGCGTCAGGGTCCTCACCGATGTCTTCCGCCCTCTGATAGGCAGCAATTATCGTCGTCTGCTGGAAAATTTGATGCAGGATATCAACAAGATTGTCTCGCCGTTTCTTCGAGATCAGGCCCATCAGATATACTGAGTGCACCTTATCTTCGGCATCATCCAATACTTTAAGCGGCATGGCTTCATAAAAGTCTGGAAGTGCTCCCCAAATCGCTCTCACAACGAGCTTCAAAAGAGTGGAATGACGAGGAAGCAGTCGACCATTGTATTCATCAAAGTGACTCATAACTTCAGTGCACTGGGCGTTTGTAAACTCCTGGTTTTGGCAGCGGCCTAGTGCGCGGATGTCTCCATAAGAAATAATTTCGTTAAGATCATACAGGTGGGCGGCCATAGCACTTGAAAAGGAAAATCAATGAGAGTTTAGTGGACAAACCGATCAAGAAAATACTTATTGAAACAGACAAGGGGATTTAAACAACTCTTGATATCCTCACGAAGAAAACAAGTTCTGATTAAGGCACCCAATAAATTCAAATTTATGCAAATAAAAGAGAAATCCTAAAAAAGGATTCTCATTTAATGAGAAACTCCTCGGGTCAAGGAGTTAAACCCCTTGAGAGCAGCGCTGTACAACAGATATGACATCTGTCATAATTAATGATGAAGGGAATAAAATTCCCCCCAAAAATTCTAAAGTGCAATGTTCTGTGAAGAAGATGGAATAATCCATCCAAAAACCCTAAAAGCAAAGTTTTACTGAGTTAAAAACTCTGAGATCTTTAAGATCTGCAAGATGAACTCTAAGAGTTCTTCTTTAATGGACCCTAAGAAAGATCTCTTTAGATCTATGATTTCAAAAGAGCAAAACTCTGTTAAGAAAAACCTAAAAATTTCTTTAGATCCATGATCTGAAAAGAGCAAGGCTCTATTAATGGGTGAAATCCTAGATTATGAAGTAATCCCTTCAAAAATTTAATCTTTACCTAAAATGTTCGACCGGGTTCTGTCTCTAAGAGAGTTCTTAAGACAAAGAGCTATACTCTGAAAGAGAATTAATTCACAAGAGAAAACAAGAAGATGAACAAACAGTCATCTTAAGGGCCAAAGGCCCTATTTATAGGCACTGAGAGCCATTTTAACTTCTAAGTTGATCTAACGGCGGAGATGTTGCCACCGCTGCACTCACGTGTGAGCCACGTGAGCGCAACGGTAGGGGGCATTTGTTTCCCCTAATCAGAGCAAAGCTCTTTTCAAATTTTAAAATTTGAAATGAAGCGGCGCTTCATAAAAGCGCCGGCGCCAAGAGCGCCGGCGCCAAGAGTCAAAGACTTTGAAGCAGCGCTCACGTGCAAAGCACGAAAGCGCTCGCGCCAAGTGCTCCAGCCCTAAGAGTCAAAGACTCTGAGGCAGCGCTCACGTGCAAAGCACGAGAGCGCCCATGCCAAGTGCGTCAGCGCTAAGAGTCAAAGTCTCTGAGGCAGTGCTCACGTGCAAAGCACGAAAGCGTTAGCGACAAGTGTGCCAGCGCTAAGAGTCAAAAACTCTAATGCAGCGCTCACGTGCAAAGCACGAGAGCGTTAGCGTTAAGTGCGCTAGCACCAATAGTTAAAAACTCTAAGGCAGCGTCTCACGTGCAAAGCACGAGAGTGCTGAGCGCCAGCGCCATGAGTCAAAGACTCTGAGGCAGCGCCTCACGTGCAAAGCACGAGAGTGCTAAAAAGTCAAAGACTCTGAAGTAGCGCTCACGTGTAAAGCACAAGAGCGCCAAGCGCCAGAACTAAATGTTCTCCACCGTTGGATCAAAAATCCAACGAAGATGATAAATCATCAAAATTCATAATAAAATACTCCTCATAATCTTTCCAAACAGGAAAGATTGTGCTCTGTAAATCAGAGCACCGTTGGATCAATGATCTAATGGTGATTAAAAATCACCAAGGTTCAGAACAAATTTTGTATGGGAAGATATTTTCCCAATCTTGTTAATAACAAGAAAACTATCTTCTGTAAAACAGAAGCCGTCGAATCAAAGATCCAACGGTGAATAAATTCCAGATCTCTCAATGAGAGATTTTCTTAACTGATTCAACAAATCAGCCTCCCCTATATAAAGGTGTAACACCCGAGCGTAATACTACTATTTTCTGTTATTGGTTGAGCATTAGATATTACTCATTTCATTTATCTTGCTTGTTTGGGTCTTACTGTAAAATTTTATCTGGCTAAGTCATTTCTGCACATAACAAATTTTAGCATCTAAAATAAAATTAAAAATATCTATCTTGGCCTACTCGACACCCCTAGCCGCGTGGTAGCGTCCGTGCATCGAGTTCTCGTCCCGTTCGGTGAAACGGGCGAGTTTGGATGACTACGCGCACGTACAGGTGTCCGACTTGGGGGTATGCTTTTTAATCATAAAATATTTCATTTTAAAATTTGGAACCCGCTTAAAATCCTATTATTTAAGTTTCAAATTTTTGTACCCGACCCGGGCGCGATTTGGAAATGTTTCATTTAGCGCCAAAATCCCAAATTTAATATAATATCCAAACCATATAATATTTCGTTATATATATATATTTCACTGTTAACTAATTCTGAAAATCTTTTAATGTATTTCTAACCCCCACGAATCTTTTCCCCAGTCAATCAGCGTAGGATTTTACCCGTGGGCCCCTCCATTATTTCTCTCTCTCTCTTTACCTTTCTCTCTCTCTCTCTATACCTTTCTCTCTCTCTCTCTCTCTTCCCTATATATTCTTCTCCCTCTTCACATATTTTCCAGAACGAGGAAAACAAAGACCACGCGAGAAACCCAGCGCACCTTTAACCCTAGCCGCCTTCACCGTCGCCGCCGCAGCCCCGACGCCGGCGTCCACGTCACCGTCGTCCTCGCCTCCGCCTCCTCTTCCCAACCTCAACATCTTCTCCCTCTCCCCCGTGCGCCCTGTGCAGCCGCAACACCTGCAGAATTTCCTGCAGTCGCCTGCTAGCCGGCGGCCCCGTCGTCGCCATTCGCGCCACCATCAGTGCCTTCCTCATCACCTGCGCACTCCTGCACCCCGACCACCTCCTCTCCCTCTCCGTTTTCACTTCCTACGCCGAACTTCCATACCCGAGCCATAACCCTAACGGCTGCAACCTCTTCGCCGGCGCCCCACCGCCGTCGCCTCATCGCCGTCACACCCTCTGCAACCCCAGTAAGCCTTCTCTCCTCCTCCTTCTTCCTTTTCCCCTCCGGTTTAACCTTGGCTGTGCACTAATTTCTGAATTGTGTTGTCGCTGTTCGCCGGAATCCGGCCGTGCCGGTGGCGTGTCCCGACGATCCAGCGAAGTACCCTGACCCGTGAGATCCCTTGGTTCGTTGTTTGGATTCAATCCGTGAACCGTGCGTCCGTCACGTGTTTCCCCGCCGACGTTACGTTCCGTTTTTCCCGGTTCGCGACCCGTCGAGGCAAGTATCACTTGCTACATGCTATACTATACAATTATATATGTTTTGACTCATTAAACCTGCAAAACTTAACTCGGTATAGTTATTTTCTCATTTGGTTGCAATATGACATATATCATATTACAGTTAACCTAAAATTACAGTTTGCCACTTTAACCCTAATAACGAAGTTTACCCGTTAATCACATCTTACTGTTTAATAGATGATAGCCCTTACACATGTAGTTCTATTATATCCGGACATTCGTATTTAAAGACTTGATATAACTGTATTGCATCGTCATTTAACTATTGCACCGCTAAGGGTGCTCAAAACCAGTTAATATAATAAAACGGTTGCACTGTATTACTGCACTCTTGTGATTGAATGAAACTGCTTATTGTTATTTAGCTCAATACTCATTCCATGTTATTCAATCCCCTGTTCGATTTCATATCTGTTGTGAGCACACCCACGATATTGTCACATCTTGACCTGACTTTGCTACACATATATATACTGATGCACCTGACATGGTACCTTTTACTATTGACTTGACCGGATGTACCATGACCTGACCTGTCACCTGATCTCATGCCTAATGCCAACAAACCTGACATGGAGTCCTCATGGACCAATCTTGTTGTCTATCCAGACAGACCTACTGTTACCTGAACTTGTGTTGGCATTAGTTCTTGACTACTGAATACCTGACCTGACACATATAACTTGGGGGTATGGGGAAATCAAAAGGGTAATCTAAAGTGTAACTTAAAAGGGTATTACTTGATCCGTGGTCCCGGGGGGTAACGGGACAGAGCCATTCGTGACTCTTACATTTTCCTGATCCGTGGTCCCGGGGGGCAAAGGGACAGAACCACTATTGGTTCCCATCTTCCTGATCCGTGGTCCCGGGGGGTAACGGGACATATCCTTTGAGTTACATGGAGGATTACTCGAATTGATTTCAAAGACTTTAGAATAGAAAACCCGATAAAACAGTTTAGTTACCCACTGCACACTATCGTGCACTGCTTGTTTCATACTATTGCTTCATTCATATTTATTTCTACATTGCCTATTACACTGTTCGTATTATATTATTGCTTGACATGACGCGCTGACGTCTGGGTTTTGCATGGCCCAGATTCTTTACCACTGTCGCTATCCGAGCAGGAGTACTTCAGCCAGCAGGCTGAGTTGTGAGTTCTGTAGTGGTTAGTTTTTATTTCCTGTATTTTTATTTCCAGATGTGAGCCCGCCTTATGGGACATACTTTTCTATTATTGTATTGGATCATTTGCTTCCTTATTTATTTATCATTGACTCTTATTATTCTGGATTGTGGACATGTGTTAGATAGTTTTATCTTGTTCTTGATATCTCTACAGCCGTAATGTGACTGTGGATGGATACTTCCTACCCACAGATTGCATGGTTGGCTATGTCACGTGCCCAATCTTGCGTACTCTGGGAAGCGGGGCGTGACATGGTTCTTTTGGTATCAGAGACATAGGTTAGTTGGGTTGATTCTTTTGTAGTTGGGTATTGTACCCAATACACGAATCAGAATACCCGTGTTTAGGAAACATGTCCTGCCACCTTGACCGTTTTACCATTCTTGAATCACATTCTTCCTGATTATATCTTTTACGATGTGCAAACTTCCTTTGCATATCGATTCGAAAACCTGATTCCTTTTTATCTCTAGGACTTAGGCAACTTGGATGGAGTTATGTAATTGTGGCTATGATACCGCGGCATAGTTACAATGCGGTACTCTATTTAAGTATCTTGGAGTTCTAACCTTGATCTATATTCAGAATCTATCATCATGCTAATGTTGGGTGTTTTGAGTTCAGGATTATGGCAGGTAAGAATATGAAGACGTACCAGAGGCGTGTGGATGAAGCCGCCATGTTTGGAGTGATAAGAGGAATGCTGGAGAATCAAAGAAACAGACCGAGCTGATCCAGCAGCAAGCAGACTCGTTCCAGGAAGGTTTGCAGATCGTTCAGCAGTCTGTAAACAACGTTGGAGCTAAACTAGTTGGCCGAGTAGGGACCGTAGCAGACTTCAGACGTTTGGGTCCGTCTATATTTACTGGTTTGGAGGAGCCGTGCCAGCCGAGCAGTGGCTAATCGACACGGAGAATTTGCTGATTGCGGCACAGATTCCAGACGACAAAAGGAGCTGATGTGGTGCGTATTCAGCTAGTGGATTTCGCCCGAGAGTGGTGGCTTGTTGAGGAGACCCGCTTGCCCAAGCTGATCAAGTGGGCGGATTGTTCTAATAGTTTCCTGGAGAAGTTCTTCCCGCGGACTGCACGGGAGGAAGTGGAAGAGAAGTTTATTGGGATAAGGCAGAATGGAGCACCCGTAGATGTGCATGCAGCAGAATGGACGAGGCTCGGAAGAGTCGCTGGACCTTTAGCTGCCAACGATGCAGACAGCAGTTGCGGTAAGGAAGCAGTTCTGTCGGGCCGGTCGAATTTAGGGCTAGGCTGACAAACAATATTATTGCATCTATGGAAGTTGATAGTGGTGAAGAGCCGGCGGTTGTTCGCGATTTTATGGACGTATTTGAAGATATATCGGGTTGACCGCCGAAGCGAGACGTGGAGTTTGCAATTGATCTTATTTCTAGTGCAGCGCCAGTACCTAAAGCGTATTATCCAATGGCACCAGTAGAATTGGAAGAAGTTAAGAAACAAGTTGCTGACTTACTTGAGAAGGGTTGGATTCGAAGCAGCAACTCGCCTTGGGGAGCTCCAGTTCTTCTATAAAAGAAGAAGGATGGCACGCGAAGGATGTGCATCGACTATCGAGAATTAAACCGGGTGACTATTAAGAACAAGTACCCGATCCCTCGCATTGGAGAACTTTTGAGCAGCTTAGTGGCGCGAGGGTATTCTCGAAGCTGGATTTGCGATCCGGATATCATCAGGTCCGAGTGAAAGCTGAAGATATTTGCAAGACGGCGTTTCGAACTCGGTATGGACATTACGAGTACCTAGTGATGCCCTTCGGAGTAACGAATGCGCCGGCAGTATTCATGGACTTGATGAACCGAATCTTTTCACCATTCTTGGACCAGTTTATTCTGGTATTCATCGACGATATTCTAGTTTACTCGAAGAGTTGTGAGGAGCATGCTGAGCATTTGAAGATCGCACTACAGACTTTGAGACAGGAGAAACCGTATGCTAAGAGGAGTAAGTATGAATTTTGGCTGGAAGAAGTGAAGTTTCTGGGGCATGTTGTGTCGGGCGACGGAATCGCCGTCGATCCCGAAAAGATTGCAGCAGTTCGAGATTGGCCTATTCCAAGGAATGTAGCTGAGATAAGAAATTTCCTTGGATTAGCCGGATACTACAGGAGATTTATGGAGAACTTCGCTCGTTTGGCAGAACCGTTGACCAAGCTTACGCGCAAGGAAGTACCTTTTGTATGGACGGATAAATGTGCGTTGGCTTTCGAGACGTTGAAGCAGAAGTTGATAACCGCCCCTATCCTGACCGTACCAGACGATTCCAGAGGACTGATGATTCATAGCGACGCATCTGGGAAAGGATTGGGATGTGTTTTGATGCAGCATGGGAAGGTCGTAGCATACGCATCAAGACAACTGAAGACCCATGAGAAGAATTATCCGACTCATGACTTGGAGCTTGCGGCTGTGATCTTCGCTTTGAAGATTTGGAGACACTACCTCTTGGGCGAAAAAGTCAAAGTTTTTACAGATCATAAGAGTTTGAAGTATGTGTTCACTCAGAAGGAGTTGAATATGAGGCAGCGTAGATGGTTGGAGCTGATGGCCGACTACGACCTTGATCTTAAGTACCATCCGGGGAAGGTTAACGTCGTGCCGGATGCGCTTAGTCGGTTACCAGCAATTCAGGTGTTAACTACACAGAGGGAGATCATTGTAGATTTTCGAAGATTTGACTTGGAAGTTGTGTTACCGCGTTCTACGGGACAGTTGATGCAATTGCAAGTACAGTCGTCTTTAATTGAGAAAATTAAAGCAGCACAATCGCAGGATCCTAGACTGCAAAAGTTTCGAGAGCAGGTTGAAGCCGGACTACGAACAGATTTACTGGTCCACGAAGATGGTTCGTTGAGGTATGGTAGCCGTTTGTGTGTGCCAAAGGGGGATGTTCGTGAAGAGCTTATGAAGGAGGCACACAGTTCAGCTTATTCTATACATCCAGGAGGCACAAAGATGTACCGTGATTTTCGACAGCATTTCTGGTGGGAAGGCATGAAACGGGAGATTACTCGCTTTGTGGCTAAGTGCTTGGTGTGTCAGCAAGTCAAGGCTGAACACCAAAGGGTTGCTGGTTTATTGCAACCACTTCCGATTCCTCAGTGGAAGTGGGAACATATAACCATGGATTTCGTGACGGCTTTACCGCGGAGTCCAAAGGCAACAATGCAGTATGGGTGATTGTTGATCGGTTGACCAAGGCAGCTCGCTTTATCCCTTTCCGGGTTGGTCAATCAACGGAGACTTTGGCAGAACGGTACATGCAGGAGATTGTAAGATTGCATGGCGTACCGGTGAGCATCGTGTCCGATCGGGACACTCGGTTCTTATCACACTTCTGGAAGAGTTTACAGGAAAGTTTGGGGACTCGATTGAAGTTTAGCACAGCTTATCATCCTCAAACTGATGGTCAGTCGGAGAGAACGATCCAAACTCTTGAAAACATGTTGAGAGCATGCATGTTGGACTTCAGGGGTTCGTGGGAGGATCTTCTACACTTAGTGGAGTTTTCTTACAACAACAGTTTTCAGGCAACTATCCAGATGGCTCCGTTTGAAGCTTTATATGGTCGTAAGTGCCGTTCACCTGTTTGTTGATACGATGTCGGTGAACGAAGATTGTTGGGACCAGATTGGGTAGTGCAGACAGTTGAGAAGGTTAACACTATCAGAAAGCATATGAAGGCAGCTCAAGACAGACAGAAGAGTTGGGCTGGCACGTTAAGAAGACTTCTAGAATTCGCCGTGGGTGATTTGGTATTCTTGAAGATATCACCGACTAGAGGGGTGATCCGCTTTGGGAGTCGAGGAAAGCTTAGTCCTCGATTCATTGGACCCTTCGAGATATTGGAGCATGTTGGAGAGGTAGCGTACCGTTTGGCGTTACCACAGTCCTTGGCAGGTGTACACGATGTGTTTCATGTATCTCAACTACGAAGGTATGTTCGAGATGAAACACATGTTTTGGATCATTCGGAGTTAACTGTACGGGAAGACCTAACTTTTGAGGAGCGACCGGTTGAAATCATGGATCGAAGGGAAAAGGTTCTTAAGAACAAGGTTATCCCCCTTGTGCTTGTCTCTTGGGGTAATCGATCGCATGGGGAGTCCACTTGGGAACGAGAAGAAGAAATCCGGCAGAAGTTTCCTCACCTTTTTCTGTAGTTTCTATCTTGAATTCTTGGAATTTCGAGGACGAAATTCTTTTCGTCGTTGGGTATAATGTAACACCCGAGCCCAATACTACTATTTTCTATTATTGGTTGAGCATTAGATATTACTCATTTCATTTATCTTGCTTGTTTGGGTCTTACTGTAAAATTTTATCTGGCTAAGTCATTTCTGCACATAACAAATTTTAGCATCTAAAATAAAATTAAAAATATCTATCTTGGCCTACTCGACACCCCTAGCCGCGTGGTAGCGTCCGTGCATCGAGTTCTCGTCCCGTTCGGTGAAACGGGCGAGTCTGGACGACTACGCGCGCGTACAGGTGTCCGACTTGGGGGTATGCTTTTTAATCATAAAACATTTCATTTTAAAATTTGGAACCCGCTTAAAATCCTATTATTTAAATTTCAAATTTTTGGACCCGACCCGGGCGCAATTTGGAAATGTTTCATTTAGCGCCAAAATCCCAAATTTAATATAATATCCAAACCATATAATATTTCGTTATATATATATATTTCACTGTTAACTAATTCTGAAAATCTTTTAATGTATTTCTAACCCCCACGAATCTTTTCCCCAGCCAATCAGCGTAGGATTTTACCCGTGGGCCCCTCCATTATTTCTCTCTCTCTCTCTCTCTGCCTTTCTCTCTCTCTCTCTTCCCTATATATTCTTCTCCCTCTTCACATATTTTCCAGAACGAGGAAAACAAAGCCCACGCGAGAAACCCAGCGCACCTTTAACCCTAGCCGCCTTCACCGTCGCCGCCGCAGCCTCGACGCCGGCGTCTACGTCACCGTCGTCCTCGCCCCCGCCTCCTCTTCCCAACCTCAACATCTTCTCCCTCTCCCCCGTGCGCCCTGTGCATCCGCAACACCTGCAGAATTTCCTGCAGTCGCCTGCTCGCCGGCGGCCCCGTCGTCGCCATCTGCGCCACCATCAGCGCCTTCCTCATCACCTGTGCACTCCAGCACCCCGACCACCTCCTCTCCCTCTCCGTTTTCACTTCCTACGCCGAACTTCCATACCCGAGCCATAACCCTAACGGCTGCAACCTCCTCGCCGGCGCCCCACCGCCGTCGACCTCATCGCCGTCACACCCTCTGCAACCCCCAGTAAACCTTCTCTCCTCCTCCTTCTTCCTTTTCCCCTCCGGTTTACCCTTGGCTGTGCACTAATTTCTGAATTGTGTTGTCCCTGTTCGCCGGAATCCGGCCGTGCCGGTGGCGTGTCCCGACGATCCAGCGAAGTACCCTGACCCGTGAGATCCCTTGGTTCGTTGTTTGGATTCAATCCGTGAACCGTGCGTCCGTCGCGTGTTTCCCCACCGACGTTACGTTCCGTTTTTCCCGGTTCGCGACCCGTCGAGGCAAGTATCACTTGCTACATGCTATACTATACAATTATATATGTTTTGACTCATTAAACCTGCAAAACTTAACTCGGTATAGTTATTTTCTCATTTGGTTGCAATATGACATATATCATATTACAGTTAACCTAAAATTACAGTTTGCCACTTTAACCCTAATAACGAAGTTTACCCGTTAATCACATCTTACTGTTTAATAGATGATAGCCCTTACACATGTAGTTCTATTATATCCGGACATTCGTATTTAAAGGCTTGATATAACTGTATTGCATCGTCATTTAACTATTGCACCGCTAAGGGTGCTCAAAACCAGTTAATATAATAAAACGGTTGCACTGTATTACTGCACTCTTGTGATTGAATGAAACTGCTTATTGTTATTTAGCTCAATACTCATTCCATGTTATTCAATCCCCTGTTCGATTTCATATCTGTTGTGAGCACACCCACGATATTGTCACATCTTGACCTGACTTTGCTACACATATATATACTGATGCACCTGACATGGTACCTTTTACTATTGACTTGACCGGATGTACCATGACCTGACCTGTCACCTGATCTCATGCCTAATGCCAACAAACCTGACATGGAGTCCTCATGGACCAATCTTGTTATCTATCCAGACAGACCTACTGTTACCTGAACTTGTGTTGGCATTAGTTCTTGACTACTGAATACCTGACCTGACACATATAACTTGTGGGTATGGGGAAATCAAAAGGGTAATCTAAAGTGTAACTTAAAAGGGTATTACTTGATTCGTGGTCCCGGGGGGTAACGGGACAGAGCCATTCATGACTCTTACATTTTCCTGATCCGTGGTCCCGGGGGGCAACGGGACAAAACCACTATTGGTTCCCATCTTCTTGATCCGTGGTCCCGTGGGGTAACGGGACATATCCTTTGAGTTACATGGAGGATTACTCGAATTGATTTCAAAGACTTTAGAATAGAAAACCCGATAAAACAGTTTAGTTACCCACTGCACACTACCCTGCACTGCTTGTTTCATACTATTGCTTCATTCATATTTATTTCTGCATTGCCTATTACACTGTTCGTATTATATTATTGGTTGACATGACGCGCTGACGTCTGGGTTTTGCATGGCCCAGATTCTTTACCACTGTCGCTATCCGAGCAGGAGTACTTCAGCCAGCAGGCTGAGTTGTGAGTTCTGTAGTGGTTAGTTTTTATTTCCTGCATTTTTATTTCCAGATGTGAGCCCGCCTTATGGGACATACTTTTCTATTATTGTATTGGATCATTTGCTTCCGCATTTATTTATCATTGACTCTTGTTATTCTGGATTGTGGACATGTGTTAGATAGTTTTATCTTGTTCTTGATATCTCTACAGCCGTAATGTGACTGTGGATGGATACTTCCTACCCACAGGTAGCATGGTTGGCTATGTCACGTGCCTAATCTTGCGTACTCTGGGAAGCGGGGCATGACAAAAGGACTCAAGACTTCAAGTCTTACATAGAGGAAACCCCCCCTCCCAAACTTTGAGAAATTTCAGAGAGAAGAGCAAGCTCTCGGAAGAAGAAGAATTTCTTCAAGGTAAATAAAATAGAGAGATCAAAGCATCTCATCAAATGAAGAGAAACTTAGTTTCTTTTTCTAGATCATAAACCTATGAGACAGACGTCTTTCACAAAAGAGATCATAATAACTCATCATAAAAAAGGGGGGAGAAGAAGAATTCAATTCTCTTAAGATCACAGATCCATAACGGCAAAGCCTTTCACAAAAAAATAAGAGATTGTAACATCTCCTATAAAAATAAGAACTTTGTTGTTAGACCCACGAGACAAGGTCTCTTATAAATGAGAATTTAATTTTCAGAGCACAGAACTGATCAAAGTTGCCTAAAAAAGAGACTTAGCGCTCGAAATTATAAAGAAGCGTCTTAGCGCTCCAAGCCTGGCGCACAGCGCCACAGCGCTCCTAGCGCTCCAATTCAAAGAAGTGCCCAGCGCTTCAAGGTTGGCGCTCAGCGCCATGTGCACCACGTGCTCCTCACATGTGCGATATTTCACAAGGAGCGCTCTGCACTCATTAAAGCGCACCACGTGCTCTTCACGTGTGCAGTATTTCATAAGGAGTGCTCTGCACTCATTAACTGGCGCTCAGCACCAAGCGTACCATATGCTCCTCACGAGTGCGCTGAGGGAAAATAAAATGTTCTTTAAATAAAAGCCCCAGAGCTATAATGAGTGCTCAGCACTCAATAAAAGACAAAAAGTTTGTCAGAACCCAAACCAATGCTCAGCATTGCTAAATGTTCAACATTTTAACTGAATGGGCCGAGCCCAAGTTGGCCAAAGATCCCTCATTTAGATTAATTAAGCCTATATACTCATAAATCTTTTTAACGGATCTTAGTCCTAAACTTGACGACAAATCTCCCAACCGACATTGGTTCAAGGGTACATCTCTTCATACCTCTGTTCGCCGCCGAAAACAGAGACGAAACCGCGTAGGTTCGTCTTGCCTGAATTTGGGGACAGATACTATTTGGTTTTGTCCATCCACTTCTCCGAAGATGCCAAGTTGATTTATGGCACCTTGTATCGGAGGTTTAGACGGATGCGGCCGTTGTAGCAGACTTCGTCAGATTCTCCCTCGTTTAAGGGGTTTTTGATTGTGGGGACGCTCTTCCCTACAGGCGCAAGCCCCTGCAGTTAATTACGCTACCGCATCGCGGTAGCCACTTTCTCCTTCTCCAGATAGTCACTTCGTGTCGTGTGTGTTTGTTTTTTTGGTTGTCCGTTGATTGTATACGGAGACTAATTTATGTTGTCGTCCGTAGGACGTGGATTAGTCCAAATCCGTATTTTCTTAGATTTGGTTTTGGGTTGGGTTTAAAGATCGTTAATCCCATTTGAGACTAAGATCAACTTAAACATTTGTTGAGGATACGTTAGTCTAATTTTAGAATAAGATCTACTCAACAAGATCATTTAGATCCAACAAAAGAGCATTTGGACTCTATTATTTTAGTTTAGGGACATTGCGGTCCATTGGGTTTAAGGACATCATAGTCCGTGACAGTTTAAAGACGTCATAGTTTGTAAAGTTTAAAGACATCATAGTCTATGAGTTTAAGGACCTCATAGTCCATAAAATTTAAGGACATCATAGTCCATGAGTTTATGGACCCCACAGTCCGTAAAGTTTAAGGACATCATAGTCCAGTTTAAAGATGTCATAGTCTGTGTGGATTTGGTTCAACCATTTGGGGATGCACCAAAAGTTATTGGTTATTGGGACCCTCCATCTCTTTGAAGACGTTGAAGAATTACAACGACATGTATCAGAGGTATGAAGAGATGTACCCTTGAACCAATATCCTGATTTGGGGAATGGGATGAACATCAGTTTAGATGTCATTTGTTAGGAGAACACTAGTCATCTTTGGGACTAAGATTAGTTTGGGGAGACCTGAACATGGGGGCTTGGTTGATTGGTGACAAAAAGGGTCTTGGCTTCAGAAGACTTGGATAATTTGAGCTAAAATTGATTTCCCTTATGTAGGGTGTTTTTCGTCACCCCATTGAGATGGGAATGCGCGCGCGCTTGTCAGGCGCATTACAAATTCCCCCTGCCTAGGGTAGGCTGGGGTTTATTGATCGCGGGGATCCAAATCTCCAGCAGCCGCGGACTAAGCTGCCGTTATTTACCTATCGCCTTTGGAGCGAGAGAACCTCCAATTAATGGGTCAAATAGGTCATGCGAACTCAATGTGTAGTATACGTGTGTTGTGTTTTGAAAGGGGTTTTGGATATATCGGAGGCCCTACAGAGTTTTTTTACGGGGGGGCCCACTACCCGGATAGCGGGCTGGGGGTCAAGGGGGTTAGCAGCCCCTTTGCGGGGTGCGGGACAGCGCCCCGTTAGAATTTTTTTTCTAATGGGGACAATGTTGTAGAGTATGTGTGTGTGTGTGTATGTGTGTGTGTGTGTGTATCTGTGTGTGTGTATAAGGGAAAGGGCATCCAAAGGATGCGTGGGAGAAAGCGCCAGCGCCTCACGTGCACGGCACGCGGGCGCTCGGGCGCTGGCGTTTTCGGTACTAGCGCCTTACGTTCCAGGCACGTGGACGCTCGGGCGCTGGGGCGCTAGCGCTTTGGGCCCTCGGGTGCTAGGGCGCTAGAGCTTTGGGCCCTCGGGCGCTAGCGCTTTGGGTGTTAGCGCCTCACGTGCCAGGCACGTGAGCGCTCGGGCGCTAGCGCCATACGTTCCTGGCACGTGGGTGCTCGGACGCTAGCACTTTGGGCGCTAGCGCCACACGTGCCAGGCATGTGGGCGCTCGGGCGCTCGCGCTTTGGACGCTAGCGCTTTGGGCGCTAGTGCCTCACGTGCCAAGCACGTGGGCGCTTGGACGCCGGGCGGCTAAAGGGACTTGGTCCCTGCACTGAGAGTTGTACTCCCAGAAAGAAAAACTTATTATATATATATATATAAGGAGTTAAACTCCTAAGATATTTTTGAGACTGATGATGGGGCTTCTCCCATTGAGCCCTGGATCTTCCCCAAAGTGGGGTCTTTGGAAATGGGTCTCCTTCTTCCTCTTTTGTTGGCCGGCTCTTGGATAACAAGAGGGGCGAGATTTCAAAAATCTCTCCTTTTTAAGATCTGATGGAAGATCCAAGCTCTCCTTTGTGGGTTTTGTGGTGAAAAACTATTTAGTTTTGAAAAAGGAAGAGTGAAACTCTTGATTTAATTCAAAAGAGAGAAGAAGGTTTTAGAACCTTGAGGAAGGAGAAGGAAGCACAGCCCTTGATTTTTTAGAGAGAGAAAAATATCTTGAGATATTTTTATTATCTTTGCCTTTATATGCTATACACTTTACATATAGCCCCTTGGGCTTTACAAATGGCATTTTGCCCAACCCATACCTCATGTGTTATTTCTTCTTGCACATAAGCCACGGGCTTTACAAAAATTTGATTTTATGCCCATTTTTCTTACATTTATTCAAAAAATAAAAAAAGGAAATACACCAAAATTATTTATTAAAAATTTTTATTTTGGCATGGCGGAAGGCCGGACGCTTCGTGTTCGGGCTCGACCCGGGCATTGGCCCACTCGACCTGGGCTTGGGGTTGACTTTGATTTTGACTTGGTCAACCGGGGTGTAAATTTCGACCCCAACAAAGTGCCCCCATCAATAAATGCACACAACATATGTGGGTCGTGTGGATAAAATTGATGGATCTTCTTTCACGTGGAGGCGACTTGATTTGGTTCCCGCTTTTTGGGAAGCCGGCACTGCCTTTTTTACGACACGGACGGTCGATACTTGACGTGTCTCCGAGATGGAGTGTCTGGTTGACTTGATTCCAAGGCGGAGCATAATTCCGACGAGAAGGTCGTTGCTGCCCTTTGTTGGAGATAGTGCCCTCAGAGTCGATTATTGGGTCACAGGCACGTGATTGCAATGATTGAGGGAGGACCTATCCCGGTAGGACAGTCTTACTCGAGATGATAGTATGCTATCTGGTTTACCTTTATCATCGTGTACTGCTTTAGGTGACATGACATGTCGCTATTGCACGTTGATAGAGCCCCTAGGATTCTTGCTTGACTACCGGCAGTATGAGGGCGATCATATACGTGGGAGCTGGTAGTCTATAAGCACATCCTTAAAAGGTCCCTAGTCGTGGGAGTTTCGAGATAGGGCATCGATACTCCAGAGTAGACTAGTGTATACAGTCGAGACCCCGACGAGGGGCGGTGGCCGGTCTCACAAGCCACTGGTGTCAGTTGGTTCACCTAAGATGTATACAGGTGCTCATTGGGTTATGAGTACACCGGACAGGACTCGCCGGGAACATGCTAGTTGGTCTTATACCTGACGTCAGATAGCAGTTCCCAGGTGACATGTGTACAGGTTAGTTCATCGACCTGGGGATCGTCATTTGTCTCGTGTGAGTTCCCACTGTGCTTTGATTACTACCCTACCACGGCTCAAAGGAGTCGTGCAAACAGGTTTTAGTTGGGTACAGCCCCGAGCCACATGGAGGCAGTGAGCGGATCTTCAGGGGTTCGTCTCTCCCGGTATTGGGGGTGAGGTCGCGCTGTGTCTAGGAGAGCCATTACACGAAGTCCTTGGCCAAGGCAGGAGATTTACTGGTAGGTATTCCAGTAGTATCTCAGGGTGTTCTGGGCTACACTCCGACACGACTTGTACCGCTTTTAGGGGTCTGACTTTTACCCACCCCCTAGGCCCGACATGCAATGCTCATAGACGAACGGACCGGACTGTACGGATATTGTCACTGACAGGCTCAGTAGGGTGTCAAGATGAGTTCGCTCATCGAAGTCCCTTTTGGTCAATAGCTGGTGTCCCGTTACGTATTGGCTTATACCTCTGACGTGCTAGTGGTTAAATCCACAGCCATAGTATTGACGAGTCTTTAGAGTCCACCACACTTTCAGTTACTCAAGCTTTCGGGCGAAACGCTGTAGAGGCCGTATGGAGATATGGCAGGGTCCGATCAGATACGTGCGGTATTGCACGGATCAGGATCGGACGGTTTGTACTAGTAGCCGTATAGGTATATGGCAGGGTTCGATCAGATACGTGCGGTATTGCACGGATCAGGATCGAACGGATATTACTAGCCGGTTTTGGTTTAAGCCGGTCCTAGTTTAGTACAGTGTAGATTTTGACTCTTTACATTTGTATTTCGGTCGAAATACAAATGCGGGTGTGTATGCACAGTATCGGGGTTTTTCCTGTAATTTATTACGGGACCAGTTTTCTGGGGTTGCCAGTTTGCATTCCGTTCCGGCCGGTTTTCTCTTTTTCCTTCCCGGTCGGACTTTTCGTTGGAGGGTGTTAATTGCAAGTTTGCAATTAACATTTTGTGGAGGGGGTTTCTTGCAAATGTTTTCTTTATGATAGGATATACATCTTTGCTCCATGATGCATTAATTTGACATGAAAGAGTATGGGATTTGGGAATGGGCCGGCACTGTTTGGGAATGGTGTGTGGGTTAATTTGTATAGTGGATTATTTCCTTAGAAAATGAATGGATGAAAAATGAGTGTGCTGGAATGGATTGTGGGGGCTTGATTAATTAATATATATATACACATTTGAGTGCATTGTGAGGGCTGATGGTTTTCTGGAAAAGCTCATTTATCATTCTTTTTCAGGAGCTCCAAAAATTTGGCCGAGCTCAATTTGGTGATTGCATGCTCCATTCTTCATCAAGTTTTCATCCATGATTATTCTTGCAAAAATTCCTCCATACATGGCAACCTCTTAAGCCCCAAAGAGACAAGTTTTTACATTATTCTACAGCAATTCTTGGACGCGTCGGCTAGCCAACTTCGCGCCCGAGTTGCCTCGGTATTGAGGTGGGAGCCCGTAAAAGATACAGGCGATGTGGTGCCCTTCCGGCAAGGAGGCGACGACCGGAGGATCCGCGGGAGATCGGGACGACGACGAGAAGACCGTAGGACTCGGATCACTCGGTATATCTCTAACCCGTCTTGTAGTTAGCTAGATCTAGTTTAATGGCCCGATCCGGGGTTTAGTGCGCGGTGGTGCCGGTTTGCTAAGTTCGCAAAATTAAAGTTTATCACCGTTTCCGCATTTGGCCGTCGGTTTGATGGTCGGGGCGCCGCCGTGCACTTACAGTGGTATCAGAGCCTCGCCATTAACTTCGTCTAGCTTCGTTTGATGTGTTTTGCATTTCCGATCGACCAAAATTCCAAAATCTACAATTTTGTTAACATCAGTTTTCTGTTGAAAATTTTTTAAGCCCAAAAATTTTTCAGGTTGTCTCAGAATGATGTGCAGGGAGTTCTAAGACTGCTGTAAAAATTCGACGCAGTGACTCGATCACTGAAGCGCGGAACCGCGGCCAAAACCCCCTTTGGGCCGCGGTTCCGCCGCACTTTGGTGTCGTCACTGTGTCAATTTTTTCCAGTGGGCTTCTGGGCTTATTTTATGGGTTTTGGAATATTAATATTGGGCCCAGATTTTCTGTGAGTGCTACAGTATTGTTTGGGGGCCCACTTGTTAATTTTTGATCGATCGGATATTTTAAACACATTTTTCACAGTATTTACATTATATCTGCGACCGTGAATGTCACTCGATCGGTAAATCCGGTCTAACTGCTATAGCCCGGTTAGACGGATTTGCGAACGTGACTTTCACGTTGATGTTCTGTGTTTTGCTGTGTTGTTGCGGATCGGTCGTGGGGGATAATCTGGATGCAATGCTAGTACAGTTGTGGTTGTATTATGTACATTTGATATTGCGGGGCGAGCGTCCGACATGTGGACTGCCGTCACTGCCTGTTTGTATTATTCTTTTGGGGCACGACCAGGTTGCGGTCGATGTACCCATTGTATGTATATTTTACTTTCTGTACTAGGGTTACCCCGCGGAGGGGTGCACGGATAGCCGGGTTCTAGAAGGCAACAAGCCCGCATCTCATGGTATTGGGACGGAGGGGGCTTCACTCCAGGATTGGCTGGCTATTCGCCGCACTCGTAGGGGGTATAGGATTTCATTGCACAGGCTATCCACACGACCAGGGGAACGTCGGGTTTCAGTAGTGGCTCTGTGAAACCCGAGGATCCCAGATATCTGTATTGTTCTGTGATGCTGTACATTTCTGTGATGTTGCATTTTATTCACGCCTTGAGCGAAATACTATATATTGGTATATATATTAGTAGATGTTGTATATGTTTTTCATCCGCGCTAGTCCAGTCCCCGCTCTGCCGTTAGTTAGCTAACCTAACGGGTGATGACGGGATCCAGTGGCGAATGTGGATGGCATATACGTACGTCAGTATATTTGCGTTCTTTGTGGTGTGATCAATTGATGGGACTGCATTGATTCGGATCAATGCAAGTTAAACAAACCTATTCTGATGTTGTTGGAACACTTTTCAAAAAGCTGTTATTGCAAGGACGTTCACTTTTGTTTTGCATCGTGGTATTCATTTGGAATATCCTGCTCTTCAGTCGACGAGGCAAGGGCCGAGATCCCTTCACCGGGAGTGACCCCTTGGACAGAAGTTTGCGTCAGGGCATTAACTTCACTATAGCCGATTACTTCTGCTTTGCATCATGGTATTCATTTGGAATATCCTGCACCCCATTCTACGGGGAAAGAGCCGAGATCCCTTCACCGGGAGTGACCTCTTTAGTAAAGGTTTTCGTCACTATATTTTCTAAAAAGCTATCCGTTCCTTCAACGATATCAAGTTCATTACGTTAAAGGTTTTCGCCAGAAACCATTCGTAGCCCTCCGTCGTTTCATATGGGTAGTCAATAGTATTCAAGCTGTGTTTGTTGGCCATAGTCAAGGCACAGTGTTTGGTAGCTGTTGGTTATTCATATGCAGCATAGATAGATGCGTTGGTTTGGGACAGTCGTATAGCCTTGTTGGCCCTAGTCAAAGGCTTGTACGGGTGGGTTCAAATCAACCTGGACAATGACGGGTAGAACTTGACATGTGACTTATGATTTGTTGGCCTTAGTCAAGGTCATAAGAGCATGGGGCAGAAATCACATCGGGAGTTTCAAAAGAACTGAAACTTGCCAGATATGCGCATACCTTCTGGAGTGTGATACCGTGAGCGGATTCCGTCACGTTATCATGCGATGAGAGTTGGATCCCGATTCCCACTGATGAGTTGGTTTACTCCTCGGGTGACCCCGACTAATTCTTCTTTCAGGTTTGGAGGAGAATTTGAGATACAGTGGGAGGTTTCCAGATTAGATAAATTGGTGACCATTCTGATCTTGGTTAGAGTGCACGCTGAGTGTTTCTTTTCTCTCTCTCTTGGCAACGACCATTGACCCGACCCTAAGACTTTGACTCAGTGACCAAGTTGACCGAACCTTCTATAACACTGGCTTTTGGATTGTCAGAGTTGCAGACCTCATTGCCACTCCTACTTTTACCCTTTTCTCCAGGACACCCCCGTATTACTGCGAACGTCCACTTCCATTGGACAAAACCATCGTATGGTTAGATACGAACTCGAAGGAATTCGAGGATGGTTTCCGGTTCTGAAGAAAACGGATAGGATTATTCAGTTGTCTTTTCCTTTTTGCCTTCTCTCAAGTTACGAGTACTCCTTGGTTTAGGAGATAGTACACCTATTACACAAATTGGATAGTCTTCTTCCAAACTTTAGGCTGGTGCCGAACAGTAGGGAATGAAGAAAACCAATTAGCCTAAACGGTGTGCAGAAGGTATTAAGATTAAGACAAAGCAAGGGATTAGTAAGAGGGCAAAGTAAACCGCGACTGATATTCACGACCAAACCAAGTTTTTCTTCGCCAATCCTAAATCACCTTTGTATTTCTCCAGGACACTCCGTATCACTACGAAGATCCACAGTTTATTGGATACTCCATCGTATGGTTATATACGAACTCGAAAGGAACTTGTTCCAGTTCGGGGATGGATCCTGGTTCAGGAGAAATAGGAATAAGGTTTATTCGGTTGTCTTTTATCTTCACCTTCTCTCGCATTGCGAGTGCTCCTAGGATTAGGACAGTACACCCATTATGCTTATTGGATAGTCTTCTTCCAAACCATAGGCTGGTGCCGAACGGTAGGGAAGGAAGAAAACCATTTGGCTTAAGGAGTGTGCAGAAGGTAATGACTAAAGACATATAAAGGGATTTGGAGAGGTGGAAAAGAATTATACGGTTATAGTTGTGAATCTGGATAATGGAAGAGGCATTACTAAGAATACCGGGATACCCCACCGAAACATTTCAATGTTTCAGTTTCACTGTGTAATGTTAAAAGAAAACTGATTTCCCGATTAGATACTTACTCCAAGGTATGTATTTATCAGGTATGATTCTCACATCTGTATGGTTTTACAGATGATGAGTGGGAGTAAGTCATTGGGAATTGGGTGATCATCCTCATTATATCGGGATTCGTTGTAATCGGTGATATTTGTGGAGATCACCTGGGCTTGTTTGCCGGTCGGCAAATATTTGGTTTTGAATATCCGCTGTTGTGCACCAATTTCAAATTGATATATCTGTACGTCTATTTTCATAGAGTGAGATATACCTTTTGATATTATGTCGATGACATTTACCTATATCAGTAGATGGTTAGGTAAGGAGCATTAAACAGCGGTGTAATTCTTCTTAACCATAAGTACAGTTTTCAACCTACGACACACAGTGAAAGAGTTGTTAGACTCAGCGGACTCATACAGAGTATTGTATGTTGTCCAGTGTCCATTAGGACAGAGGGGTTGGTCCTCATACTATATTCTGTTTACTTTTGACTTCTCTAGTTCTTAGACATGTGTTTCGTAGAAACACAGGGTCTGAGTTTTGAGGAGTTATAGGTATTTGAATAGAGTAGAGAACCAGGTGTAGCAAGTATCAGGATTCTTCAAAGTAATCGAAGATGTAGATACTTGTGTATGGTATTCAGTTGATAGTAATGATAAAGAGAAATTACTTCTCTTTCAGGTTACTCATAATTAGAAGCATTCCTAAGTTGAGTAACACTGATCGGCCTCCTTCTATTTAGTTGACATGCACTGGAGATAGCTGCATGATTTGAATCTGGTTCAATTAAATCAGTGCCTCTGGTTCTATATTGGATATAGAACAATTCATATCTTAACGTTGTTAAGATACGGGGAGTTGTCCGGCTTATGATTAAAACCAGACACTGGACAACTCAAGTTACGTTTCTGTAATGGCTGTTTGTGGGTTGACCCAGGCTATGACGAGGGTTGACTTTCTACCATTTGGCAGATCAATAGAAATATTGTTCTAGACTCGCCACAGTTTTATTAAAAATGGATTTTTTCAAAAACAGAAGTGGGAGTATGGTAGAACTGGAAGTGATTCCAGAACCGCAAACGATTACTGAAGATTTGATAAGGAACCTAAAGATTCAATCTGATTTGACATTCCATTGGCCACTCCGCAGATAAGGTGGGTAACTTCAGGCACCCGAGAGGTGCTCCGGTAGCCTCAAGGACGGTGACAGGGAAGTTCTTGTTTACCCACACTTACCATTGCTGTTGTTCCAGGCAGCGAGACCCGGTGGGAGGATGAGTATAGCGTCGTTCTAAACTAGCTTTAGAAGTGCACGTCTATATGACTCTGCCAGAGGGTTGTCGTAGTCAGTGGGAGCAGCGGAAGCATTGGTGGACATCAGGCTTATGTCTATTTATAGACTAAAGCAGATGTAGCGGAGATAGATCATCTATTTCTGATATGACAGTCATAGGTTTGACGTTATCAGAATAAGGGATGGATCTGTTAAGAAGGTAGTAGGGTGTGACATCCGGGTTTTGGATGACATACACATTGTAGGAAGTGACATTCCTATACTACGATCGGTTATACTTTGGTCGTCACACAGTGTTTTCTCCACATAGGACTTGGATATTATATCAGACATACTGGTTGCTAGATCTATGGTTTTAGATCTAGATTTGGGTGGTTTCCCAATCAGGGTACTTTGATAGCATTCTAAGAGTATTTAGAATGGACGACTCCTGGCATGGTAGTGTACCTGCAGGAAATGGAGTCACCCTCTCTAAAGGTGTCTTATAGACTAAAGTAGAGAGGGATGTGCATGATTGGCAGATCACTTGCTTAGGCAATTGAGTCATTCATGAGATGTCAAGTACCACAACAGATGTTGCTCTTGCACTATATGCAATAAGTTGATATTGATCCAATCCTGGAGGAACAGTCGGAAGCAGTTTTAGAACATAAATGAATGTTCTAGGGATATGATAACGGCTGCCTCCTTTAGGAGACGGTTATCACTCCAGGCTTCCAAGGTGACATGGACGACAAGGAGGTTGTCAGAGTTATAGTTTTCCCTCTGACGAGGGGCAGTATTCTGGACAGGTGATCCAGGCAGATACTGAGAGAGGCATGGCGCAGGATACTGATTAAGTTCAGTTGACGATACAGTCTAAGAAGTTTGGATTTGGAGTTCTTTTATGAGCTCGGTCCCATCAGACATCCAGACATTCTAAGACAGGTATTGCTCATTTCGGGAGATGGCTTTCTCCGCGAACTTGAGATAGAGAGAGACATAGAAAGAAACATCAAGGCGGATCCACTCACTGAGGCTATTCCTCGAACGCAATAGTTTCATAAACGGTTTTTGTGAGACTGACTAGTAGAGGAGTTGGGTGTTCGGTATCACACGGGCTGTGAGTATGCGACATCGCAATAATTAGCCTTGAGTGCAAGTGGGAGATTGTTGGAGATAGTGCCCTCAGAGTCGATTATTGGGTCACAGGCACGTGATTGCAATGATTGAGGGAGGACCTATCCCGGTAGGACAGTCTTACTCGAGATGATAGTATGCTATCTGGTTTACCTTTATCATCGTGTACTGCTTTAGGTGACATGACATGTCGCTTTTGCACGTTGATAGAGCCCCTAGGATTCTTGCTTGACTACCGGCAGTATGAGGGCGATCATATACGTGGGAGCTGGTAGTCTATAAGCACATCCTTAAAAGGTCCCTAGTCGTGGGAGTTTCGAGATAGGGCATCGATACTCCAGAGTAGACTAGTGTATACAGTCGAGACCCCGACGAGGGGCGGTGGCCGGTCTCACAAGCCACTGGTGTCAGTTGGTTCACCTAAGATGTATACAGGTGCTCATTGGGTTATGAGTACACCGGACAGGACTCGCCGGGAACATGCTAGTTGGTCTTATACCTGACGTCAGATAGCAGTTCCCAGGTGACATGTGTACAGGTTAGTTCATCGACCTGGGGATCGTCATTTGTCTCGTGTGAGTTCCCACTGTGCTTTGATTACTACCCTACCACGGCTCAAAGGAGTCGTGCAAACAGGTTTTAGTTGGGTACAGCCCCGAGCCACATGGAGGCAGTGAGCGGATCTTCAGGGGTTCGTCTCTCCCGGTATTGGGGGTGAGGTCGCGCTGTGTCTAGGAGAGCCATTACACGAAGTCCTTGGCCAAGGCAGGAGATTTACTGGTAGGTATTCCAGTAGTATCTCAGGGTGTTCTGGGCTACACTCCGACACGACTTGTACCGCTTTTGGGGGTCTGACTTTTACCCACCCCCTAGGCCCGACATGCGATGCTCATAAACGAATGGACCGGACTGTACGGATATTGTCACTGACAGGCTCAGTAGGGTGTCAAGATGAGTTCGCTCATCGACGTCCCTTTTGGTCAATAGCTGGTGGCCCGTTACGTATTGGCTTATACCTCTGACGTGCTAGTGGTTAAATCCACAGCCATAGTATTGACGAGTCTTTAGAGTCCACCACACTTTCAGTTACTCAAGCTTTCGGGCGAAACGCTGTAGAGGCCGTATGGAGATATGGCAGGGTCCGATCAGATACGTGCGGTATTGCACGGATCAGGATCGGACGGTTTGTACTAGTAGCCGTATAGGTATATGGCAGGGTTCGATCAGATACGTGCGGTATTGCACGGATCAGGATCGAACGGATATTACTAGCCGGCTTTGGTTTAAGCCGGTCCTAGTTTAGTACAGTGTAGATTTTGTCTCTTTACATTTGTATTTCGGTCGAAATACAAATGCGGGTGTGTATGCACAGTATCGGGGTTTTTCCTGTAATTTATTACGGGACCAGTTTTCTGGGGTTGCCAGTTTGCATTCCGTTCCGGCCGGTTTTCTCTTTTTCCTTCCCGGTCGGACTTTTCGTTGGAGGGTGTTAATTGCAAGTTTGCAATTAACATTTTGTGGAGGGGGTTTCTTGCAAATGTTTTCTTTATGATAGGATATACATCTTTGCTCCATGATGCATTAATTTGACATGAAGGAGTATGGGATTTGGGAATGGGCCGGCACTGTTTGGGAATGGTGTGGGGGTTAATTTGTATAGTGGATTATTTCCTTAGAAAATGAATGGATGAAAAATGAGTGTGCTGGAATGGATTGTGGGGGCTTGATTAATTAATATATATTTACACATTTGAGTGCATTGTGAGGGCTGATGGTTTTCTGGAAAAGCTCATCTATCATTCTTTTTCAGGGAGCTCCAAAAATTTGGCCGAGCTCAATTTGGTGATTGCATGCTCCATTCTTCATCAAGTTTTCATCCATGATTATTCTTGCAAAAATTCCTCCATACATGGCAACCTCTTAAGCCCCAAAGAGACAAGTTTCTACATTATTCTACAGCAATTCTTGGGCGCGTCGGCTAGCCAACTTCGCGCCCGAGTTGCCTCGGTATTGAGGTGGGAGCCCGTAAAAGATACAGGCGATGTGGTGCCCTTCCGGCAAGGAGGCGACGACCGGAGGATCCGCGGGAGATCGGGACGACGACGAGAAGACCGGAGGACTCGGATCACTCGGTATATCTCTAACCCGTCTTGTAGTTAGCTAGATCTAGTTTAATGGCCCGATCCGGGGTTTAGTGCGCGGTGGTGCCGGTTTGCTAAGTTCGCAAAATTAAAGTTTATCACCGTTTCCGCATTTGGCCGTCGGTTTGACGGCCGGGGCGCCGCCGTGCACTTACACCCTTTTAGCGACGTGGACGGTCGGTGATGCCCTTTTAGCGACGTGGACGGTCGATACTGCCTTTTTAGCGACTTGGACGGTCGATGCTGCCCTTTTTGCGACGTAGACGGTCGGTGTTGCTATTTTAGTGATGTGGACGGTCGATGCTACCATTTTAACGATGTGGACGGTCGGTTCTGCCCTTTTGCGACTTGGACGGTCGATCTTTTAGCGACGTGGACGGTCGATGCTGCCCTTTTTGCGACTTGGATGGTCGGTGGTGCCCTTTTAGCGACGTGGATGGTCGGTGCTGCCATTTTAGCGACATGGACGGTCGATGCTGCCATTTTAGAGACTTTGATGGTCGATGCTGCCCTTTTAGCGACTTGGACGGTCGATGCTGCCCTTTTTGCGACGTGGACGGTCGGTGCTGCCATTTTAGCGACGTGGACGGTCGATGCTGCCCTTTTAGCGATTTGGACGGTCGATGCTGCCATTTTAGCGACGTGGATGGTCGATGCTGCCCTTTTAATGACTTGGACGGTCAAATGTTCTGATTTGACTTGCTCCGCTTTCTGCGGTGTCGGGATTTGACTTGTTTCCGAGCTAGAGCATGATTCCGCCAGGGAGGTTGTTGGTTGTCTTGCTGACTTGATATGGTTTGGGTTGACATTAGCATTGTTATACTGGAATATGGTACCAGGAGCGAATCATCATCTGCCTTTTCCTGTTGGGGAGCGATGGCTTACGAGACAGGTTTAGGTCCCTATCACCTAACACTTTTCAATTTTATGAGCCGTAAGGATCCCATAAAAGCATTTTCTCCCTACGAGTCGAAAGGATCTCGTAGGTGTACTTTCTCCCTAGGAGTCGTGAGGACTCCTAAGTGTGTTTTTTCTTTGTGAGTCATAAGGATCCCACGAAAGTGTTTTCTTACGAGTCGAGAGGATCTCGAAACTTTGTTCTCCTCATGTATCGTGAGGACACATGAGTGGGTCTTCCCAAATGGAACATAAATCCAAGGGCGGAGACCGGCCGCTGGACTGGTGATTGCGGTGCGGTATGGGTATGATGAGAATTATTTGAGCCCGTAGATTGTAAACGGTAGTCAATTTGGGGACTAACCGTAAGGCCGGGAGAATTTTGAGAAATTGGATTTTGGTTGGCGTCTGCATAGCTGCACTGGAATATGGTACCAGGAGCGACTCATCATTCACCGTTTGGAGACTTGGAATTTGGATCTTGTTTGGTATCAGCATTGCTGCACTGGAATAATGTCAGGAGCAACTCATTATTTGCCCCGGGAGGAATTGGGATCTGGTTTTTGGGTCGACATCAGCACCGCTAACACTGAAGCAATGCCAGGAGCGACTCATCATTTGCCGTTGGGAAAACTTAGGATTTGGGTTTTTGGTCGGCATCAGCACCGCTAACACTGAAGAAAAATGCCAGGAGCGACTCATCATTTGCCGTTGCCCGTTGGGGAGCGATGGCTCAGGGGAAAGGTTTAGATCCCTATCACCTAAGGCTTTTCAATTTTATGAGCCGTAAGGGTCTCATAAAAGCATTTTCTCCCTACGAGTCGAGAGGATCTCGCAGGTGTATGTTCTCCTTAGGAATCGTAGGGATTCCTAAGTGTGTTGCTCCTTTGTGAGTCGTAAGGATCTTACGCAGGGGTTTTCTCCTCACAAGGTCGAGAGGACTTTGCGAGTGTATTTTATCTCTTTTCATGAGTTTGCGCCCTTTCGGATTTTCACAAACTCTCCGGCAGTCCTGCTGTTTTTACTCACGGAGCCCTTTCAGGTTTTCATCCGTGCCCGTTTTGCTTGTGGACATACCGTTTTTTTTGTCGCTGGTGGGACTTTAAAAGTAGTCTCACCGGCAGGATTTGGGAGAGATAGGGGTCGTTTACGTCCGTGGATTGTATACGGTTTTACAGGATGTATGATCTAGACCGTAAGGCTGATGTGCTCAATTTGCCTGCGACTTGGAGCATTCATGCATAGTATTTCTTGAGATATCGGCCATTGATGGATGGAATGGGCCTTTCTCCCTCGACATTTATTAGTTGGTAGGATCCTCCGTCGAACACTTTCTCGATGACGTATGAACCTTCCCAGTTTGGCTCGAATTTTCCCTT
Source organism: Agapanthus africanus (assembly GCA_030015575.1). Classification (NCBI taxonomy): domain Eukaryota; kingdom Viridiplantae; phylum Streptophyta; class Magnoliopsida; order Asparagales; family Amaryllidaceae; genus Agapanthus; species Agapanthus africanus. The sequence continues at coordinate 129,338,325 of CM057338.1, forward strand.
GGCATGTCGATTGGGGATGATCGGTCTTTTGAGGACTAACACTAATTCGCCTTTCTTGAAAACACGGAGACGAGTCATCTTGTCATAGGCCCGCGACATTTGGGCTCGGTACAGCTCCAGATTTTGCTATACTGCAAGCCTCTTTTCTTCGAGAGCGTCGAGCTCTTCTAGCCGAAGGAGCACGTTTTCCTCCTCCGTCAATTCATGTTGAACGGACATTCTTAAGCTTGGAACTTCGACTTCGAGGGGGAGGACCGCCTCCACTCCGAAGAGCAATGAGTATGGAGTAGACTGAGTTGGAGTACGGTGTGTCGTACGATATGCCCACAACGCCTCATGAAGTTTGAGATTCCAGTCTCTCTTATTGGCTGAAGTATTTTTCCTCAGGAGCTTGCATAGAGTCTTATTGAAGGTTTCGGCTAGCCTATTGGCTCTTGGATAATAGATGGAGGAATATATCCAGTCTATCTTGTGCTGAGTAGCGAACCTTGAGACTTTGAAGCTCTTGAAAGAAGGCCCGTGGTCAGAAATGAATCTTCTTAGCGTACCGAAGCGGTATAGAATATTATGCTGGAAGAATGTCAGAATATCTTCTGTCTTGACTTCTTTTAGCGGGACAGCTTCAGCCCGTCTGGAGAAGTAGTCTGTTGCAACCAGTATGAACCGGTGACCTCTGGATGACGGAGGATCAATTGGACCAGCTATGTCGGTTCCCCAGACTTCGAAGGGCCACGCCACCGTAGGATGCAACGGATTGGGATGCTTGTGAATGAAATCACAATTTGGCAGATATAACATTTCTTTGCATGCCCTTCCCAATCCCTTATCATGGTGGGCCAGTAATATCCAAGCCATTTGATCTGAAGCCGCATTTTAGGGCCGGACTGGTGAGCCCCGCAGACGCCTGAGTGAACTTCTTTCATGACCTTTTGGGCTTCGGCCAATGACAAAACCTGAGCCAGAGTTGGTCATATGACCTGCGGTATAGCGTGTCATTTACAAACACGTATCGGAGAGCTCTCTTCTTCAACTTAATCCTCGCAGATTTTCCTTCGGGCAGCTTGTCATATCGGAGGTACTCTATAAAGGGTTCTCTCCAATCGGGCTCGTCTTGGATGATCGAAGCTTCTTCGGTAGGATTGTTCTCTTGTTCTTTACTTTCTTCTTCACGCAAAGAGGCTGGAGGCAGAATTTGCCGGCTTCTGACTGTGATTAGAATTTCGTTCATATCAGGATCAGCTAGCTCTTTAGTTAGGTGAGCGAGTATGTCGGATTTTCCGTTCAACGCTCTAGGGATTCTCATTAGTTCAATGTGAGTGAACCGTTTCATGAGTTCCACCACTCGGCTTCTGTACCGAGCTAACTCGGGTTTGTATATCTTATAGTCGCAGCTTACCTGGTTGACGACAAGCTGGGAATCACCGTAGACTCGTAGCCGAAGGATTTTCATTTCTATAGCGAGCTCCAGACCAGCTATCAGAGCCTCGTACTCAGCCTCGTTGTTTGTGCGAGGCTCAGTGAGAGCAAAAGAACGTCGTAGGGTTCCCATCGATGGCGTGATGAACACCAATTCTGTCCCTGCTTTTATCTGCGGGATACTTGATTTGCCGGAGGTCCTTATTGATGGGGCTCCATCGAAGCAGAGCTCCAAACATGGCACACGTTCCTCGAGGTGCAGCACTTGTTCGTCGGGTAACTCGCAATTGAGAGACGACCCTTCTGGTATGGGATGAGCAGCGAGAAAGTCCTTAAGAGCTTGCCCTTTTACTGCTTTCTGAAGAGTATAAACTATGTCAAACTCAAGCAGCATGACAGCCCATCTTGACATTCTACCGGCTAAGCTTCCTTTGGTCATTAAGTGTTTGAGCGGGTCGACCTTGGAGATTAGCATAACCCGATGAGCAAGCAGATAGTGCCTCAGCTTCTTCATAGCGAATATCAGGGCCAGACATTGCTTTTCAATCTGGGAATAGTTGTGTTCCGCCCCAACTAAAGTTCGACTGAGATAGTAGAGGGCATTTTCTTTTCCTTCCTCGTTGTTCTGGGCAAGGAGCGCACCGAATGATTCATCTAGCGCGGCAATGTAGAGAATCAGCGGTTTATTTGGAATGGGAGTGGCTAGCACTGGAGGGTGCAACAAGTACTGTTTGATGCCTTCAAACGCTTCTTAACATTCGGCATCCCAGACAAAAGGAGCTCCTTTCTTCATGAGCTTTGAGAAGGGCCTACATCTCCCCGATAAATTTGAGATAAACCTTCGTATATAAGCAAGCTTGCCTTGAAAAGATCTTAGCCGCGTCAGATTCTTCGGAGGGGGCATCTCCATGATGGCCTTTATCTTGGATGTGTCAACTTCAATCCCTCGATGTCGGACTATGAAGCCCAGGAATTTTCCCGATGACACGCCAAAAGTGCACTTCAGAGGATTCGTTTTTAGATCGTACTCCCTCAGTCTAGTGAGAACGCTCCTAAGATCTTGGATGTGATCGGCCTTAGCTTTAGTCTTGACGACCAGATCATCAACATAACATTCGACGACCTTATGAATTAGGTCATCAAAGATATTGGTCATTGCCGTTTGATATGTAGCACCTGCGTTCTTCAGTCCAAACGACATCACTTTGTAGCAGTATATTCCGATCGGGGTTCGAAATGCTGTGTGCTTCTCATTCTCAGGCGACATCTTGATCTGATTATACCCAGATGAGCCATCCATGAAGGTGAACAGCTCGTAATTTGAGGTTTCATCGACCATCATTTCCATAACCGGTAGCAGGAAGTCGTCTTTAGGGCATTCCTTGTTGAGGTCCCTGAAATCGACATAAACCCGGATCTGCCCATTTTTCTTCTTCACTGGGACTATGCATGCGATCCAGTCCGCATATTTCTCTTCTCTGATGAAGCCAGCATCGATAAGTTTCTTAGTTTTCTCGATGACCTTTTCTTCTAGCTCCCTTCTCATTCTTCGGGGAGCTTGTTTTACTGGCTTGACATCTGGAGAAATAGCCAGCTTATGCACGGCTACCTCAGGGGAGAGGCCAGGCATTTCTTTGTACGTCCATGCGAAGCAGTCAGCGAATTCATGCAGCAGGGCCACTATCTGCTCTTTCATTTCCTCTGACAAGAGCGAGTTGATATAGGTCGGCCTCGGATTATCGGGCATTCCCAAATCAATCTCGGTTAGCTCATCGAAGGTTGCTTGTCCGCCATCTTCGAGCTCTTGAGGAGCTTCTTCTGGCTCGGCTATCTCGTCATCATCATTTGATCTTTCGCTGGCTTCACCAACATGGATCATGTATCATGCTTTGGAATCAGGTTGAATGAAGCCTATGCCCCATCTATCTGGAATTCTTCCATCGATGAGTGCTCGGACCTGAGGCGGATGCCATAGCCCTTCATAAAACTTTGCTTCGGACTCCGTTTGATATAACCGGCATCCACACCTTTTGAAGTATTCCCGCATCTCAGATGCATAATATCTGGGATTGAGTACAGCCCTTATGCCTCTCTCGTATGGAAGGCACGCGACAGACAAATTGTCCGGATGCCCAACAGGATTTGACCCATAAAACAGGATGCCCTTCTGTCCATTTTTCTTTCCGGGAACGTAGAAAGTTTTCAGCTGGTCCACGGTAGAGACTGACAATGCATCGAGATCTTTGCAGATCTGCTCCGGCACCTTTGTGACAACTAGGGACCCTTCTGCAATTTCGAAGGTCTTTCATAGTTTTGCTTGTTGCATGGGGGTCCAATCTGCACAGCTGTTGCAAGGCAAGTCCTCTTCCTCCGACTCTTCAGTGTCGCTACCAAGATGAGGGCGGACTTTGCTACTAGATGGGCTTTCAGTATCAGATCCGTCCGTATCGCTACCGAAACGAGGGCGGGTTTTACGGAAGGATGGACTTCCAGCGTCGGACTCATCAGTGTCACTACCGAAACGCGGGCGCACTTGGGGGTTTTTGCTATTGAAAGTGACAGCCGGCTCAGACTTGGTTTTGAGTTTCGGGGCTGTTCTGTCTTTGGTCGGCTGTGGCTCACCACTTTGGAGGTTCATGATGTTCCGAGAATCTTCATATCGGACTTCATGCACTCCGAACGGCTGGATGTCTCCGTCAATACGTCTTTCTTCGCCATTTTTAGTATACTTCATGCATTGATGGAGAGTTGACGGAATGATGCCATAATCATGGAGCCACGGCCGTCCCAAGAGAATTTTATACAATGTGTCAGCATCGATCACGTATATCTTAGCTTCAGTTTTCAGATCCCCAAATTTTATTGGCAAAGCTATAGACCCCAGAACTTGCTGGCAGTTTTGATTGAAGCCTTGAATGACAATCCTTTCCCTTGACAGGTGTCGGACGTCCATTGACAAACTCTTCAGAGTCCGCAAGTTCATGATGTTCATTGAGGATCCCAGATCAATCAATATGCGATTAATCCAATTTTCGTTGTTGTACCCGGTCACGTAAAGCGGCCGATTATGCTCAGCTGTTCCCAGTAGTAAGTCTTCATCCTTAAACGTGATTGCGGTGGCATGTAGAGCGTACTAGGCTTCTTTCATATTAATTTCTACAAAGCGATCCTGATACCGCTCGGGGTTTTGTAGAGCGTGAATAAGAACATCTCTAAGCTCTTTAGATAGGACCAATGCATCGTAGATGCTCAAGAGAGACGGGACCTTTCGGAGATGAGCTAAGACATTGTAGTCCACTGAGGAAGGACTTGAGTTTTCATTAGCCGACTCTCTGCCATCTTCCTCATTAGCCACCTGTTTTTCCTTTCCTTTTGGGGCGTTTCCCTGATTTGGTGGTAGAGCCTTGCCGCTTCTATGCTGGATTTGGTTGGCCTTTGTGGGGAGCTCCTCGTCCTCTTCGGGAAAACAGAGCTCCCCCTCCGAGTCGCTGCCAAGATGGATGGCGTAGCAGGTCACTATAGGGATCTCTTCATTGGAGCCTTCTTCTAACTCTTCCAGAATTTCAGCCGCTTCTATAGGGAGAAACTCCTTCGATTGAATCAGAGTTCTTTCCTGCTGTTCATAGTTTTCGAGGGAATCGATATATTTTTGAATGGTCGACCTCCCTGCAGACTCCTTTTCGCGTCGAGCTGCACTTTTCTTCTTCTTGAGCTTTTTGGATTTTGAGCCTGATTGGGACGAATTGGCAGCTGGAATGGTGGGCTTCTTCTGCCCTTCCCATTCCGTCCCGGGCTCTTTTTGAAGTAGCTTTAGCATCTTCTTCGTCTTATTAGATATTTGCTTACTTCAAGGAGGCTGCAGTGAGTCGGTTTCATTTCTCAAGGAAGCGGGTTCGGCTGTCTGCTCCCAGAAGGCTTCAGCTTCTGTCTGTATAAAGTTGATGGTTGCAACTTGATTGTTCACTAACACACTTTTGGATAGTTCGATCTCTCCTGCCTTGTACTTCTTCTCGACCCAGTCTTTGAAGATATCACAATCCTCGATCGCATGGCTCACTACTCGATGGTACGGGCAATATAGGGGATTGTCGGTCATTTTTGCTTCTTGGGGTCTTTTCGACTCTGGCAATTGTAGACCGTTGTTCATGGCATCTTTAAATATCTTTCGGACCTTGTCCTTCCTGAAAGAGTAAACCTTGTTCTTTTTCTCCTCTAGGAAAGGCCCTTCTCCTCTCAGCGATGGCTTTCGAGACCGGTTGGTTTTGGAATCGCCTGCCCTTCGTTTGTCTTCATTGTCGGACGCATTGAAGACACTGGTACTGCTGGAATTCCCGCTTCTACGGTTGTCTTCCCGCTTGGTTTTCCAAGTCTTGTTTCTCTGAAAGTCCGGGGTAGACTCTTGCTTTGAGCGTTCCAGCATTTGGACTTTCTTAGTTAGCTCTTGAAACGTCTTGAGGCCTGTTGTACACAAGAATGGGACCATCCAATTGCTAAGGTTCCCAATGAGAAGGCTGACGGACTGGTCCTGCTCCAGCGGCGATTCGTACTTGACCGTGTGATTACGCCATCGGGCGATAAAATCGGTGTTGCTTTCATTCTTTCCCGGCTTGGTCCTCACAAGGTCAGCAATAGAGATTTTATCACTGACACTCATGAACCTTTGCCGAAACAGAGACTCCATTTGGGCAAAGGTAATGACGGACCCATCTGGTATACTCGTGTACCAGTCGAAAGCGACACCGGTCAGGCTGTTGACAAACTGATGAAGAAGGAGCGCGTCGTTGCTCCCTGTATTTCTGCACGATGCTTTAAAGTGGGCGACGTGCTGATTTGCATTTCCCGTCCCGTCAAATCTTCCGAACTTAGGAATGACGTAGACGCTCGGGAACTCGATCAGATCGTACTGTGCGGGATATGGCCGCCCACTACCGGTAATTTCTTTCTGAGCTTCAGCTTCGGCCACCAATGTTTTAACCTTGCTGGTGACCAAATCCATTATCCGATCTTGTGTTAGCGGGATAGTGCTATCTGGGGCCAAGGCATCCCCAGAAGAGGAATGTGGCCGGCTTTCGTGCGGCTCGACTAATCTTGGACCCAAAAGGACAGGCATCGGCCGCTTCAGATTGTCATCATCCGGCTCATGAGTAGCAACTTATGCTTGATTGGGAGGCGCTCGAGTAATTTGAGCCGTAAGCTGCATCACAACATTCGTTAGGTCATAAATTTTCGAATAGTGCTTGGCCATCTCTTTATCTTTGCTCCTGAGCTGTTTTCGAAGCTCTTGGAGCAGCTCTTGCTCCGCGGTCCTGGGGCGGAAAGTCAGCTCTTCCTCGCTGTCCGAGCTAGACTCTACATGGACTGAGGGGTCTTTTTGCCTATCATCCTCATCAAGAGGGTTTTCATCATCCAGCGGAGGCGGCTGTTCTTGGGAAGCGGCAACCACATTCAAGCCAGATTGGGCTTGGGATGTGGTGGCCCTATCCTTGGTTTTGCTGCAAAGGTTGTCGCTGGGGCGCCCGCCCGCCATATAGACCGTATGGATAACATATCCATCCGTCTTTTTATTATCGGCGACTGATTTCATGGATCGCTTTCTTGACCCTTCTGTTTCGGTAACGGGCAGTCGACTAAAGGGGGTTGGCCTGGCCAGATTCTTGAATGGTGCTGACGCTTCCTTTTTGGTTTTGTCCCACGGTTTTCGCGTGGCACAGAGCGCCTGGTAGACTCTTAAAGAGACAGTGTCATACTTTATCTGTTGGGACCGGGACACGTCTCTTTGTAGCAACGTTCGGACCGCTGTCTTCTTGATTCTGGCGGTCATGGCATTTTTCTGAACCCACTTCAGAGGTTCGAAAGAATTGCTGATTTTTACGGCCGATTCAGCCGTCGTTGCGGAGTAACCCTGCTCTTAGAACCTCACAAGATTCTACATGGCCGAATTCCTGGCCCTCTTGTTAGCCCGATACCTGAGCCGCTTTTACTTTAACTTTTTTGTTTTAAGCACTTGGCAGACTTCGGCTCTTCGGGAAAACGCCGTAGACCGAGTGATAGCGAGGACAGAGAAGACACCCGATCGTGTATTTGTTGGAGTCATCACCTGAGCTCGTCCGCAACGTTTGATATTGCCCTTTGTATCAGAAGTCTTGCCTCCAGCTGGAGCGCCAGAGAGTCGTTTAGACACCGTCTTAAGTTTTGGTTGTGGTGCCTTAGCGATCACAACATTCGGCATCTTGCCCCTTGAGACCGGCTTGGCCACCTGTTTTGCCGGGATTTCTGCCAGATGAGCATTTCTGGCAGGGTAGATGATGACGGAAACAAACTGGCGAAGCAGTTCCTCCCACTGTCGACTGAGGCTTACGGGGAGAACCACATGAGTATTGATCTTGACCACATACGGAATCAGGGTCGCATCAGAAGCTGGATCCATCTTAGGAGACATTGTCGTTGAAAGTTGATTGCTGCTCGAAAAAAACATTATTTCGGTACAAACATCGACATATATGTTAAATGAGTTCGCATGAACGCTTGACCCGAGATATGGGAGGAGAGAAAGGTCCCACCGGGCGTGCCAGAATCTGTAGGGTGTTTTTCGTCACCCCAATGAGATGGGAATATGCGCGCGCTTGTCAGGCGCATTACAGATTGCCCCAGCCTAGGGTAGGCTGGGCTTTATTGATTGCAGGGATCCAAATCTCCGGCAGCCGCGGACTAAGCTGTCGTTACTTACCCTTCGCCTTTGGAGTGAGAGAACCTCCGATTAACGGGTCAAACAGGTCATGCGAACTCAATGTGCAATGTACGTGTGTTGTGTTTTGAAAGGGGTTTTGGATATATCGGGGGCCCCACAGAGTTTTTTTACGGGGGTCCCACTACCTGGATAGCGAGCTGGGGGTCAAGGGGGCTAGCAGCCCCCTTGCAGGGTGTGCGGCAGCGCTCCGCTAGAATTTTTTTTCTAACGGGGGACAGTGTTGTAGAGAGAGAGAGAGAGTGTGTGTGTGTGTGTATAAAGGGAAAGGGCATCCAAAGGATGCGTGGGAGAAAGCGCCAGCACCTCACGTGCACGGCACTGTCACGACCCAAAATATTAGCTCGTGACTAGCTCGTGACCAGTATTTAAATCACGCAACGTCTAAAGGCATAACGTAATTTAAATAAGCTGAAACCCAGAAATCTAAACCTTTTTAAGAAAATAAAGGAGGTGAAGTTTTGAAATAAAGGTATAATAAAATCAAGTTTTCTTAATGCATAGAAAAGGAACATGAAAATGCACGTGAAATTTGCTAGTTTGAAAACGTGTTTCTTCTTTTTTTTAAAATTTGGGCAGCACCTCCTTTGTATATTTTGATCCAAAACCATGAATACATAATAAGAATAATGGCATCCCCAAGCGGGAGCTAGCTCTTCGCCAACCGGCGGATCACAACCATGCAGGGCATAAAATAAGTATACGATGCCCAACGGTGAAGTTCACCACAAAAGATAAAGAAATAAGCAAGACATCAAAACCACAAGTAGAGGAAAACCCCTCGCTCTAAGTCTCGCAACCACAAGTCTCACTAAGTCTCATTACTTATATAATTACTAAATTTGATTGATGGAGTTGATTAGATACAATGTGAAATAGTAAATACAAGAGTGGGTACGATGCAAATGTCCCACCTACCAAGCAAACCACCCAAAAGTAGCTATGTGCCAGCGATGCCGCTACTGATCCGTGCGGTCAACCTGCAAGAACTGTGGTACAACGGGGGTGAGTTGTCAACTCGTGAGTAGAAAAACATCAACAAGTAGAAATCGAATAAACAACGACTCCTAGGTCAGCTATATCCTGAAGGTAATACTATGATATCTAGGATGACCGTATCTGTATATGTGCCAACACTACTATCAATGTCAATCAGCATGTGGATATCATCCAACAATATGATCAATGTATGTATGCATGTGGATCTCGTCCAACCATATAATCAATGTATGTATGCGTGTGGATCTCATCCACCCATATAATCAATGTATGTATGCATGTGGATCTCGTCCACCCATATAATCAATGTATGTATGCATGTGGATCTCGTCCATGTGTCAACCAATGACACAACATCATGTATGTAAATATCATAAAAGCATATGTATGGAAGTATGAGGATATAAATCAACGGGTGTCCCTCGCAACACAGCAAAATCATAGAACCTGGGTGTCTAACATCGACACCCAAAAATATCATGAAACCCGTGTCCAGCATTGACACGTAAATCCTCATATATCTCAGGTGCCGCATCCTCAGATCGGCCCTCATATATCTCGTCTCAGGCGCCGCCTACTCTGGTCAGCCATCATATCCATCTCATGACTCCGGTCGGTATCCTCCGGATAACCGACGGGTCCAAATACTATCACCGGTAGATAGTGCTCCTCTGCCAGGCTCACCGTCTAACAATACGAGTTTTCTCGCCCCGGGGTATCTCACCGGGTCCATCATGTACCCGCAGACGGTGCCTACCGCTCCTCGAATCGGGTTTCATATGCCACTCTCAGAACCGAGAAAACACATGGTGGACGCACTGAAATATCATATCAAGAGAAACCGGGTTTTTATTTTTAAAACAGTACATGCTTTCTTTTGAAATAGCCACGGTTCTCAAATCCAGAAATCTCATGAAAACAACATATCTCAATGCGTAAAAGCGTAAAGCATGATGTATGCGACATATAACAGAATGTAAGCATATCCGTATTTTATATAACATGGAACAGTAATATGCACCTATTGAGGGAAAACCGCTCTTTTAAATGAATCCAGTTTTTAAAACATATCATGCGGTTCCAAATCTCCAAAATCGAATGCAATATCATATAAAGGTGCATATGTGTATGCACGCAAGTATGGATGTACAAGTGGTATATATGCAAGTATGAGTGTACAATATGTATGTGTGCAAGTATGGATGTACAAGTGGTATATACGCAAGTATGAGTGTACAATATGTATGTGCGCCAATATGGTGTACAATATGTATGTACGCAAGTATGTCATGCAAGGAGTCATATCTTGATGCTGCAGTCCTTCTGTGTAGTGACATGCCAATTATCGATGATGCAGTGTGTGAGCCGACAATCTGTATACGTGTAACATATATCATCGATAATGGTGCAGGTGTACTAGCACATGTATAAGTAATGCAATGCGAATAACATAAATGCAGCATAAGGTAAATCATATGCAAATGCTGACGGATATACGTATCTAACCTGACCGAGTCAGTGAATCTATCAATTGGCCTCTAGCCACACAACATCAAGTACGGTGTAATCCATCGTACGGCATTCTCTAGTCAAGGGTATGAATCAAACCTTAAGTCAAACTCATCACGTACGGAAAATCATCGTACGGCGGCATTAAGCTATCAGGGATCCTATCAACCTATGTGACAATGAGGAGTAAGGACCTAACGTCTCGTACGACATATCACACATGATTCACGACATTATATATATATATATATCTATATACCTATGTCCCAGGTCACATCCATAACAATCTCGTATCAGGGGACCGGCAAGGTATCAATTACCTCAATCGACTCGCATTCGTATACCAACATATCATCATATCACGTCATATATTCTTTTCATTGCATTTATATCCCATATCAAGTCAATTTTACAATACATACTACCTTTACTATAAGCATACGTATCTAACCTAACATACACACCCGAACCATACAAACAGTTTTTGAAAGATGCGAATCGTGGCTTTGAAAGTAGGGGCTACGGTGTTTTTAAAGAAAAGATATTATTTGAAAATCTATAACGTCCCTCAAGGTATCTGTTTAAAAGATGCATACGATTCTTCAGTTGGAAATATGTATGGTTCAGATGACATATCTACGTCAACTATCTAGTCCTATAGTACCCTAAACGGCAATATCATCAAATCTCATTCTCAAGTCCCGTCATCACATATTAGTCGTATCATATCACTTCTAACAATCCTTAGTTTCTAATATGGTTCTCTAACTACCCTTTTACTCTATCTATAGTTTTTCTATTAAAGGTTTCATTAACCATAATTTATATATAAATCGGTTTCTGTCACGCCCCGCTTCCCAGAGTACGCAAGATTGGGCACGTGACATAGCCAACCATGCTACCTGTGGGTAGGAAGTATCCATCCACAGTCACATTACGGTTGTCGAGATATCAAGAACAAATATAAAACTATCTAACACATGTCCAAATCCAGAATAACAAGAGTCAATAATAAATAAATGCGGAAGCAAATGATCCAATACAATAATAGAAAAGTATGTCCCATAATGCGGGCTCACATCTGGAAATAAGAATGCAGGAAATAAACTAATCACTACGGAACTCACAAATCAGCCTGCTGGCTGAAGTACTCCTGCTCGGTCAGCGACAGTGGTAAAGAATCTGGGCCATGCAAAACCCAGACGTCAGCGCGTCATGTCAACCAATAATATAATATGAACATGGTAATAAGCAATGCAGGAATAAACATGAATAAAGCAATAATCTGAAACAAGCAGTGCAGGGTAGTGTGCAGTGGGTAACTAAACTGTTCTATCGGGTTTCCTATTCTAAAGTCTTGGAAATCAATTCGAGTAATCCTCCATGTAACTCAAAGGATATGTCCCGTTACCCCCCGGGACCATGGATCAGGAAGATGGGAACCAATAATGGTTCTGTCCCGTTGCCCCCCGGGACCACGGATCAGGAATGTAAGAGTCACGAATGGCTCTGTCCCGTTACCCCCCGGGACCACGGATCAAGTAATACCCTTTTAAGTTACACTTTAGATTACCCGTTTGATTTCCCCATACCCCCAGGTTATAAGTGTCAGGTCGGGTATTCAGTAGTCAAGGACTAATGCCAACACAGGATCAGGTAGCAGGTCAGGTTTGTCTGGATAGACAACAGGAATGGTCCATGAGGACCCCGAGTCAGGTTTGTTGGCATTAGGCATGAGATCAGGTAACAGGTCAGGTCATGGTACATCAGGTCAAGTCAACAGTAAAGGGTACCATGTCCGGTGCATCGGTATATATATATATGTCATGTGTAGCAAGGTCAGGTCAATATGTAACACAATCGAGGGTGTGTTCACAACAGGTATAAAATCGAACCAGGAATAACAGCCGGAAATAAGCAATGAATTAAACAACAATAAGCAATTTATTTAATCACATTAGTGCATTGGTATAGTACAGACGTTTCATCATATTAGCAAGTTTCGAGCACCCCTTGCGGTGCACTACCGTTGCAACAATATCAGAGTGTAATAGAACTACCAGTGTATAGGCTATCATCCTTCAAACAGTAAAATATGGTTAACGGGTAGCTTCGTTATTAGGGTCAAGTGGCAAAATGTGGTTTTAGGTTAACAGTATCATGATATAAGTCATATTTCGTCCAAATGAGAAAAGTAGCTACACCTAGTTAATGTTGCAAGTTTAATGAGTTAAAACACACTTAATTGTATAGTATAGCATGTAGCAAGTGATACTTGCCTCGACGGTTCGCGAACCGGGAAAAACGGACGTAACGTCGGCGGAAAAACACGCGACGGACGCTCGGGTCACGGATCGAATCCAAACAATGAACAGCGGGGCCACGCGGACCGGAGTACCTTGCTGGAATGTCAGGTCAGGTCGTCGGCACGGCCGGATTCCGGCGAACCGCCAAAACAGCGACAAAGTTAGCAAATACTACGCACGGACAAATAACAACCAGCGAGGGGAAAAAGGAAGGGAGAAGGTAGAGAGAAGCTTATAGGGATTGCAAGGGTTGCAACGGCGATGGGGTCGACGGCGGCGTTTCCGGCGACCCGGAGAAGGTGCTAGGGTTGCTATTTGGGTTTTGTTGCGGCGCCGGCACTCGGGAGGAGGAGGAAGGTGTCGAGGTCGGGAAGAGGGGCGAAGGAGGAGATGCTGGCGTCGTCGGCGATGAGGTGCGGCGGCGACGGCGAGCACGGCGGGTGCAGGTGGCTACGGCTATGGTGTGGGTGCACGGGACGTGGGGAGAGGAGGAATGAGGTGAGGTTGAGACGAGGACGATGGTGGCGTCGGCGTTGGGCTGCGGCGGCGACGGCACGGTGGCTGGGCTAGGGTTCCAATGGGGTTAGGGTTACGCGATGGTTTCTCGTGAAGAAACGTGGAGACGAGGCTGCGAGGTATATATATATGGGATAGAGAGAGAGGGTTAGAGGGAGAGGGAGATTAGAGGAAGAGAGAGATAGAGACAGAGAAGGAGAGAGGAGAGATAGAGAGGTAGAGAGAGGGTTAAAAGGCAGGGGGCCCACGAGGTTTAAGCCTCGTGATTGGCCAGGGAAAAATGAAAGGAATTTTTAAAAAGATTTCATAAATAATAAAGTGATTTATACGTAACAGATTATAAGGGTTAGAATATATTTTATAGTTTTAGATTATTTAATTAATTTGGGATTTTGGCGCTAAATGAAACATTTCCAAATCGCGCTCGGGTTGCGCCCAAATATTTGAAATTTAAATAATAGGATTTTAAGCGGGTTCCAAATTTTAAAATCGGATGTTTTAAGATTAAAAAGCATGCCCCCAAGTCGGACACTTGCACGCGCGCGTAGCCGTCCAAACTCGCCCGTTTCACCGAACGAGATGAAAACTCGACGCGCGGACGCTACCACGCGGCTAGGGGTGACGAGTAGGCCAAGATAGATATTTTTAATTTTACTTTAGGTGTTAAAATTTATTATATGCAAAACTGACTTAGCCGGTTAAAATTTTGCAATAAGAACCAAACAAGCAAGATAAATGAAATGAGCAATGTCGAACACTCAACCAGTAACAGAAATAGTAGTATTGGGCTCGGGTGTTACATCATACCCAACTACAAAAAGAATTTCGTCCTCGAAATTCCAAGAATACTACGGGAACAGGTGAGGGAACTTCTGTCGGATCTCGTCTTCTCGTTCCCACGTGGACTCTCCATGCGATTGATCACCCTAGGAAACTAGCACAAGGGGGATAACCTTGTTCTTAAGAATCTTTTCCCTTCGATCCTTGATTTCAACCGGTCGCTCCTCAAAAGTTAGGTCCTCCCGTACAGTTAACTCTGAATGATCCAAGACGTGGGTTTCATCTCGAACATACCTTCGTAGTTGAGATACATGAAACACATCGTGCACACCTGCCAAGGACTGTGGCAACGCCAAACGGTACGCTACCTCCCCAACACGCTCCAATATCTCGAAGGGTCCAACGAATCGAGGACTAAGCTTTCCCCGACTCCCAAAATGAATCACTCCTCTAGTCGGTGATATCTTCAAGAATACCAAATCACCACGGCGAACTCTGGAGGTCTTCTTGACGTGTCAGCCCAACTTTTCTTGTCTGTCTTGAGCTGCCTTCATATGCTTTCTGATGGCGTTAACCTTCTCAACGGTTTGTACTACCAACTCTGGTCCCAATAATCTTCGTTCACCAACGTCATCCCAACAAATAGGTGAACGGCACTTACGACCATACAAAGCTTCAAACGGAGCCATCTGAATAGTCGTTTGGAAACTATTGTTGTAAGAAAACTCCACCAAGTGTAGGTGATCCTCCCAAGAACCCTTGAAGTCCAACATGCATGCTCTCAACATCTCTTCAAGAGTTTGGATCGTTCTCTCCGACTGACCATCAGTTTGAGGATGATAAGCTGTGCTAAACTTCAATCGAGTCTCCAAACTTTCCTGTAAACTCCTCCAGAAGTGTGATAAGAACCGAGTGTCCCGATCGGACACGATGCTCACCGGTACTCCATGAAATCTTACAATCTCCTGCATGTACCACTCTGCCAAAGTCTCCGTTGATTGACCAACCCGAAAAGGAATAAAGTGAGCTGCCTTGGTCAACCGATCGACAATCACCCATACTGCATTGTTGCCCTTTGGACTCCGCGGTAAAGCTGTCACGAAATCCATGGTTATATGTTCCCACTTCCACTGAGGAATCGGAAGTGGTTGCAACAAACCAGCAACCCTTTGGTGTTCAGCCTTGACTTGCTGACATACCAAGCACTAAGCCACGAAGCGAGCGATCTCCCGTTTCATACCTTCCCACCAGAAATGCTGTCGAATATCTCGGTACATCTTTGTACCTCCTGGATGTACAGAGTAAGCTGAACTGTGTGCCTCCTTCATAAGCTCTTCACGCACATCCCCCTTTGGCACACACACACGGCTACCATACCTCAACGAACCATCTTCGTGGACCAGTAAATCTGTTCGTAGTCCGGCTTCAACCTGCTCTCGAAACTTTTGCAGTCTAGGATCCTGCGATTGTGCCGCTTTAATCTTCTCAACTAAGGACGACTGTACTTGCAACTGCATCAACTGTCCCGTAGAATGTGGTAGCACAACCTCCAAGTCAAATCTTCGAAAATCCGCAATGATCTCCCTCTGCGTAGTCAACACCTGAATCGCTGGTAACCGACTAAGCGCATCCGGCACGACGTTAACCTTTCCCGGATGGTACTTAAGATCAAGGTCGTAGTCGGCCATCAGCTCCAACCATCTGCGTTGCCTCATGTTCAACTCCTTCTGAGTGAACACATACTTCAAACTCTTGTGATCTGTAAAAACTTTGACTCTCTCGCCCAAAAGGTAGTGTCTCCAAATCTTCAAGGCGAAGATCACAGCCGCAAGCTCCAAGTCATGAGTCGGATAATTCTTCTCATGGGTCTTCAGTTGTCTTGATGCGTAAGCTACGACCTTCCCATTCTGCATCAAAACACATCCCAATCCTTTTCCAGATGCGTCGCTGTGAATCACCAGTCCTCCGGAATTGTCTGGTACGGTCAGGATAGGGGCGGTTATCAACTTCTGCTTCAACGTCTCGAAAGCCAATGCACATTTATCCGTCCAAACAAAAGGTACTTCCTTGCGCGTAAGCTTGGTCAACGGCTCTGCCAAACGAGCGAAGTTCTCCACAAATCTCCTGTAGTATCCGGCTAAACCAAGGAAACTCCTTACCTCAGCCACATTTCTTGGAATAGGCCAATCTCGAACTGCTGCAATCTTTTCGGGATCGACGGCGATTCCATCGCCCGACACAACATGCCCCAGAAACTTCACTTCTTCCAGCCAAAATTCGCACTTACTCATCTTCGCATACAATTTCTCCTGTCTCAGTGTCTGCAGTGCGATCTTCAAATGCTCAGCATGCTCTTCCGAACTCTTCGAGTAAACCAGAATGTCGTCAATGAATACCACAATAAACTGGTCCAAGAATGGTGAAAAGATCCTGTTCATCAAATCCATGAATATTGCCGGCGCATTCGTTACTCCGAAGGGCATCACTAGATACTCGAAATGTCCACACCGAGTTCGAAACGCCGTCTTGCAAATATCTTCTGCTTTTACTCGGACCTGATGATATCCGAATCGCAAATCCAGTTTCGAGAATACCCTCGCGCCGCTAAGCTGCTCAAAAAGTTCTCCAATGCGAGGGATCGGGTACTTGTTCTTAATAGTCACCTGGTTTAATTCTCTATAATCAATGCACATCCTTCTCGTGCCATCCTTCTTCTTTACTAGGAGAACTGGAGCTCCCCAAGGCGAGTTGCTGCTTCGAATCCAACCCTTCTTAAGTAATTCACCAACTTGCTTCTTAACTTCTTCCAATTCCACTGGTGCCATTGGATAATAAGCTTTAGATACTGGCGCTGCACCAGGAATAAGGTCAATCGCGAACTCCACGTCTCGCTTCGGCGGTAAGCCCGATATATCTTCAAATACGTCCTTAAAATCGCGAACAACCGCCGGCTCTTCACCACTATCAACCTCCAAAGATGCAATAATATTGTTTGTCAGCCTAGCCCTAGACTCGACTGGCCCGACAGAACTGCTTCCTTACCGCAACTATTGTCTGCATCGTTGGCCGCGAAAGGTCCAGCGAAACTACTGAGTCTCGTCCATTCTACTGCATGCACGTTCACGGGCGCTCCATTCTGCCTGAGTCCGATGAACTTCTCTTCCATTTCCTCCCGTGCAGTCCGCGGGAAGAATTTCCCCAGGAAACCCTTAGATAAATCCGCCCAACTGATCGGCTTGGGCAAGCGGGTCTCCTCCACAAGCCACCACTCTCGGGCGTAATCCACTAGCTGAGTGCGTACCACATCAACTCTTTTGTCATCTGGAATCTGTGCCGCAATCAGCAAATTCTCCGTGTCACTAGCCACTGCTCGGCTGATAACGGCTCCTCCAAACCAGTGAATGTAGTCGGACCCAAACGTCCGAAATCTGCCACGGTCCCTACTCGGTCAACTGGTTTAGCTCCATCGTTGTTTACAGACTGCCGAACAATATGCAAACCTTCCTGAAACGAATCTGCTTGCTGCTGGATCAGCTCAGTATGCCTCTTCTGATTTTCCAACATTTCACGTATCACTCCCAACATGGCGGCTTCATCCACGCGCCTCTGATACGTCTTGAAATTCTTATCTGCCATAAATCCTGAACTCAAAACACCCAACATTAGCATGATGAAAGATTCTGAATATGGATCAAGGCTAGAACTCCAAGATACTTAAATAGAGTACCGCATTGTAACTATGCCGCGGTATCATAGCCACAATTACTTAACTCCACCCAAGTCGCCCAAGTCCTAGGGATAACAAGAAATCAGGTTTTCGAGTCGACATGCAAAGTAAGTTTGCACGTCGTTATAATCAGGAAGAATGTGATTCAAGAATGGTAAAACGGTCAAGGTGGTAGGACATGTTTCCTAAACACGGTATTCTGATTCGTGTATTGGGTACAATACCCAACTACAAAAGAATCAACCCGACTATCCTAGTCTCTGATACCAAAAGAACCATGTCACGCCCCGCTTCCCAGAGTACGCAAGATTGGGCACGTGACATAGCCAACCATGCTACCTGTGGGTAGGAAGTATCCATCCACAGTCACATTACGGTTGTCGAGATATCAAGAACAAATATAAAACTATTTAACACATGTCCAAATCCAGAATAACAAGAGTCAATAATAAATAAATGCGGAAGCAAATGATCCAATACAATAATAGAAAAGTATGTCCCATAATGCGGGCTCGCATCTGGAAATAAGAATGCAGGAAATAAACTAATCACTACGGAACTCACAAATCAGCCTGCTGGCTGAAGTACTCCTGCTCGGTCAGCGACAGTGGTAAAGAATCTGGGCCATGCAAAACCCAGACGTTAGCGCGTCATGTCAACCAATAATATAATATGAACATGGTAATAAGCAATGCAGGAATAAACATGAATAAAGCAATAGTATGAAACAAGCAGTGCAGGGTAGTATGCAGTAGGTAACTAAACTGTTCTATCGGGTTTCCTATTCTAAAGTCTTTGAAATCAATTCGAGTAATCCTCCATGTAACTCAAAGGATATGTCCCGTTACCCCCCGGGACGACGGATCAGGAAGATGGGAACCAATAATGGTTCTGTCCCGTTGCCCCCCGGGACCACGGATCAGGAATGTAAGAGTCACGAATGGCTCTGTCCCGTTACCCCCCGGGACCACGGATCAAGTAATACCCTTTTAAGTTACACTTTAGATTACCCGTTTGATTTCCCCATACCCCCAGGTTATAAGTGTCAGGTCGGGTATTCAGTAGTCAAGGACTAATGCCAAAACAGGATCAGGTAGCAGGTCAGGTTTGTCTGGATAGACAACAGGAATGGTCCATGAGGACCCCGAGTCAGGTTTGTTGGCATTAGGCATGAGATCAGGTAACAGGTCAGGTCATGGTACATCAGGTCAAGTCAACAGTAAAGGGTACCATGTCCGGTGCATCGGTATATATATATATGTCATTGTAGCAAGGTCAGGTCAATATGTAACACAATCGAGGGTGTGCTCACAACAGGTATAAAATCGAACCAGGAATAACAGCCGGAAATAAGCAATGAATTAAACAACAATAAGCAATTTATTTAATCACATTAGTGCATTGGTATAGTACAGACATTTCATCATATTAGCAAGTTTCGAGCACCCCTTGCGGTGCACTACCGTTACAACAATATCAGAATGTAATAGAACTACCAGTGTATAGGCTATCATCCTTCAAACAGTAAAATATGGTTAACGGGTAGCTTCGTTATTAGAGTCAAGTGGCAAAATGTGGTTTTAGGTTAACGGTATCATGATATAAGTCATATTTCGTCTAAATGAGAAAAGTAGCTACACCTAGTTAATGTTGCAAGTTTAATGAGTTAAAACACATTTAATTGTATAGTATAGCATGTAGCAAGTGATACTTGCCTCGACGGTTCGCGAATCGGGAAAAACGGACGTAACGTCGGCGGAAAAACACGCGACGGACGCACGGGTCACGGATCGAATCCAAACAATGAACAGCGGGACCACGCGGACCGGAGTACCTTGCTGGAATGTCAGGTCAAGTCGTCGGCACGGCCGGATTCCGGCGAACCGCCAAAACAGCGACAAAGTTAGCAAATACTACGCACGGACAAATAACAACCAGCGAGGGGAAAAAGGAAGGGAGAAGGTAGAGAGAAGCTTATAGGGATTGCAAGGGTTGCAACGGCGATGGGGTCGACGGCGGCGTTTCCGGCGACCCGGAGAAGGTGCTAGGGTTGCTATTTGGGTTCTGTTGCGGCGCCGGCACTCGGGAGGAGGAGGAAGGTGTCGAGGTCGGGAAGTGGGGCGAAGGGGGAGATGCTGGCGTCGTCGGCGACGAGGTGCGGCGGCGACGGCGAGCACGGCGGGTGCAGGTAGCTACGGCTACGGTGTGGGTGCACGGGATGTGGGGAGAGGAGGAATGAGGTGAGGTTGAGACGAGGACGATGGTGGCGTCGGCGTTGGGCTGCGGCGGCGACGGCACGGTGGCTGGGCTAGGGTTCCGATGTGGTTAGGGTTACGCGATGGTTTCTCGTGAAGAAATGTGGAGACGAGGCTGTGAGGTATATATTTATGGGATAGAGAGAGAGGGTTAGAGGGAGAGAGAGATTAGAGGAAGAGAGAGACAGAGACAGAGAAGGAGAGAGGAGAGATAGAGAGGTAGAGAGAGGGTTAAAAAGCAGGGGGCCCACGAGGTTTGAGCCTCGTGATTGGCCAGGGAAAAATGAAAGGAATTTTTAAAAAGATTTCATAAATAATAAAGTGATTTATACGTAACAGATTATAAGGGTTAGAATATATTTTATAGTTTTAGATTATTTAATTAAATTGGGATTTTGGCACTAAATGAAACATTTCCAAATCGCGCCCGGGTTGCGCCCAAATATTTGAAATTTAAATAATAGGATTTTAAGCGGGTTCCAAATTTTAAAATGGGATGTTTTAAGATTAAAAAGCATGCCCCCAAGTCGGACACTTGCACGCGCGCGTAGCCATCCAAACTCGCCCGTTTCACCGAACGGGATGAAAACTCAACGTGCGGACGCTACCACGCGGCTAGGGGTGACGAGTAGGACAAGATAGATATTTTTAATTTTACTTTTGGTGTTAAAATTTGTTATATGCAAAACTGACTTAGCCGGTTAAAATTTTGCAATAAGAACCAAACAAGCAAGATAAATGAAATGAGCAATGTCGAACACTCAACCAGTAACAGAAATAGTAGTATTGGGCTTGGGTGTTACAGTTTCCATCAAAGTGTGCGGGGGTGCTATACGCCATCCACCCGACTTTTCCCATAGATATAGATTTACTCACCTTGATCTTGCTTGCCGAAGTCGATGTCGCCATGCCCTCGTTCGTCGTCCCGAAGCTTGCGCGGAGGTATCTACATGTCACAACGTATCGTATCGCATTAATGTCTGACTCGAAACCAAAACGACACGCGAAATGCCTGTAGGTTAAAACCTACGGACTACGCCTTCAAAATAACCAAACAACCCCCATCGCTGACGTACAAACACAGACGATGGAGCACAATATCAAATACAAAAACCAAGTTAAAACGAAGTCGTAAAACAATGCAGCAACTCAAGAAAATGGTCCCAGATTTTGCCCTAGGTGAAATTAGCCAATTTTGCATATGTAAAGAGTCTAATTTATAGCAAAAGGAGCCATGGACCAAACACGGAGCATTTCCACTCAACCCGGGCAGAAAATTGCGGCCAAAAGAGGTAAATTTGTGGCCACAGTACGGAATTGGGATCCTGGGTTTTGGGTATAAGTTCTAGATTGCCTGCACAGCTCTCAGTCTCTGCTAAATAATTTTCCAGGCCCCCAAGTCACTCCAGATTCCTAAATACCATCACAATTCTCACAATTTTCTGATATCGACGAATCTAAAGTTCATATTCTGGGGTTTGGTCACTGGTCCAGGTCAAGAATTGGTCTCTAGGGTCTTGTAACAGCCACTAGGCATCACCCAAACCACACAACACTCAAACCCTTCTCTAGGAATTTCTAAGTTCACAAATCTATCACTAAACGACTTCTAAACTTAAACAAAATGCTAGGAAATCAAAACTACACTAAATGAAAAGAGATATACCTCATGGTTACACCCTAGCAAAACCCTAGAAGTCCCAATGTTGTCAAAATCCCATTTTGCTTGGTCCATTGCGATGAAGGTGAGGAAGTGATCATCTTTAGTGAAAGGGGTATAGGGTTTTGGGGGGTATTTTGAGATGGGTCATGAGGGTAGAATGAGAGAGCTTGAGGTGAAGAAGGAGAAGAAAATGGTGGGGGGAAATGAAAGGGGGCAGCACTCTCCCTCTCTCTCTCTCTTTCTCACTCTCATTCTCTTTCCTAGCATGCTCTCATAACATCATTATGTCCCCCCTCTCTCTCCTCAATCATTCCTCTTTTCTTTTCTTTTCTCACCCAAAAACCAACCATAACATAAAACAACACAAATGAAATAACATGTAACATGTCATGATGCACTAACCATGAAAAACTGTAGAAACACGGATTTGGCTTAACCGCGATTAGCAGTGTACTAATCGGGTTTTTTTTTAAATCCAAATTGCATATAATAAATTTTTAAAATACCAAATCCTTTAAATATATTTTTTAATGAATAAATCATTTTAATTTCCGTTTATTTCACAATTATTGGTATATATTTATACCCTTTTTTTGAAAACCCCAATTTCGCAAATCGGGCAGTTTTCGGGAAATATATTATTTTAATATTAAATTCCAAAAATAATATTTTATATTTTCTGAAATGTTACAGTCTTCCCCCTTTAAAGAAATTCGGTCCCCGAATTTAAATTTAAACCCCCAAAATCTAAAACATTTCAATAATCAGGTCAAAATCAACAGGGCTTCGAAATCACGGAACATGCAGAAACAATACAGCGCGTCAAGTGCGCATGAAAATGAGTAAAAAACTCAAAATCGAACTCCGTCAAGCATCACGCAAATTATCGGATTTGCACGCATATCCTCGGAGTTACAACGGAAATACAGATCTCGAAGTCCACTACAAAAATGCAATGTACACTAGTGAAATACTATAATACGTGTATAATACGCATTCTTGAAAACTCCAAAATCTGAATAAAATACATGCAAAATCTTTCTGAATCGCCACGTGATGCGTAACTCACGGCATAAGTGACGGACGCTTATTTGTAAAATAATAAATATAGTTTCGTATATGTTTTGCTCAGATATACGTCCCGTCCATTTTAAAATATCCCAAAAAGGTTTTCTTTTATAAACGTTCGTGTCGCCCACGGACACATAGGAAAATAGCGAGACTATAGCCCCTTTTTCAAAAACCTCTTGGTAAACTTTTAATGCATGCAAAGTACTCAGGTACTGTCCTCATATTAGTCCTGTTCGGCTACTACGTAACATAGTGTCCAACATGAAAACAAAGTGCTCAAAAGCAAAATCAGCCTCAAAAGGCGTATCCAATAATCACGTGTGTCTGGTGCGCACAGAAATCAAATCCAAATAAAGATGCCACGATATGCACAAAAGCCAAAATTAAGTGCAACGGGTGTGCACGAAAGTATCTGTCTAGTGCAACGGGTGTGCACGACAATCTCAATTCAGTACAACTAACGTGCACGAATAAAAATCCCAAATCGAGTACATCCGGTGTGCACAAAATCACATTTCATATCATGCGCCCAACATGCGCGAAAATCCAAATCTGGTGCATCCATCATGCACGAATGAAATCTAAATCAAGTGCCTCCGACATGTACGAGTAAAAATCTCACTCAAGTGCATCCGATGCGCACAAAATCCAAAATCAAGCGCCTAATATGCGCAAAAATCCAACCAAAGCGCGTCGGGTCTGTCAAAGCATGTAGTGCAGTAGCATGCATGAAAACGAATGGCAAGTGCCAACGCGCACGAAAACACAAATCGGATAACACAAGGGCTCAAAGACATAAATCGGTGCAACAATGTACGGAGTATAAATCTAGTACAACTAATGCACAAAATACTGAACTAGCGCAACCAATGCACAAAACATAAATCCAGTGCCATAAATGCACGAAAAGAAAATCTAGTGCAACAAATGCACGAAACACAAATCCAGTGCATCCAGGGCACGAAATACAGTGCATAAATGCATAAATACAAATCTAGTGCATCAAGTGCACGAAATACAAATACGGTGCATCCTGTGCACAAAATACCGATCAATAACTCAAATGCGTAAACAGCAACACCAGGTGTACCAAGGTGTACAGAATCATAAACGTGTGCAACTGCGTGCACAAAACACATATTAATATACTACAAGCACATATAAGCTATATCGAGTGCAAAATCAAATCGAGTGCGTACCACACGCACAAAATCGAATCAACTGTATGAAATCCAAGAAATCATAAACATGTGCAGCCAAGGCAGAAAACCGATATCAAGTGCAATAAATATGCACAAATCAAAAACCAACACAACGGTGTATAAAAACATATCTCAAGTGCAATAACTATGCACAAAATGTAAATACCCAGTAGGTGCAGCCATAGTGCACAAAATCAATATCAGGAAAATCATCATCAAAACTCAAATCCAAGCGATATAAGCGTGATACTCATATCACAAATGCAAATCGCAACAAGGACATTGAGGTACACCTCCTACAATGTCGAAGAATAAATCGGTGCGCCTAAAACCAGCAGAACAAGAACATCCGCTTGCCTCCTGCTCACGGTCTGGCGTCCTCGGTCTTTGGGTCCTTATTTTCTCTGTGGATTTACCAATCTCGCAATCCATCGGCTCATCGGCCCAGTCAGGTGTGCTAACGGGGACGATTCCTTCCTGGAACTTCTCTGGTCATCTCTCAGTCAATCATCACGACCACTCGTAAAGAAGCACGTCACTGGCGTCGGCCTCTGGCCCTCTGAATATTCGCGACACAACTAATCCTGGGTGCAAATCTCATTGCAGCAGTGTCCTGGAAGGAATCCTACTCAAGGTCTCTTCCGATCTCGCCTATGCGGAACTGTACGGAGGCTGGTACTCTTATATAATCTGTTCTCATTTTCTGGACATCTGTGTTCTCAGCACAACATTTCCTCGGGAACTGGCCGTATCCCAATGCCTCTGTATACTTATCAGATCTCTAATCTCGACGGGGAGTAACAACAGCTCGTCCGCATCTCGCACGAAACTCTGGTTCCGCTCGTCTTCATCATCGTCCACCTTGACGTCACGCCATGCTATCTGCACACTGCAACGGTGTTCGGACATGTTCAATCCGAAATCTCTCACACGGACTCAAAGTCACGAACTCGGTATTTTCATCACTCTGTAGAAGATACCTAGCCGAACACGTCCTCGGGAACTCGTCCCAACCATCGGAAGAATACTCAATACTCGTCCGTCCTCGATCGGCTCACAACGCATCTGGGTGAGGTCCTCTATCTGAAGCTGGTCAGCTTACTGATCTCCTATCACATAATATCCGGACGAAATCAAACTTTTCGATCGAGTCATCAAGGTCCCAAAATTTCCCAAAAGCTCAACACCTGAGTACAGTCTAAAATATCTGGTACATACCACAGTACCTCTGGACCAGCCGTAGAAGGGGAAACCCAAGCCTCACTGATGGCACCGCTAAACTGCCGCAAACCCTAAAGTTCAAAAGCGGTTCCATGGTCATCATGTCGAGTTAGGGTTTCATTCTTCTAGAGGGTCCACAGAATCACTTGCTTGTTCCTCCGAGCACTTTAAACTTGGGGAAAATGGGTTTCTGACACCCGTTCGAACGTTTTAGCTTCGTCTATACAACATGTGAAAACTCTTCGCCCGCATGCTAAACAATGCCTCAATCCTCCAGGAAAGACAATACCTCAACGGTCATCTCTGGATCGGTCTGCTCTGGATCTGAGTAAGACTCTCCATACTGAAAATCTTCAACTCAACTGGGCCTGCGTCGGTGCATCAATCGGACGAATCACCTTCGTCTCTCAACTTGGGGTAGACTAGCTATCACCTGTCGCATCTGTGCTTGGAAACTCCAGCGATCTCAGCTCGTAAGCTCTGGAAGCGACATCCTATCAATCTCAGCAATAGTTGGGTCATCTGTCTGCACGATAGGCGACATCACAATCTCTGAGGTAGGCTGTACATCGACAGTCCTCTCACAAAAAACAGCCTCTAACAGTGGCCTGATCATCCGGTGCAAAACCAAACACTCGCCTCAACAGGAGGTCAAAACACAACACTACATCGAGACGTTCCCATGTCACCAGAAAACACAATGGTCAGCCCTCGTACCAGACGAGCTCGCCTTGACCGCAACACTAGTAGCAGCTCAAACTATGCTCAAACCATGGTGATAGGAATCTCAATCGAGTATCGAAGAGAGCAGATCAACGGCAAGAAAGGAAACGACAGATCCAAAATGGATACATGATCATAAGAAGGAACAGCATCAATGAGAGTATGATCATGGAAACGAATAGAATCAAGGATCTCAAATGGATGTATAATCATGGGTATGAAGAGAATCATAAGTCTCAAAAATATGTACACCCTAAGGTTTCTTAAGTGGAGTATCGTATCGTAAATATACCGCGGAACATACGTACGGTACGTCACTCTACTCAAGCTACCTACTCCATCAATCAAGGTCAACCTATGAAACGAAAGTTCGGGTCTAATAGCCTCCTGTTCAAGTCTAAGTTCCGTAAGGTCAAGCCTAGGTTCCGAAATACATACCCGCCCTAGACTCCGCATAATCAAACATAGACTCGAACAAAGGTTAAACCTAGCACTCTGATACCAACTTTGTCACGACCCGAAATATTAGCTCGTGACCAGCACTTAAATCACGCAACGTCTAAAGGCGTAACGTAATTCAAGTAAGCTGAAACCTAGAAATCTAAATCTTCTTAAGAAAACAAAGGAGGTGCTGCCTAAATTTTAAAAAAGAGACGAAACGCGTTTTCAAACTAGCAAATTTCACTTGCATCTTCATGTTCCTTTTCTATGCATTAAGAAAACTTGATTTCATTATACCTTTATTTCAAAACTTCACCTCCTTTATTTTCTTAAAAATGTTTAGATTTCTGGGTTTCAGCTTACTTGAATTACGTTATGCGTTTAGATGTTGCATGATTTAAGTGCTGGTAACGAGCTAATATTTCGGGTCGTGACAGGCACGTGGGCGCTTAGGCACCGGCGCTATCGCCTTGAGTGCTGGCGCTTTGGGCGCCAGGACGCTAGCGCCTCACGTGCCAGGCACGTGGGTGCTCGGGCGCTGGGGCGCTAGCGCTTTGGACGCTAGCGCTTTGGGCACTCGGGCGCCAGCGCTTTGGGTGCTAGCGCCCATGTGCTTGGGCGCTAGCGCCATACGTGCCTGCCAGGCACGTGGGCGTTCAGACGCTAGCGCTTTAGGCGCTATCGCCTCACGTGCCAGGCACATGGGCGCTCGCGCTTTGGACTGTCACACCCCGCTTCCCAGTGTACGGGCAGAGGACATGACGAGACCGCTACGTATTTACTCTGAAGTAAATACGCTAAGCGTATCTAAGCAATATAAGAATAAATGCATAAGAGACAAGATATAATAAAACAGTAACTTTATTTATCCACATTCTTTCTGTACAATGCATGGAAAAATAAATACAACTGAATGAAAGCAATGCCTAAACAATAGCATAACGGAAAAGGAAAAGTACTGAAATAAAAGTGTACAATGAACTAAAGCTCTGGGTCTTCAACGAAATGGTCCAGGTCTTCAGCGCTGGGCTCGATCTCTGACGTGTCCAGATCACCTGACGACATTCAAAGAAGAAAGAAGAGAATGTTGTCAGCGAACTGATCGCTCGGTAAGTCCCAAAGATAAGGGAGAAATAGAATAGACAGAATAAGAAGATAGCTTTTAAAGTTGTATTATATTGTTATAATGTGGTGTTAACGCTGTTGTTTGTAGCTTAGTACAGAAGGATGCCAGTGTTTACGAGAGGAGTCTCTATATGCTAGAGACTAGGGCAAACGGAATGTACAAGGAACCGTTGGGCCACGGTACAACAGCAACGGAATATAGGTTAGGTGTCTTAATCTTACTGTCTCGTGCCACTTCTAACACCTTCCGTACCAATCTACCCCTTAAACCCCGAGATGTCTTGTTTGTATAGTTGTATTGTTTTGTCTTGTATTGTAAACTGTATAGATTGTATAATTGGATGACTTACCGAAACCATGATATCAGTAAATGGATGTAACTGTAGAATCATGGATGTAACTGGAGAATCATGTAAATGGAAGTATATCCATGGTTCGGTTCAGTCAATATAGATTGAATGGATTCATGTTGAATTGTGATATTGTTGATTGCAGATTGTAGATTGTAAATTGTATATTGTACTTGAATCATATTCAAGTCAGTTTATTAATGAGACTCGGTCTGAGTCAGACAATTAGAAAAGTAAATTGAAGTCCTGATGGTTTTGATGTTATTGGTAACCGCTGCACATGGGCGGCAGAATTTGTGTATTTTTCAAAGACGATTACCGTATTGATAACACCGTTGTTAAGTTGTCTACCTTAGATAGGCAAGCACCCACTTCTCTGGCTCCCCGAGGCTCAAGAGATTGGTCCCGCTTAAACCTATGTTTACTAGGGTCCTTATGGTAATTTATAGAACTTGAGGGGGTTTATATAAAAATACATTTGTATAATTTTCATAATACTCCCCAAGTATTTAGTTATCGTCTTTAGAGTTATCATGAATGTAGATTTTATAATTGTGATATTTCTAGTGAAAATATCCTAAATTCATTATAAAGAGTATTTATTTGTAATATTGACGTGTATGGAATTCACGGTATATTAATGTAGAGCGATTCTTGTGATTTTTGAAAATAGTTGGAATATTTATATTATTTCAAAATAGATATTTTAATGTTACATATATACATAATTATATAAAAATAATTTTAATATATATTTTATATTTCTAAAAATATCATTTTCTTAAGATGTCGTATTTTAAATCTCTCGAGACCGAATACTCCTTACGGAGCTCTGCATCTCGCATTACTAAGCCCAGGGATGTGCAATAATCCGCACTATCCCAGTCGGGTTCCCCAAAATGGGTTGTAGCGGGACTTTGCAAAGATTTGTGTAAAATACTAATCTTTTAGAAAACGGTTTTAATAGTAATGGTATTTATTTGAAATGTTTCGTTCTCCCGTATTCTATGTTCCCGAAAGGTATTGTGCTATATTGCATATGAGTGTTCTGAGGAGGTAGGTCATTACCTCGTGATCTACTTAAAGGTATAGCAAGTTTGTGATGTTTAAATGTCGAAAATGAAACTATATGGTATTTTAATGAAAAAGTACGGTAAAATGGAAATAGCAATTTCTTTTGATATGGAACTTGTTCAATGTGATTAGTTAGTGTTTAATAGTCAACATGTAATGGTTTAACAAGATTGTATTAAAGGAAAAGTGAGATTTTAGGAAGAACCGAATCGGAAATCGGATTTGTTCCGATTCCGTCGGGTTTTAGAATTTCGTATTTTCAGAAAGAGTATAGAAGGGGGAAGGTGGGACTTACGGGTTTAGCTTAAAGAGGAGAGGGAGAGGGAGTGGACGTAGTTTCCGGTGCGCCGTTTCGTCGCAGGAAACTCCTAGGGTTATCGCGGAAAATTCACCGGAGCTTCGCCTCTTTGCTCACTTCAAATGCACACTAGGATTCTAGGAAATTTCTTGAGAGTTTGCTCAGAATTTTAGGGTGAGGGGGTAGTGTTTAGGGGTTGTATTTATAGGGTTAGCTAGGGTTTGGGTAGGTGAAAGGTTAAAATGAAAAAATGTGATAAATGTAATAAAATGTATTAAAAGTGGAGTAATTGGGGTTTTAAAAGTGCTCTGGAAATGGTCTGAGAAAATAAATTATGCAGGTGTACATGGGAGACCAAAAGACACATTTTTTGTGTTGGGGTCGTTGCCGGAATCGGCCAACTCGGCCGTGACTCAGCCGGCGGCCTGAGTCGGCCGGTTCGCCGGCCGAGTTGGCCGATTCCGGCCGATTTAGGCTGCCGGAATCCTCCCCCGATGGCTGGTCTATCCTCTGGTACAGTTGCATTTCAGGGTGTAATGGGGTTTTTTTGAAATATGCACGTGTAAACCGTTGGTATTCTAAATTTCAAAATAAAAAAATATTAAAAATAATGTGGGGTATGGGATTTGAACTCTGGTGGCTTGGTTCAGCAGTGCAAGGTATTACCAATGAGCTACAAGCTCCTTCTTGTAATTAATTAGCAAAATAAGTATTTATGGTACTCACAGAAATGTAATTACTCCAAGTATACATCAACTTTTAAATAAATCTTTGTACACTAAAATTGGAGTTGTTACAGTCTACCCTCTTTACAAAAATTTCGTCCTCGAAATTTACAACTTTTATTTGAGGACTAGTTTACAAAGAGGTGAGGATATCTTGCATGCATTTCATCTTCTCTTTCCCAAGTGGACTCTCCTGGAGTGTTTTTTCTCCACATCACTCGGACCAAGTTAACTTTCTTGTTCCGAAGTGTCTTCACTTTCATGTCCAGGATCTCCACAGGATGCTCACAAGATAAGTCAGGCTGTATAGTGAGCTCGGAATGATCAAGAACATGGCTGAGGTCACTCACATACCTTCTGAGTTGGGATATATGGAACACATTATGCACTCCTTCCAATGAAGGTGGAAGTGCTAAGCGGTATGCCACTTTACCGACTCGTTCAAGTATGTCGAACGGTCCAATGTATCTCGGACTTAGCTTACCCTGTCTTCCAAATCGGATCACTCCGCGGTTCGGAGATATCTTCAAGAATACGTGATCTCCTGGATGGAACTCCAAGTGACGTCTTTTTGCATCAGCCCAATGCTTCTGTCGATCTTGGGCTATGCATATTTTTTCTCTGATAGTACGAACCACATCAACAGTCGCTACTATCATCTCAGGTCCAAGAAGTTCCCTATCTCCGATGTCGTCCCAACTTAATGGCGATCGACACTTCCTTCCATACAGTGCTGCAAAAGGTGCCATTCATATGCTTGCTTGGTAGCTGTTGTTGTACGAAAACTCCACAAGATGTAGGTGATCTTCCTACGATCCTTTGAAGCCTAACATACATGCTTTGAGCATATCCTCCAAGATTTGAATAGTTTGCTCAGACTAACCATCTGTTTGTGGATGATAAGCTATGCTGAAGTTTAGACTTGTTCCCAAGCTTGCTTGCAGACTCTGTCAAAATTGCGATCGGAATCTCATGTCACGATCGGAGACAATGCAGACCGGTACTCCATGAAGTCTCACAATTTCCTGTATGAGTTCATGGTTATCAGAGATAGTACATTATGAAGAGTTTAAATCTTAAGTAGATTATTATCTCCATGTACTTTTTTACTAGTGTCTCAGTTGATTGGCCAACTCGAAATGGGATGAAATGAGCCGACTTTTTGAGTCGATCCACAATGACCCATACGGCATCGTTACCCTTTGTGCTGCGAAGAAGAGCGGTCACAAAATCCATCGTGATGTGTTGCCACTTCCATTCTGGGATTGGTAACGGTTGAAGTAATCCAGCAGTCCTGTGATGTTCAGCCTTTACTTGCTAACACACCAAGCATTTTGCGACGCTTCTGGCTACTTCACGCTTCATTCCATGCCACCAATAATTCTGACGTAGATCTTGTACATCTTGGTACCTCTAGAGTGTACTGAGTAGGGAGAGCTGTGAGCTTCCTTCATTAACTCTTCCCGAACAGGACCTTTTGGTACACATAATCTGCTGTCGTATCTTAAAGATCCGTCTTCATGGATGATGGAGTCTGTTCTGAGTCCATTCTCCACTTGTTCTCTGATCTTTTGCAACTTAGCATCACTTGCTTGAGCTGCTTTGATCTGATTGACAATGGTTGATTGAACTTGTAAATTCATCAAACTTGAAGTGTTACCTGGCATGACTACTTCAATCTCCATCTGATGCAAGTCTTGTTGAAGCTTCCACTGAGCGGTGAGATGCATTGCTAATGGTTGGCGACTAAGAGCATCTGGAACCACATTCACCTTCCCTGGGTGATATTGCAGGTTGATGTCAAAGTCTGCCATGAGTTCTAACCATCTTCTCTGCCGCATATTCAATTCTTTCTGAGTAAACACATATTTTAGGCTCTTGTAATTTGTGTATATGTTCACTCGTTCACCAAGTAAATAATGGCGCCAAATCTTGAGAGCAAAGATGACGGCTGCCAACTTCAGATCATACGTCGGATAATTGCGCTCATGAGTCTTCAGCTGTCTTGAAGCATAAGCCACAACCTTACCGTGCTAATGTAGAACACATCCTAATCTCTTACCGGATGAATCGCAATGCACTTCGAATCCTCTAGATTGATCCGGTATGGTGAGAATAGGCGCTGATGTCAACCTTGAGTTGAGTTCTACGAAAGCTTGTTCGCATGCTTCTGACCACACAAAATATTCATCTTTATGTGTGAGCTTGGTCATGGGTGTTGTTATCTTTGAAAAGCCTTCAATGAACCTTCTGTAATATTCAGCTAGATCTAAGAAACTTCTAATGTCCTTCACTGACTTTGGTGTCGGCCATTCGCTAACTGCTGAAACTTTTGCTGGATCCACAAAGATTCCTTCACCTGATACGATATGTCCAAGAAAACCAACATGATTTAGCCAAAACTCGCACTTGCTATACTTGACATATAACTGATATTGACGAAGAGTTTCCAGGACAATTCGTAGGTGCTCGGCATGCTCTTTCCGAATCTTAGAATACACCAGGATGTCGTCGATGAAGATGACAATAAACCTGTCTAAGTAATCCCGAAAAACTTGATTCATTAGGTTCATGAATATTGCTGGTGCATTGGTCACTCTAAATGGTATCACTAGAAATTCGTAATGACCATAGCGAGTTCTGAAAGCTGTTTTATGAATATCAGCTTCCTTGACCTTCACCTGATGATAACCTGAACGAAGATCCAATTTAGAGAAAACACAAGATCTACTTAGCTAATCGAATAAATCGTCGATGCGCGGGAGTGGATACTTGTTCTTTATCATTACTTCGTTCAAGGCTCTATAATCGATGCACATTCTGTATGAACCTTCTTTCTTCTTCACAAGTAGTACTGGTGATCCCCAACTTGAAGTGCTGGGACGAATCCATCCTTTCGCCAGTAATTCGTCTAACTGAGTTCGTACTTCCTTCAAACCTTCCGGACTTAAACGATAATATGCTTTGATCACCAGTTGTGCTCCTGGTACTAAATCAATGCTGAATTCAAGAGCTCGATCGGGAGGCAAACCTGATATATCGTCAGGAAACACATCGTCGAACTCTCGAACCACTTCTGGCATTGATTCTTCCTCCGCTTGAGTTGCTGACTGCTTCCCTTAGCTTCGCTTTGTATGTACTTGGCTCCAGGGTACGGTCTCCGCTTTTGAAATAGAAGACCGGATGGTCTGGAATCTCGAATACTACCCTCTTTTGATGACAGTCGATGGTAGCATAAAAAGTTCCAAGCCAATCCATATCTAGAACTACATCGAATTTCGGTATGTCCAGCACTTTGAAGTCAGCATAGAACTCTCTGCTGCAGACGAATACTGGACACAAGCTGTATCCCATTGTTGCCTTTAGAACGCCATTTCCTGAACTGACATTCCAGCTAGATACAAGTGGTGTGACTGGAATCGCATGGGTTCGGACGAACCGTTGCGACATAAAGCAGTGAGATGCTCCAGTATCGAACAGTACTAGTGCAGGTAGGATACTAAGATTGTACCTAAGGTATGTGGGATATATTTTAGGTATAGGTAAAGGTATGTAGATAGACAGAAAGACTGAAAGAAAATTTAAGAAAGAAAGGTTACCGGTGATAACTTGGCCAGTGGCCTCAGCTTTATCCACGGTCATCGTGAAAGCATGGCGCCTTGGTACATTCCTTCTGGCCTGAGGAGCATTCCTCGGAATGTTCCTTTGGGCTTGATGGAACTGACGAGGAGGAGGTGAAGCTTGTGGTCCTCTAGGTAGTGGAGCAGGTAGTGCAAGTCTTGGAGCAGGTGCTTAGATGGTTGGCCGCTGTGGATAAGTGTTTGCTGGCCTGGGTGCAGCAATTGGATTTTGTCTATAAGGACAAGACCCAATATCATGAGCAGTTGATCCGCAGACTAAGCAAAGACGGTTGGCTCGCCAGCAGTCTTGCATCAATGTCTAGATCTCTTGCAGTAGGTACAAAAGGCTGGGCTGGGATGATGGTTCAGTACTCCCGGTCGCCTTGGCACAAAAGGTGGCCTGGACGAGGCTCTTCCTGTCATCTGGTTGACAGGGTGTTTAACTCCTGCAGACTGAGGTCTGCCCCTCGCATTTGTCACTGCCTCATAACTGCGGGCAGCTGTCAGAGCCTCCTCATGAGTCGGAAATTTTCCTGTGGCTAGTGCAGCCTGGATTTCCGTGTCCAAACCTTATTGAAATCGACGTTCTCTGATCTCGTCCGTCGGTATCAAATGTGCCGCGAATCTTTTTAAAGGATTGTGTTAACTGTGTAGTAAGTGATATTTAAAAATTCAAATTATTTGAAACATATCTTACCGACTGAGCATGGTGAACTC
This sequence comes from Agapanthus africanus, assembly GCA_030015575.1. NCBI lineage: Eukaryota > Viridiplantae > Streptophyta > Magnoliopsida > Asparagales > Amaryllidaceae > Agapanthus > Agapanthus africanus. The sequence goes on from CM057338.1 coordinate 129,372,808, forward strand.
AGCGTCATACTCATCTACCGACTTGATCCACATCGAACCTTGTTGCAGATGAATAAACTGTTGTTCCATGTCTAACCTAGCAGTCTCAGGGAAGTACTTCGCGTCGAACCTATTGCGAGAAGTCTTCCATTCAATGGGCTGATTAAGAAGGCTTTCTTCCATCTTCCACCAGTTCCGTGCATTGTCCGTGAGCTGTAATTTTGCCACACGAACCTAAGCTATATCTGGCACTTATGCCGCTACTAGATCATCTTCTATACTTTATGCCCATTCTTCAGCTTCTAGTGGACTTACCTTTCCGGAGAACTGTTTGGGATGCAAAGCTCTGAGTTGCTTCACCCCAGGTGCTTCAGTCTCGGGACGGTTCAAGAGCTGCTGCTATCCCTCTAAGAAGCTGCGGATCGCCTCAAGCAGAACCGTTTGTTCATTGGGTGGAGCAGGAACGGTAGGTATGATTGGTAGTGGTGGTGGAGTGTTATTGAAGTTGGTGCTTGTGTTGTTTGGGGAATCCATAACCTTTGAAAGAAATATTTAGGTTAGGACAGATTCAAAGTATATGAAATGATGAGATTCAAGAAGTATGAATTGTAAAGAATGTTTTAGTTGCTGGTTCTTGTGTTTTTATATTGCTTATGTTGTTCACGCAGAACAGAACTGTATGATAGAGTTTCATACAGCTCTGACCTGCATGGGCCGCCGACAAAACCTGTCACGCCCTGCTTCCCAGTGTACGGGCAGAGGACACGACAAGGCCGCTACGTATTTACTCTGAAGTAAATACGCTAAGCGTATCTAAGCAATATAAGAATAAATACACAAGAGATAAGATATAATAAAACAACAACATTATTTATCCACATTGTTTCTGTACAATGCATGGAAAAGTAAATACAACTGAATGAAAGCAATGCCTAAACAATGGCATAACAGAAAAGGAAAAGTACTGAAATAAAAGTGTACAATGAACTAAAGCTCTGGGTCTTCAACGAAATGGTCCAAGTCTTCAGCGCTGGGCTCGATCTCTGACATGTCCAGATCACCCGACGACATTCAAAAAAGAAAGAAGAGACTCAGTCTGAGTCAGACAATTAGAAAAGTAAATTGAAGTCCTGATGGTTTTGATGTTATTGGTAACCGCTGCACATGGGCGGCAAGATTTGTATCTTTTTCAAAGACGATTACCGTATTGATAACACCGTTATTAAGTTGTCTGTCTTAGATAGGCAAGCACCCACTTCTTCGGCTCCCCGAGGCTCAAAAGATTGGTCTCGCTTAAACCTATGTTTACTACGGTCTTTAGGGTAATTTATTGAACTTGAGGGGGTTTTATGTAAAAATACTTTTGTATAATTTTCAAAATACTCCCCAAGTATTTAGTTATCATCTTTAGAGTTATCATGAATGTAGATTTTATAATTGTGATATTTCTAGTGAAAATATCCTAAATTCGTAATAAATGGTATTTATTTGTAATATTGACTTGTATGGAATTCACGGTATATTAATGTAAAGTGATTCTTGTGATTTTTGAAAAGAGTTGGAATATTTATATTATTTCAAAATAGATATTTTAATGTTACATATATACATAATTATATAAAAATAATTTTAATATATATTTTATATTTCTAAAAATCTCATTTTCTTAAGATGTCGTATTTTAAATCTTTCAAGACTGAATGCTCTTTGTGGAGGTCTGCATCTCGCACTACTAAGCCTAGGGATGTGCGATAATCCGCACAATCCCAGTCGGGTTCCCCTAAATGGGTTGTAGCGGCGCTTTGCAAAGATTTGTGTAAAATACTAATCTTTTAGAAAACGGTTTTAATAGTAATGGTATTTATTTGAAATATTTCGTTTTCCCGTATTCTATGTTCCCGAAAGGTATTGTGCTATGTTGTATATGAGTGTTGTGAGGAGGTAGGTCATTACCTCGTGATCTATTTAAAGGTATAGCAAGTTTGTGATGTTTAAATGTCGAAAATGAAAATATATGGTATTTTAATGAAAAAGTACGGTAAAATGGAAATAGCAATTTCTTTTGATATGGAACTTATTCAATATGATTAGTTAGTGTTTAATAGTCAACATACAATGGTTTAACAAGATTGTATTAAAGGAAAAGTGAGATTTTAGGAAGAACAGAATCGGAAATCGGATTTGTTTCGATTCCGTCGGGTTTTAGAATTTTGTATTTTCAGAAAGAGTAGAGAAGGGAGAAGGTGGGACTTATAGGTTTAGCTTAAAGAGGAGAGGGAGAGGGAGTGGACGTAGTTTCCGGTGCGCCGTTTCGTCGTCGGGAACTCCTAGGGTTGTCGCCGGAAAATTCGCCGGAGCTTTGCCTCTTTGCTCACTTCAAATGCACACTAGGTTTCTAGAAAATTTCTTGAGAGTTTGCTCAGAATTTTGGGGTGAGGGAGTAGTGTTTAGGGGTTGTATTTATAAGGTTAGGCTAGGGTTAGGGTAGGTGAAAGGTTAAAATGAAAAAAATGTGATAAATGTAATAAAATGTATTAAAAGTGGAGTAATTGGGGTTTTAAAAGAGCTCTGGAAATGGTCTGAGGAAATAAATTATGCAGATGTACAGGGAAGACCAAAAGACACATTTTTTGTGTTGGGTCGTCGCCAGAATCGGCCGACTCGGCCGCGACTCGACCGTGGCTCGGCCGGCGGCCTGAGTCAGCCGGTTCGCCAGCCATGTTGGCCGATTCTGGCAGAGTTAGACGGCCGAAATCCTTCCCTGACGGCTGGTCTATCCTCTGGTACAGTTACATTTCAGGGTGTAGTGGGGTTTTTGTGAGATATGCACGTGTAAACCCTTGGTATTCTAAAAATTCAAAATTAAACAATATTAAAAATAATGTGGCGTATGGGATTTGAACTCTGGTGGCTTGGTTCAGCAGTGCAAGGTATTACTAATGAGCTACATGCTCCTTCTTATAATTAATTAGCAAAACAAGTATTTATGGTACTCACAGAAATGTAATTATTTCAAGTATACATCAACTTTTAAATAAATCTTTGTACACTAAAATTAGAGTTTTTACATGGACGCTTAGGCGCTAGCGCCTCACGTGCCAAGCACGTGGGCGCTCGGGCTCCGGGTAGCAAAAGGGACTTGGTCCCTGCACTGGGAGTTGTACTCCCAGAAAGAAATACTTATTATATATATATATCTATATATATATATATATATATATATATATATGAGGAGTTAAACTCCTAAGATATTTTTGACACTGATGAAGGGGCTTCTCCACTTGAGCCGTGGATCTTCCCCAAAGTGGGGTTTTTGGAGATGGGTCACCTTCTTCCTCCTTTGTTGGCCAGCTCTTGGATAAGAAGAGGGGCAAGATTTCAAAAATCTCTCCTTTTTAAGATCTGATGGAAGATCCAAGCTCCTCTTTGTGGGTTTTGTGGAGAAAAATTATTTAGTTTTGGAAAAGGAAGAGTAAAACTATTGATTTAAATCAAAATAAAGAAGAAGGTTTTAGAACCTTGAGGAAAGAGAAGGAAGCATAGCCCTTGAATTTTTTAGAGAGAGAAAAAGATCTTGAGATATTTTCATTATGTTTGCTTTTATAAGTTATATACTTTACATATAGCCTCTTGGGCTTTACAAAATGACATTTTGCCCATCCCATGCCTCATGTGTTATTTCTTCTTGCACATAAGCCATGGGATTTACAAAAATTTGGTTTTATGCCCATTTTTCTTACATTTATTCAAAAAATAAAAAAAGGAAATACACCAAAATTATTTATTACAAAATTTTTATTTTGGCATGGTGGAGGCCGGACGCTTCATATTTGGACTCGATCCGGACATTGGCCCACTTGACCTGGGCTTGGGCCCACTTGGCTTGGGGTTGACTTTGATTTTGACTTGGTCAACCGGGGTGTAAATTTCGACCCCAACACCTTAGTCACCCCATAGTGCTAAGCACTGAATCAATGTTAAACACTCGACTTTAGAGGAGCTCACGTGTGAACACGTGAGGGGCCCCGAAGTGGGCATTGTTCCTTGAGTTTATTTCCTCATATATATATATATATATAAGTGTTGAGCACTTGGCTCACGTGTGAGCATGTGAGGCATCCGAGGTGAGAACTGTTCTCTGGATTTTATTCCTCTTTCATTTATAAGTGCTTAGCACTTGGTTCATCAAACAGTCACGTGCAGACACGTGAGGTGCCTTCAAAATGCGAGCGCTGTCTTTGGAATTTTCTTGTTTTTTTATACACAACTGTTTGGGGATCACGTGGGAACATGTGAGGTGCCCCAAAATAGGAGCTATCTTGGGTTTATTCCCTTTTTCCTTTTCTGAGTGCCAAGCACTATTGGGTCACGTGAGATCACGTGAGGCACTTTGAAGAATGAAAATTGCTTTTGTTTTCTTCTCTTTTTCTTTTTCTAAGTGCTAAGCACTATCAAGGGATCACGTGAGGTCACGTGAGGCGTCCCCAAATTGAGATGTGTTTTATATTTACTCCCCTTTTTGAAAAGCTTGTTCGGTGGTGCGCCAAGAGTTATTGGTTATTGGGATCCTCCACCTCTCTGAAGACATTGAAGGATTACAACGACATCTGTCAAAGGTGTGGAGAGATGTACCCTTGAACCAAATGTCAGATTGAGAAGGAATGGGATAACATTATTTTTAATGCCATCTGAGATCAATTTTGAAAGACCTGAGTATAATTGAAGCTCGGTTGAAAAAGAGTTTTGGCTTTGGGAGACTTAGCTAACTTAGGCGAAGCTTGGCCTAAAACACTGGCATATGTTCGGGGCTCACGTGCTCCTATATGAGGTCTTAAAGTATTGTTTAAATATTGAAGATTCGGAGCGCTCACGTGGGGTCATGTGAGGCGCTTGAAATAGCATTAAATGCTGAGAGTCTGAGGCGCTCACGTGAGGTCACGTGAGGTGCTTGAAATAGTATTAAACACTAAGGATTTGAGGTGCTCACGTGGGGTCACGTGAGGCGCTTGAAGTAGTGTTAAATACTAAGGATTTGAGGCGCTCACGTGGGGTCACGTAAGGCGTTTGAAGTAGTGTTAAACACTAAGGATTTGAGGCGCTCACGTGGGGTCACGTAGGGTGCTCGAAATTTGGTGCTATTGCCTTTGATCTATTCCCTTTCTGCTTTATGAAAGCATTGCTTAGGGGGTCACGTAGGATCACGTGAGCCGATCTCGGTTTGTTCTCTTTTTGTTCAAGCACTAATCTTTTCCTTACGTGCATGGAGATCTTGAGTTTTGAGATGTTCGAGCCCCTTTTGTTTTATAAGAATTAAATTCTTCTATAGGGTTAAACCCTAATTTTATTAGAGGAATTAAATTCCTATTTGTTCTGATAAGAATTAAATTCTTTCAACTTAGTTCTTTCCCCTGGGTTTGAGTCTAAATAACAGAATCCCCCCGATGAGAATTAAATTCTCAACTTGTGGGCTGCAGATCTCAACTAGAGAAAAAACTAAGTTCTTTTCAGAAGAGTTAAACTCTTGGTTTGAGAATTAAATTCTCTTTTGTTTTGTGTGAGCTTATGTGGTGATCTCTTTCCTTTTCTTACCTAAAGTTTCTCTCATCTTTGAAGAGACCATCTTCTCTCTGGAGAGTTAAATTCTCTTTTCTCTCCTTTTTTTTTGCTTTCAAGGGGGTTCTTTTCTCTCCTTCCTTCTGTGTCGACTCCTCTTTTTTTCTTCTTGGCTCATATTTATAGGAGAAAGAAAAGATTCAGTTTGTTCAGCCAACCTCTCATTGAGAGATTTTTGATTGATTTTATAACCAACATGATCTTTTAGATCACTCGGTGAATTTTATTCACCGTTGGATTTTTAATCCAAAGACTACAAGGTATTTCATTTGTTGTTCCTGGAAAATTTTAGGAAAATATTTCCTTGTACAGAATCTTTCTATAAATTGGTGATTTTTAATCACCATTGGATTTTTAATCCAACGACGCTCTATTTTCCAGAGTGCAATCTTTCTTATTTAGAAAGATCCAAGAAAATATTTTCCAAAGTAGTGCTTTTGATTCCTTTTAATTAGAATTTAATTCTATTAATTCAGAGGGTTTAGGAGTTCATCATGTGTTGGCACGTAACCATACCGATTAAGCATCTAATTAGAATTCAATTCTATTAGTTTAGAGGGCTCAGGAACCCATCATGTGTGGGCACGTGACCCTACCAATTAGGCATTCAGGCACAGATAGATTTTGCCCATAAAAGGTCACGTGTCTGCACGTGAGGCCTAGTCACGTGTGGGCACATGATGCTCCAATTTGGGGGGTTTGCCTGCTTCTTTATTTATATGTTTTATTCAGTTCCCATGAGGGAACAACCTCTGATATATATCGTTGTAATTCTTCAATGTCTTCAGAGAGATGGAGGGTCCCAATAACCAATAACTTTTGGTGCATCCCCAAACGGCTGAACCAAAACCATACAGACTATGACGTTTTTGAACTGTCACAGACTATGATGTCCTTAAACTTATGGCCGCAATGTCCCTAAACTAAAATAATAGAGTCCAAATACTCTTTTGTTGGATCTAAACGATCCTGTTAAGTAGATCTTAGTCTAAAATTAGACTAACTTATCCTTAACAAACGTTTAAGTTGATCTTAGTCTCAAATGATATTAACGATCCTTAAACCCAATCCAAAACCAAATCTAAGAAAATACGGATTTGGACTAATCCACGCCCTACGGGCGACAACATAAATTAGTCTCCGTATACAATCCACGGGCAACCAAAAGAGAAAACAAACACACACGACATGAAGTGACCATCTAGAGAAGGAGAAAGTTGTTGCCGTGATGCGGTAACATAATTAACTGCAGGGGCTTGCGTCTGGAGGGAAGAGCGTCCCTACAATCGAAAACCCTTCAAATGAGGGGGAATCTGACGAAGTCTGCTACAACGGACGTATCCGTCTAAACCTCCGATACATGGTGCCATAAATCAACTTGGCATCTTCGGAGAGGTGGACGGATAAAACCAAATAGCATCTGCCCCTAAATTCAGGCAAGACGAACCTACGCGGTTCTGTCTCTGTTTTCGGCGGCGAACAAATACCCGCTAAGGATGGTGGTAAAGCCAATCGATAAGCTACCTCTCCAATACGCTCGATGATATCGAAAAGCCCCACGAATCGAGGACTAAGCTTGCCTCGACTACCAAATCGAATTACTTCTCTAGTCGGTGATATCTTCAAGAACACAAGATCATGAACAGCGAACTCCAAAGGTCTTCTTCCGGTAACGGCCTAACTTTTCTGTCGATCCTGTGCCACCTTTATATGATTACGGATCAAGTTAACTTTCTCCACAGTTTGCACAATGAGTTTCGGTCCCAACAATTTTCTTTCTCCAACATAGTCCCAACAAACAGGCGAGCGACACTTACGACCGTACAATGCTTTGAATGGAGCCATCTGTATAGTTGCCTGAAAACTGTTGTTGTATGAAAACTCCACTAAATGTAAATGATCCTCCTATGAACCCTTGAAGTCTAACATGCATGCCCTCAACATATCTTCAAGAGTTTGGATCGTTCTTTCAGACTGGCCATTTGTCTGAGGATGATAGGCATGCTAAACTTCAAGTGAGTTCCCAGACTTTCCTGTAGACTTCTCCAAAAGTGCGATAGAAAATGAGTATCATGATCGGAAACGATGCTCACGGGTACTCCATGCAATCTCCCAATCTTCTGCATGTACTGCTCTGCCAAAACTTCCGGCGACTGGCCAACTCAAAATGGTATAAAGTGAGCTGCCTTGGTCAATCGATCGATAATAACCCAAACTACATTATTGCCCTTTGGACTCCGTGGTAAAGCTGTCACGAAATCCATGGTTATATGTTCCCACTTCCATTGAGAAATCGGAAGTGATTGCAACAAACTAGCTACCCTTTGATGTTCAGCCTTGACTCGCTGACACACCAAGCATTTCAATACGTAGCGAGCAATCTCCCTTTTCATGCCTTCCCACCAGAAATGTTGTCGCAGATCTCTGTACATCTTTGTGCCTTCCGGGTGTACTGAATACGCGGAACTATGAGCCTCCTTCATGACTTCTTCTCGAACATCTTCTTTGGGCACGCATAAACGATTACCATATCATAATGAACCATCTTCATAAATTAACAAGCCCGTTCGAAATCCTGCTTCTACTTGTTCTCGAAACTTCTGCAATCTTGGATCGTGCGATCGCGCTGCTTTAATGTTATTGATCAAAGATGACTGTACTTGCGACTGCGTCAACTGTCCTGAAGAATTCGGTAGTACAATATCCAATTCGAATCTCTGAAAATCATTGTTTCCCCCAATCAGAGCAAATGCTCTGTTCAAAATTCAAATTTTGAAATGAAGCAACGCTTCAGATGCAGCGCCAAGTGTGCTGCGCCCTAAGCAGCGCACCACGTGCAAAGCACGTGTGCACTAGTGCTAGGTGCGCTGCGCTCTAAGCAGCGCACCACGTGTAAGACACGGACGCGCTAGCGCTAAGTGCGCTACGCTCTGAGCAGCGTACCATGTGCAAAGCACGGGTGCACTGCACTTTCAGCAGCGCACCACGTGCAAAGCACTGGTGCGCTGCACTCTAAGCAGCGCACCACGTGCAAAGCACGGGTGCGCTAGCGCTGGAACTAAAAGCTCCCCACTGTTAGATCAAAGATCTAATAATAATGATAAATCATTAATTGATCAGAATTAAATTCTGTTAAGAAAAGATTTCTCAAAATCTTTCCAAATAACAAGATTGTGCTCTGTAAATCAGAGCACCGTTGGATCAATGATCCAATGGTGATTAAAAATCTCTAAAAATACAGAATAAATTATGTTTAGAAGATTTTCCAATATTTGTTAAAAATAAGAAGATTGCCTTCTGTAAATCAAAAGCCCTTGGATCAAAGATCCAACGATGGGAAATTCCCCAAATCAACTGGAGAAAAGATCTCCTTAACTGATTGAACTGATCAACTTCCCTATAAAAAGGCCCCAAGACTTCAAGTCTGGGATATAGAGAAGCATAGAGAGGAACCCCCCATAAGCTTTGAAAGATCTCAAAAAGAAGAGCCATGCTCTCAAAGAAAGAAGATTCTTCTTCAAGATAAAAAGAATGATGAATAGAGAGATGAAATCATCTCGTAATTAATTTAAAAAAAAAGGATTCACTTCTTTAAAAGATCATAGATCTACAAGACAAAAGTCTTTCACAAAGAGATCAAAAGATCTCACCATAAAAGAAGAAGAACATAATTCTTCTCACGGATGATAGATCTATAAGACTCAGATCTTTTCACAAAGAAATCATAAACATCTTAAAAGGGGGAGAATAATTTAATTCTCTTGAGGATCACAGATCCATAAAAGCAAAGCCTTTCATCAATATAAGAGATTGAAGAACTTTTGCTTTTAGAATCTTGAGACAAAATCTCTTTTTGGATTACAAAATTGATCAGATGCGCTTTGAGCTCTGGAACTGCGCTTCTGCGCTCTTGAATTGCGCTTCTGCGCTCTTAGACTGGCGCTCAGCGCCGAGCATGACACGTGTCCCTCACACGTGCGCCACTTAATGATTAGCGCACTGCGCTCTTGAAATAGCGCACTGCGCTCATGGGCTGGCGCTCAGCGCCAGGCGCACCACGCATCAATCACGAGTGTGCCACTGAACTAATAGCGCAATGCGCTCATAAATCAGCACTCTGCGCTTATAAACTGGCGCAATGCGCCCATCATCCGGCGCTTAGCGCCAAGCGCGACACGTGTCCTTCACGTGTGCGCTACTTGGCATAAGCGCATTGCACTCTTTGACTGGATATACTAGGACGTCCGTATTTTATTTTGAGCCTCTATAAAACACGGATTCCACGGTCGCGATGAATAGCCAATCCCACACCCCTAGACCTCTACGAGAGCGGAAAGCAACCCTACCAATTCTAGGGTTAGGAGACTCGGACTCGACTCCTCGAGGTGGTCTCCCACTGGACCCTAGAACCCGGTTACTTATGCTCCCCTCCTTGGGTCTATCCTAATGCGGAAAAGTAAATAATTTACATCAACGGTGACAGCTTCCGCAACCTGGAAGTGCCCCAATAAAAGAATATTACATACAAGTTTTTAGATGAATGAAAATGAAAAACACTCATCTCACATAAAAAAAACCCGGCTATTCAAACACGACGATCCAATATAACATATCCAGCAACACATAACATCACATGTCATCAACGTAAGTAAATATGCCCATCCCAATTGTCGTTGACATATAGCAACGAAACCGGCGATATCACATATTACACTTACGGTCACAGAAAAGAAAGTGTAAAACTACAATAGTTGGAATCCGCAAACTCTTTAGACATCGCATGCCTAACCAAATGAATTCTTCAGACATTGCATGCCTAACTATTATAAACCCCGCATTTTAGTCTCAATATCGAAAACACTTTTCAATATCAAGTCGGGCAATTCAACAAGATTCCCGACATCCAGAACGAATGCTCTTCGCAAACTTTAATAGACGGCCGCACCCCCGATGCCGTCGACGAAGTGCACCAAAGCGGAACACCGCTGCCGGGAGCACCCGAATGGATGCTTTCGGCGACGGGGTTCTCCTACAGTCACTTGGTCGGGGCTATGGGGTGTAGCTTTCTATTAAGTTTATCGGCGAGTATCCGCGTACGCTACGCGATTGCGACGGACTTTTGATCGCATCAAAATTCCGTGGCAACCGATCAAGTGAGACTAAACTGCTATGTTTATAACATTCATTCAGTTATCTCATAACAACTTGTGAATTCCAAATATTGTATCACATTCCAGATAAATAGAAAATGTTAAACTTTCCGATCGAACAATCAAACACCCAAGTTTTCCCGAAACAGCTCAACACATGAAATAAGTTTAAAAACATTCACTTCATGCCACAGTACCAACGGTCCAGCCGTAGAAGGGTCAATCCAACGCCTCACATGTGGCATGTCGTACTGCCCCAAACCCTAAGGTTCAAAGGGCAGTTCAAGACAGTCACATAATCGAGTTAAGGTTTGTTATCTTCTAGAGGGTCCATCGCGTTACTTGCACTACTTAGAACGTTCTTAAACTACGGAAAAATCCAACAATTGGAAATTTCCCGGCAGGGGAAAAAGTGGGTATTCATATCCGGTCGAACTTTTTAATATATTCTAAAATTACCCGGAAAAATACATAGACAAAATTTAACAATCCGATTGAATCTACGAACTCCCAATACAACCCAGAAAACTCAACTCTTGAGCACAATTTAAAAATTCCCAGAAAACTCAGCAACTAAAGAAAGAAATTACTGTGCAAAATTCACAAAATAATGTGACTGTATGGCCGCGGAACCGCCGCACAAGCCATGATCGTGCCGCGGTTCCGCGGCGGTTTAGTCGACCCATGCGTACGTGCTGCACAGTAATCCCTATAAGACCCTGCTAAATTTTCTGGATATTTTTAATTAGGAAAAATCCATAGTTTTGAAAATTGTACGGAGAAGGGTGAAATCTAGGGTTTCGGGGTTCGATCGGGTTTCTAACTTCGTCTACATATCGCCTAAGGCTCTAGCTAGGCTCTGATACCACTGTAGGGTTCTTAGGAACACTCAAGTGGTTCCACAAGGCATCAACCATGCCAAATTAAAATTTTCCGGTGCCGAGAAACCCTAAACTAGATCGTTAACTAGATATTAGGCGCAAACTATACAAGTAAAAAACTTTACTAGAAAGTGAAAGTGACTACAACCTTTGTAGATCCGGTCCTCCACCTCTTTAGCTCCGTGATGACGTCCCTCCACTGCGATCATCGGATCCCGGACTTTAGCGATGGTTTCGTCGGAGAAACGAGCGGGCTAGGTCGTTGACTTCGATGCCGAAGATGATCTACGTCGAGGCGACTCAAACTCAAGCTCCATCTTCACTTGGTCATGAACCTTGTGAAGAAAACACCCTATACAACATGGCAAGTGGTAGAGGATGAAAAAATAGGAAGTGGGTTCACTTTGGATTTGGATTTCTCACTTGGATTCATCACTTGATAATTTTCAAGCAAAGGTTTTTCTTTCTCTTCCTCATGAAGAAGAAGAAGAAAAGAATAGAAAAAGAATTAATCAATAATAATAAATCAAGTGATCTTATCATAATACAACCATGGGTGAGGCTGACACATGTAGAGAATAAACTAGGGTTTAGTTAAATGGTTAGGTTAAGGGATAAAAACAAAATGGTAGACTTTCAAAGCTTCATGAAGCTTCAAGAGTAAAACAAAATAAGCCTCCATTTTATTTTTGCCAAAATGAATAAATAAATAAATAAATAAGGTAATGGAAACCCTAACCATTAACTAAATATGGTGTATAGCATACACACACCCAAGTTTGCATGTATCATCAAACATGATACAAACTAGTGCACAAAAATATATCACATATACAACTTGTGCAAATCAAGTGAGAAAATCCATCTTAATTGAACAAATACTAGTTAATGTAAAGTAATATATCAAATATATAATTATACATTAAATCATTAAATCAACACTTGATTTAATGATCCGGTCATACCGCATATAACCGACTAATATCAAGTGTATCAATATATCGAATCAACATTTGATTCGGTAACCCAGCTATATCTCATATAACCGTCCGATGATACGAATCGCGAGAATAGAATTCAGTATCATATACTGGTATTATTCTCGGTCTCGCACATATCTCATATGTGCTCCTATTTCGTTTTGCTTGAGCCAGGAAACCTCTGTGTAGGACTCTAAAGACTCGTCAATACGCCGGCAGCAGGTGATGATCATATCAAACACCCACAAGCCGCAAGCGGTCTGCTAAACGTAACGGCCACCCGGGTATTGTGCGATCAGAAGATCAACGAGCAAGCCCGCTCACACTCCTGTGAATCCAACCAGCAACACTTAACGTACAGTCCGATCTCGTCGTCTGATATGTCGCATATCTTGCCTAGGGGTGGTAAACGTCAGACCCCAATAGCTCGATAAGTCGTGTCGATATGAGGTCTATAACAGTTCGAGAAACTACTGGTAACACTTACCAGTAAATCTCAGCAACCCTTGCCAGAGATTTCCGGTTATAGCCAATCGAACACAGCGCAACATCAACTCCCTATACCGGGAGAGACGAATCCCCTCCTATCGCTCATTGCCTCCATGTGATTCGGGACTGTACCCAAAAACCACCGTTTTGCACGCCCTCTTGGACGTGGTAAGGTGGAAATCAAAGCACAGTAGGAATCACACAAGACTCTATGACGATCTCGGGTCTACAGACTAACCTGTACCAGTGTCACCAGAGAACTGCCATCTGATGTAAAGTATAATACCATCTGGGAGTTCTCGGCGAGTCCGTCCAGTGTACCCAGTCTCCACTAAGCACCCGTATATCATCTTTGATGTCAAACACTAATGGATATGGGATCATCCATCGCCCATCTGTATGGGTCGAGAAGGTATACGCTAGTCTACTCTGGTATATCGATACCCCGTCTCGATACACCCACGACTAGGGACCTTGAAGGATATACTTATGGACTACCATGTCCCTACTAGTATGATCTGCATCATAGTCCAGGTAGTCAAGTACACATCCTAAGGGCTTTACCAACATGTAACAGAGAGACAATCAGCGTACACGTTAAGGTAAAGAGTAACCAGATAGCATACTATCATGTCGAGCAAGAAAGTCCTCCCTATATATGTCCAAGCATCCACTACAATATACATCCTATGTATAGTAATGGCCTCTAGGGCATACATATAACTAAAAATCTCCCACTTGCACTAGGGCCATCTGATAGCAGTGGTTGTAGTATCTCATACTCAACCATCCCATAAAAGTCTCTCTCTGGGAAATGGCCAGGGATTTCCGGCTATATCTCATATAACCGTCCGATGATACGAATCGCGAGAATAGAATTCAGTATCACATACTGGTATTATTCTCGGTCCCGCACATATCTCATATGCGCTCCTATTTCGTTTCGCTTGAGCCAGGAAACCTTTGCGTAGGACTTTAAAGACTCGTCAATACGCCGGCAGCAGGTGATGATCATATCAAACACCCACAAGCCGCAAGCGGTCTGCTAAACGTAACGACCACCCGGGTATTGTGCGATCAGAAGATCAACGAGCAAGCCCGCTCATACTCCTGTGAATCCAACCAGCAACACTTAACGTGCAGTCCGGTCTCATCGTCTGATATGTCGCATATCTTGCCTAGGGGTGGTAAATGTCAGACCCCAATAGCTCGATAAGTTGTGTCGATATGAGGTCTATAACAGTTCGAGAAACTACTGGTAACACTTACCAGTAAATCTCAGCAACCCTGGCCAGGGATTTCCGGTTATAGCCAATCGAACACAGCGCAACATCAACTCCCTATACCGGGAGAGACGAATCCCCTCCTATCGCTCATTGCCCCCATGTGATTTGGGACTGTACCCAAAAACCACCGTTTTGCACGCCCTCTTGGACGTGGTAAGGTGGAAATCAAAGCACAGTAGGAATCACACAAGACTCTATGACGATCTCGGGTCTACAGACTAACCTGTACCAGTGTCACCAGAGAACTGCCATCTGATGTAAGGTATAATACCATCTGGGAGTTCTCGGCGAGTCCGTCCAGTGTACCCAGTCTCCACTGAGCACCCGTATATCATCTCTGATGTCAAACACCAATGGATATGGGATCATCCATCGCCCATCTGTATGGGTCGAGAAGGTATACGCTAGTCTACTCTGGTATATCGATGCCCCGTCTCGATACACCCACGACTAGGGACCTTGAAGGATGTACTTATGGACTACCATGTCCCCATTAGTATGATCCGCATCATAGTCCAGGTAGTCAAGTACACATCCTAAGGGCTTTACCAACATGTAACAGAGAGACAATCAGTGTACACGTTAAGGTAAAGAGTAACCAGATAGTATACTATCATGTCGAGCAAGAAAGTCCTCCCTATATATGTCCAAGAATCCACTACAATATACATCCTATGTATAGTAATGGCCTCTAGGGCATACATATAACTAACAGATACGCAATACGATGGCGGAATTTATGGTCGAAATGCGAGCAGCGCATCGAAAAAGCGCCAGCAGTAGGCATGTTCGTGGGCACTCTTGACCCTCAAGCGACTATTTCACAATTTATGATGTTCTTCAACCCGACCACTTTCCAAGCCCTAATCGACAAACTGGCTCAAATAGACCAGATGGGTCACCGGCCTTCCTCTTCGAAGGCGGAGCCGCGGAATGAAAAAGGGAAAGGGAAAGCGACCTTCGTTTCCCCGGGACAAAACGAGAAGATTGTTTGAGCTAGCGGTGCGCAACAGGCTCATTAATTTGCCAAATCCAAAATGCCCATTGCAACCCAGTGAGGCTAATAGTACCAATTATTGCCCTTACCATCAAGCGGTAAGCCATCCAATTGAAAATTGCTTCATCTTTAAAAGCTGGATCGAAGACCAATATCAACAGGGTAAGTTCGCACTGTCCGAGAATTAGAAAGTAAGCCCGCCGCAGCCGCACGCTCTCAAAAAGACGGACACGCCGGGGGCATCATGCTCTTTTGTAGAAGAAGCTCCATGGGAGGTCGTTCTTTCAGCTAAGACGAAAAGAATGCTGAAGGATCTCCAGACATGCCTGGCGATTAGGTGGAAAAATCCGTTGGAACCCGAGATCATCGAGGGAATGCTGAAACCGCGCCCAACTCCAAAGATTGGTGGTGATAGCCAAAGCACTCACATCCAGCCGTCAAAGTCTTCGAAGAAGAAGAAGAAAGCCAAGAAGCCCGTGAAGCCTGGTGACAAGCGCATGGACTTGCAAAAATATATCGACGCGCTGGAAGAATATAATCAGAAGGCGCAGGCTCCAGTCACACTCCAAGAATTTCTCAGCCACGTCCTTGAGGACGGAGATGATGACGATGGAGAAGACTCGTCGGATGAATCTGAAGATTATGTGACAAGTTACCATATGATCTCTCACTCGTCGATAAATGATGAAGAAGCTCCTTATGCAGAGAAACTGGGGGCAGATCCTGAGCCGGAACTTCTAGGGCCATCAGACGAAATGATCGATGCATTCCTGAATGAATCTCTTCTTAGAAGCAAAGCTGATCAAGAGCGCGAGATGGCCGTATTTGAAAAGGCCAAACGCCGGCGAATGGACGAAAGGGTTAAAACACTCCCACCAGATCAAGGTACATCCACCGCAAATAAAAGCAGGTTCAAGACGAGGAAAAGGTTCGCCAAAGCCATATCAATGGGAATGAAGCTGCCACCCTCCGAAGGAAACACTCCTGATGAAGCAGATATACATCCTAACTACTGTCTATATCATCGAAGGATTGCGCACCCTGCTGAGGAGTGCATAGCCTTTACAAACTGGTGGCAGGGATATATCGCTCACAGGCAACACTTCAAAAGGATGAAGCGTAAAGCTCGTCGACAGCGGAAAAGCACGACAAATGAGCACAAAAGAACTGCCGGCAACTTCCATATAGTTGACTATAGGGGATCACAAGTCCTCACTTTCGGGAGCGACTCCGACGAAGAAATGACTCTCGGCCCTGTCTTCAAAGAATCTACCTCAAGAAAAGAGAAAGAACCGAAGAGCTGTGAGAACATTCAGCTGCGCAATCGCACATTACCTAAAAAGAATCTCGGACCCATGAACAAGGGGTCAAATAAAAAGGATAAGGGAAAAGAAAAGTTACCTAAAGACATCGCCCTAGATGATCAAGTTGTCAAAGAGCTGACAGCCAAGGACCCGCCAAAGAAAAGTAAGGCGGACTACAACATTCTGGCACACTTGAGGAAGCTACCTTCGCAGTTAAGCATTCTCGATGCCCTCTTGTTATCAAAAGAAGCAAGAGATTCTCTGATCAAGGCGTTACAAGAGGCCGAACAGTTCCAAGCTTTTCTCGCCGAAGAAAAGATGAAGGACGAGCTGGAAGAAGTGCGCACAGCCGATATCACCTTTGGCGATGAAGATCTCCTCCTCGGGACGTGCGAGCATAACCGTCCCCTCTATGTCTCCGGATACTGTCATGATATTAAGATAGGCAAAATCCTGGTTGACAATGGGTCCTCCGTCAATCTCCTCAATATGAGAGTGTTGAAGGAAATCTACATGAGCGTTCAGCACCTCGCTCGTCATAAAATCACCATCTCCGGGTGTCACTCCCAGTCATCACGGACGCTTGGGTCTGTAATATTGACGTTACGCTTTGGGCTGCTTGTCACGGACATCAAGTTTCATGTCATTGATGCCAAGACATGTTACAATACTTTGCTCGGTAGGCCTTGGTTACACGAGCACAACATTATCCCTTCTACACAACATCAGTATATGAAGGACTTCAAAGATGGTCTTAAGTACACTGTGACAGGGGAACTAAACCCATTCTCCGTTGATGAAGTTCGAAAATACGAAGATACAAAATACTTCCTACCAGATTTTGAGAACACGGAAAGATGTCACAAACCCAAGAACAAAGCTATCACCACTATTCCGGTCCTCGGAAGTGATACCGAGGAGGAGGAAGAAATAGTTTATTCAGGGCCGCCCCAATGCAACAAGCCGGGACCGTCCATCCCTATGTTGATCTTCGGCAGCGATTCGGAAGATGAAGTCAACACTGTATTTTCCGCTCGGCCATCAATGCAAGCCCTCGCTAGCGATGATCGGAGTTTTCAAATTGCCATGGTTCCGCAAGAGCATTACAAAGAGCTCGACGCACTTGATATCTATAATGTGCAAGAACTGCAGACATTCTACGTCCCTCCCAGGCGAAGAGATGAAAAGGCGATCCTCTTTTATCGATCAACGGAGACCAAAGTGGAAATAGAAATTTGGCATAGTGCCGATTCTACACTTGACAACCTCCAGCCCATCCGTCTGCCCAGATATTACACAGAAGGCTTAAAAAGGCTATTGAAGCGCCAAGGTATACCCTTCAAACAGACTGCTCGACAAGCTCGGTTCTACAAAAGGATCTGGGACGTCCCCGGAACTCAGCGAAAGTTGCCCAATGGGAGGATGTAAACGATCGGGCTTAGATATGTTCAATCGAAGAAACGGGAGCGAGTCCATGGCAGCTGCGTCATACATGACTTCGATGAAGAAGGAGATATTCTGTTAAAAGACGCTGACCCTGAACCAAAACAAGGTCCCGCCATCAAAATGCCAAGTCCATCGTTTGAAGAACGGATGGACAAGCTAATAAGGGAAGCGGGTCAAAAGGTCCGGGATGACCATAACCGTGAAATGGCCATTTACGAGAAAGCCAGGACACAGCGCCTCCTTCAACAGGCCGCTGAGAATGACAATGCTCCTCGTCGCCAACCCGTCATGCAAAAGACCCGGCGCAGAGGCAAAAATAAACCAAAGAACGGAAAAAAAACATTCGACGGCAGCGTAGCAGGTCTGAGAAGCCACACGATCAAGAATCGAGCAGCCGGGATCCGTCTCTTATAAAGAAAATGGGTCGAGAATATTCTTTTCCTTAAGACAAGACAAAGAAGATATTCGATCTTGTCATGAAACATCGGATGATGACACTCCCGGAGTCCAAGCATCCCGAGCAAGCAGACGAGGTCTCTCACCTAGACTATTGCTTTTACCACCGAGCGATAGGACATCCTCTTGAAGACTGCTTCACATTCAAAGACTGGGTAGAATACCAGTATCAGCAAAGCAGGTTCACTCTATCCAGCAGTTGGAGGGTAACCCCGCCACAGAAGCATGAACCCAAAGCCACGGGAGTAGAACCGGATCAACATCGGTTTCGGAAGCGATCTCGCACCTGTCACGTGATAACGATGTCGGGGGAATGAATATGCGAAGATATAGCTAATCTCCCCTGGTGCTTCGAAAACGATGATGACGAGGTGATCTCCAAGTTCCCATTGGCGCCAAAAGAGCTAGAAGACGGGATACATACTACTACATATAATCTCACAAAAATTGACTTAGGAATAGCAAACGACCCACGGCCGACGTTCTTCAGTGAGCTATTGTCTAAAGAAAAAGCGGCTATGCTCAAAGACGTGCTCATGCAGTATAAAGATTGCTTCGCATGGAACTATTCTGAGATGCCGGGACTAGATCCAGAGATTGCGGTGCACAAATTGGCGATATCTCCGGACGTCAAGCCGATCAAACAAGCACCAAGAAGAATGCGGCTCGAGCTTGAGATGAGCATCAATACCAAGGTCAAGAAGCTAATCGGCTCCGGCTTCATCTAAGAGGTTCAGTATCCTGACTGGATCACCAACATCGTCCCAGTGATGAAGAAAAATGGGACGGTGCGCATATGTGTGGACTTTTGGGATCTCAACAAAGCTTGTCCGAAGGATGACTTTCCAGTACCGGTCACTGAGCTGATGATAGATAATACGTCCACTCATGAAGTTTTCTCCTTCATAGACGGCTCATCAGGATACAATCAGATAAAGATGCATCCTGAGGACCAGAAGCATACCGCTTTCCGGACCCCTTTGGGTATATTCTGCTACAAGGTGATGCCCTTCGGTCTAAAGAACGCCGGTGCCACCTATCAAAGGGCCATGACAAAGATTTTCGATGACCTCATACATGAAATCGTCGAATGCTATATTGACGACCTCGTAGTTAAAAGCAAATTATACAAGGAACATTTAGAGCATTTGAAGATCGTGTTTCAGCGCCTTCGGAAATGCAACTTGAAGATGAACCCTCTCAAGTGCGCGTTTGGAGTTTCCTCAGGCAAATTCTTAGGATTTGTCGTCCGCCACTGAGGCATCGAGATAGACCCGTCAAAAATCAAGGCGATCATGGAAATGCCTCCGCTAAGGACTCTCAAGCAATTGCGGTCTCTCCAAGGAAAGCTCGCATATATCCGGCGATTTATAGTCAATCTCTCCGACAAGTGCCATCCATACAGTCATCTAATGAAGAAGGGAACTCCATTCATCTGGGATCACAAATGCCAAAGCGCACTGGATGAAATTAAGCAATACCTGCAGACCGCTCCAGTCAAGGGAAAACCTCTCATTCTGTATACAACTGCTCTCGAAGGCTCTTTAAGCGCGCTGTGGGCACAAGAGAACGACCAAGGGAAGGAAAGAGCTCTCTACTATTTGAGTCGAGTTCTACTGGGGGTAGAAAGCAACTACTCCCCCATTGAAAAACACTGCCTGGCGTTGATCTTCGTGATAACAAAGCTCAGACACTACTCGTTGGCACATGAGGTCCATCTCATATCGAAGGTGGATCCTCTCAAATATTTAATGCCAAAGGCTATATTAACGGGACGACTCGCTAAATGGGCCTTGCTCTTAATGGAATTCTTGGTGGTATACCGACCCCTCAAGGCAGTGAAAAGCCAAGCCATCACTGATTTCCTCGCTGAGCATCCGATACCTGCCGATTCTCCGTTGAATTGCGAATTTCCCGACGAGCACGCGTTTGACACGATCGACGGAGAGAGAAGAGAGAGTGACACCCGAAGGGAACTCTACTTCGATGGGGCATCTTCCATGAAGAAGCGCAAACAAAGCACCCCCATAATCAAATCAGGGGTGGGCCTCGTCTTCGTGACTCCACAAGGAGGGATAATGCGCTTTGCCTTCTCCTTAACAGAATCGAGGACGAACAATGAAGCCGAATATGAAGCTTTGATAGCAGGTTTTGAGATCACTGTCGACATGGGAATCGAAAGCCTCCTCATATACGGAGACTCCCAGCTGATCGTTAGCCAAGTAAACGGCGATTATCAAACGTGCAAGGCAGAGCTGAAGAAGTACGGCGAGAGAGTGCAGCAACTGCTGACTCAAATTCCTTCCTACACCGTGGAAAACATATCGCGTGCGGAAAATAGCAAAGAGGATGCATTGGCCAAGCTCGCTAAAGAATTGGCTGACAAAAGTCTCGATGACGTGAGGATCGTTGTACAAAGCCATCGGGTTCTTGCACCGGCAGGAATATCTCCGGAGTCTTCTGAAGAAAAGCGAGCTATCGAGCAAACGGCCCTACAAATAAAGGACCAGGAAAAGGCTAAAGATTGGAGAGAAGACTTTATAGACTACTTCAAATCCCGTCGAACACCTGAAAATGCATCCTCAAGACATCAGCTCATGAAACAAGATCTATCTTTCGCCTTCGTTAATGATACTCTGTATAAGAGATCATTTGATTCTCTGTGGCTAAGATGCCTAGGACCTGAAGAGGCAAAGAGAGTCGTCCAAGAAACTCATGACGGACTCTGCGGCTCTCATCAAGCTGGGCCGAAGATGAAACTAAAAATCAAAAGGATGGGCTACTATTGGCCCATGATGATCCAGGACTGCCTTGAATACGTGAAGCAGTGCCACTCATGCCAGGTTCACGGGGATTTTATCTATCAGCATCCGAATCCACTACATCCAACGGTGGCTAGCTGGCCATTCGAAATGTAGGGGACTGATATAATCGACCCCATTGAACCGACATCGTCCATAGGACATCGATTCATCTTGGCGACAACTGATTACTTCTCCAAATGGGCAGAAGCAGGACCGCTACGGGAGGTGAAAACGGAGAATATTCTCCATTTCTTCAAGACACACGTCATTTATCGATTTGGCACTCCGCGACGGATTATCTCCAATAACGGGCCAGCCTATAGAAGCCACAAGATCAGCCGCTTCGCACAACAGCATAACATAGACTGGAGATATTCATCATTCTATAATCCCGAAGCTAACGGTCTAGCTGAGGCTTTTAACAAGATCTTGACGAAGATCGTGAAAAAGACAGTGTCTCGAAATAAGAGGGACTATCACGAGAGACTGCATGAAGCTCTTTGGGCGTATCGAACTACGTTCAAAATAGCCATAAACACAACGCCGTATGCATTGGTATTCGGCACAGAAGCGGTACTCCCCCTCGAGATAGAGTTGCCCTCTATACGAGTGGCACTTCACTACGAGCCAACAGACGAATAAAATGCTCACCTTCGGCTTGAGGAGCTTGACGCCCTTGATGAAACCCGGCTCATGGCGCAACAAAATCTGGAGGCTTATAAAGCAAAGATGACGCGCTCATATGAAAGATTGACTAGGCCGAGAACATTCCGCTAAGGCGAACTCGTGCTAGTGGTCAAGAGACCTATGATCCCCAATCGTGCCAAGCGAGGGAAGTTCGAGCCGAACTATGAAGGCCTGTATATCATAGACAAATCTACCAGGGTGGAGCATATCTACTCATGGACATGCATGGTGAAAGACCTTTCAGGCTAATAAACGGTCGCTTCCTAAAAAAATACTACGCCTGACGAGTCACGGCCTAGGTCAATGATAGATGACGACGCCTATGTCTTCTTGCAATCTTCCTAAGCCTAAACTCTGTAAATAGTAGCCGGCTTCTTTTTCGTCGGACCGAAACGTTCTTAAACTAACAATGGACCACTATGTCCTAAAACTGGCGTCGGACCGAAACGTCCTTAAACTAACAATGGACCGCTATGTCCTAAAACTGGCATTGGACCGAAACGTCCTTAAACTAACAATGGACCACTATGTCCTAAAACTGGCTGTTGACCGAGACGTCGATAAACTATTACGGACCGCAGCATCTCAAGGCTAACACAAAAAAAATGGTATGTCTATAAGCAAAATGGGCACGGATGAAAATCCGAAAGGGCTCCATGAGTAAAAACAGCAGGACTGCCGGCGAGTTTTGTGAAAACCCGAAAGGGCGCAACCTCGTTGAAAGACACTTGCAAGGTCCTCTCGACCTTGTGAGGAGAAAATACCTGCGTGAGATCCTTACGACTCACAAGGTAGCAATACACTTAGGGATCCCCACGATTCCTAAAGAGAAATTACACTTGCGAGATCCTCACGACTCGTAGGGAGAACCCTCTTATGAGACCCTCACGGCTCAGAGGATTCAAAAGCCTTAAGTTACAGGGATCTGAACCTGTTCTTAAGCCATCACAACCTTCAGTTTTGCTCTACAAGCGGCTCAATGCTGTCCCTTGTATACAATCCACCGGCGCGAATAAACATTTCCCTAACAAAGTCCTACCCGCGACTAGGGATATGTTTACATGCTGAATAGCCCTTGTAAGTCCTCTCAACTTATAAGGAGAATACACTCTTGTAAAATCCTTACGACTTACAAGAGACCATACACTTAGGTATCCTCACAATTCCTAAGGAGAAAACGCACCTACGAGATCCTCATGACTCGCAGGGAGAAATACCTTTATGAGACCCTTACGACTCATGAAGTCAAAAGCCTTAGTCGACAGGATCCTAACCCTGTTCACTAAGCCACCTTTGTTCGACATCGACAGAGGCAAATGATGATTCGCTCCTGGCAATATCCCATTTGTAGCGGTGTTGATGCCGAAATCGGTGTCTAATTCCAAAATCGCAGCGAGAAGCCAGCGAGCCATAAATGCATACGAAATAGCCAAAATGATGGGGCAACTTGTAACAAAATCAGCAAGTAAAAATGTATGCATACAAAATAGCCGAAATGGTTGGGCAACTCGCAATAAAAAACAGCGAGTAAATAAAACAAATAGCCGAAATGATTGGGCACCACGAAAAATAGCCGAAATGATTGGGCAATCGCGACTTTCGCGATATAAAGGCTGAAATGATAGAGCATCGCGGAAAGAAAAATATATAAAATGAAATTTTTGCCCTACAGGTGAGATCACATCAATCCCTGTATACAATCCAGGAGCACAAACAAAGATGCAACCACACCTTCCCACCAGGCTCCATCCGAAAGAGAGCCAAGTCTCAACGGTTCACAAAGCAGCCTGGAGATCATCTCAACATTCGTCTCATTTCAACAGACACAACATCAACAAATCGGAGCTGTGGCGAAACTCCCAGTTTCATGACTCGGCGGTGCACAGACAACCAAGAGTCAACCCCCGACTCCGTGAAATACGGATAAAGTCAACCCTTCCTGGTTTCGCAGAACACGGTTATGTCAATCCTGACCCCGTGGGAAGCATCCAGAGCGGATCCTAGTCCTCGCAGAACATGGCCATGTCAATCCTGACCCCGTGGGAAGCATCCAGAGCAAATCCTGGTCACGTGGAACACGGCCTATGTCAATCCTGACCCCGTGGGAAACGTCCAGAGCGGATCCTGGTCCTCGCAGAACACGGCTATGTTGATCCTGACCCCGTGGTAAGCATCCAGAGCAAATTCTGGTCCCGTGGAACACGGCTATTGTCATTCCTGACCCCGTGGGAAATGTCCAGAGCGGATCCTGGTCCTCGCAGAATACGGCTATGTCAATCCTGACCCCGTTGGAAGCATCCAGAGCAAATCCCGGTCACGTGAAACACGGCTATGTCAATCCTGACCCCATGGGAAGCATCCAGAGCAGATCCTGGTCCTCGAAGAACACGGCTAATGTCAATCTTGACCCCGTGGGAAACGTCCAGAGCGGATCCTGGTCCTCGCAGAACACGGCTATGTCAATCCTGACCCCGTGGGAAGCATCCAGAGCAAATCCTGGTTGCGTGAAACACGGCCTATGTCAATCCTGACCTCGTGGGAAGCATCCAGAGCAAATCCTGGCTTCGTGGAACACGGCCTATGTCAATCCTGACCCCGTGGGAAACGTCCAGAGCGGAGCCTGGTCCTCGCAGAACACGGCCTACGTCAATCCAGACCCCGTGGGAAGCATCCAGAGAAAATCCTGGTTTCGTGGAACATGGCCTATGTCAATCCTGACCCCGTGGGAAACGTCCAGAGCGGATCCTGGTCCTCGCAGAACACGGCTATGTCAATCCTGACCCCGTGGGAAGCATCCAAAGCAAATCCTGGCTTCGTGGAACACGGCCTATTTCAATCCTGACCCCATAGGAAACGTCCAGAGCGGAGCCTGGTTCTCGCAGAACACGGCCTACGTCAATCCTGACCCGTAGGAAGCATCCAGAGCAAATTCTGTTTTCGTGGACACGGCCTATATCAATCCTGACCCTGTGGGAAACGTCCAGAGCAGATCCTGGTCCTCGCAGAACATAGCTATGTCAATCCTGACCCCGTGGGAAGTATCCAGAGCAAATCCTGGTTTCGTGGAACACAACCTATGTCAATCCTGACCCCGTGGGAAACGTCCAGAGCAGATCCTGGTCCTCACAGAACAAGACTATGTCAATCCTGACCCCGTAGGAAGCATCCAGAGCAAATCCTAGTCTAGTGGAACACGGCCTATGTCAATCCTGATCCCATGGGAAGCATCCAGAGCGGAACCTGGTCCTTGTGGAATACGGCCTATGTCAATCCTGACCCCGTAGGAAGCATCCAGAGCAAATCCTGGTCTCGTGGAACACGGCTAAAGTCAATCTAGACCCCATGGGAAACGCCCAGAGTAACTTCTGACCCCGTGAAATGCGGATAATGTCAACCTCATCAATCACTTACGGGTCCTCTCAACCCGTAAGGAAGAAAACTCTCTTGTGAGATCCTTACGATTCCCAAGACACTTAGGAATCCTCACGATTCTTAAAGAGAAAATACACCTACGAGATTCTCACGACTCATAGGGAGAAAAGTCTTTATGAGACCCTCACGGCTCATAAAGTTGAAAAGCCTTAGGCAGCAGATCTGAACCTGCTTCTTAAGCCATCACTACCTCTCGAAGAATTCAAGACGGAATGCTCTCTATCATCTACAAGCTACGCTCGCTAAAGTAACATGCCGGAAATACAGAAAAGACAAGAAAGCATAAGATAAACACATGAAAATAGAAAAGCTTTCCATTCATACTTCAGAAAATTCTTACATTGGTAAAAGCGGTAAACAAAAACGCCCTTAAAATGTTTACAAAGGCAGGACATCAAATCCAAGACATGAATTGAGAAATTCAAAAGTTAGGCCATCTAAAATTTTTCGGGCCTCTCGGACCATCTTCGTGTGCATCCTTTCACGATCACAAGCGTCAGGATCCCCATTGATGTCTTCCACCCTTCGATAAGAAGCGAGTATCGCCGCCTGCTGAAAAGCTTGATGCAGTATATCAACAAGGTTGTCTCGCCTTTTCTTTGAGATTAAGCCCATCAGGTACACTGAGTGCACCTTATCTTCGGCGTCATCCAATGCCTTAAGCGGCATGCCGGTGTAAAATAGAGGAAGTGCTCCCCAGATCGCTCCCACGATAAGCTTCAAGAGAGAGGAACGGCGAGGAAGCAGTCGACCATTGTATGCATCAAAGCGACCCATAATTTCAGCACATTGGGTGTTTGTGAATTCTTGGTTTTGGGAACGACCAAGGGCGCGAATGTCTCCATAGGAAATAAGCTCATCGAGATCATACAAATGAGCATCCATGACGTCTGAAAAAGAAAATCAATAAGAGTCAGTGGATAGACTGATTAAGAAAAAACTTATTGAAATGGACAGGGGATTTAAACAACTCTTGATATCCCAAAGGAGGAAATAAGTACTAATTAAATCACTCAATGAATTTAATCTTGTGCAATTAAGAAAGGAAATCCTAAAAAGGATTTCGCACTTAATAAAAAAGTTCCTCGGGACAGGGGAGTTAAACTCCTCGAGAGCAAAGCTCTGTTCATGGGTTAAGAAACCCTGAAAAGGATTTCTCAAGATCTAAGATCTAACAAGAGCAAAGCTCTTTCGAGAAACCTTAAAAGGGTTTTCTTTAGATCTGTGATCTAAGTAGAGCAAAGCTCTGTTAATGAGAAAAACCCTAAAAATATTTTAAGATCTATGATCTGAGAAGAGCAAAGCTCTATTAATAAAGTTCAAATCTTACCAAAAATTTGGAAGAGTTTTGACTCTTGAAAGTTCTTAAAAAGAAGAGCTATGCTCTGATAGAGAATAAAAACTCTCAGAAGACAGAAAGAAGAAGATGAACAATGGTTATCTCAGAGGGCCAAAAGCCCTATTTATAGGCATTGAGACGCCGTTTGAACTTCTGAGTTGATCCAAGGGTGCAGATGCTGCCACCGCTGCACTCACGTGTGGGCCACGTAAGCGCAACGGTGGGAGGGCATTTGTTCCCCCCAATCAGAGCAAAACTCTGTTCAAATTCTGAGATTTGGAAATGAAGCAACGTTTCATGAAAAGCGCTAGCATTAAATGCGCCAGCACTAAGAGTCAAAGACTCTGAAACGGCACTCACGTGCAAAGCACGAGAGCGCTAAGCGCCAGAAGCGCTTCACTCTCGCAAGGATTACTTGCACCTGTTTATAACAGCGTAAGTTCTAGAGCGCATATGCGCCTAACAGAAGAAGAACAAAAGAATTAAAATAAGAGGAACACTTGACAGATATGCTGGGGTAAAAATTTACACCCCGGTTGACCAAGTCAAAATCAAAGTCAACCCCAGGCCAGGTAGGCCCAAGCCCAGGTCAAGTGGGCCAATGCCCGGAGCGAGCCCGAATATGAAGCGGCCGGCCTCCCCCCATGCCAAAATAAAAAAATTTGTAATAAATAATTTTGTTGTATTTCTTGTATTTTTATTTTATGAATAAATGTAAGAAAATGGGCATAAAACCAAATTTTGTAAAGCCCATGGCTTATGTGCAAAAAGAAATGGCACATGAGCCATGGGATGGGCAAATGCCATTTTTGTAAAGCCCAAGGGGCTATATGTAAAGTGTATGGCCTATTAAGGCAAGGATAATGAAAATATCCCAACAACTTTTTTTCTCTCTCCAAAAGAATCAAGATCTGTGATCTTCTCTTTCCTCAAGGTTCTAAAAACCTTCTTCTCTTTTTGAATTAAATCAAGAGTTTTACTCTTCCTTTTCCAAAACTAAATAGTTTTTTACCACGAAACCCACAAAGGGGAACTCAGATCTCCCATCAGATCTTAAAAATAAGAGATTTTTAAAATCTCATACTTCTTGTTCTTCAAGATCCAGCCAAAAGAGGAGGAAGAAGGAGACCCATCTCCTAAAAATCCCACTTTGGGAAGACCCAGAGCTCAAGGGAGAAGCCCGTTCCAGCATCTCCAAAAACATCTGAGGAGTTTAACTCCCTCTAATTTCTCTTTCGGGAGTTTAAATCCCATTTCTGAGGCTAAAATCCCCTTTTCCTCACCGGTGCCCAAGCGCCCGAGCGCGTAGCGCCCCAAGCGCCCAAGCGCCCAGCCCCCACATGCCGGGCATGTGATGCGCTAGCGCTCGAGCGCCTAGCGGTCAAGCGCCCAGCGCCCACACATCGGACATGTGGTGCGCTAGAGCTCAAGCGCACAGTGCCCACGTGTCGGACACATGGTGTGCTAGCGCTTAAGCACACGGCGCCTAAGCGCACAGCGTTCAAGCGCCCAGCGCCCACGTGGTGCGCTAGCGCCAAAGCGCACGGCGCCTAAGCGCACAGCGCTCAAGCGTCCAGCGCTCGCGTGCTAGGCACATGAGGCGCTGGCTCCACGCATCTTTTGGGCGCTTTTCCCCATTTTATATATATGTATACATGTATATATATATAGATACACACACACTTCACAACACCGTCCCTGTTAGAAAAAAAAATTCTAACGGGGCATGCCCCGCATCCCGCAAGGGGGCTGCTAGCCTCCTTGACCCCCAGCCCGCTATCCGGGTAGCGGGACCCCCGTAAAAACTCTGCGGGGCCCCCGATATATCCCAAACCCCTTCAAAACACAACACTGCACATTGAGTTCGCATGACCGGTTTAACCCGTCAATCGGAGGTTCTCTCGTTCTAAATGCGAGGGGTAATTAACGGCAGCTTAGTCCACGGCTGCCGGAGATTTGGATCCCTACAATCAATAAACCCCAGCCAACCCTAGGCAGGGGGAATCTGTAATGTGCCTGAAAAGCGTGCGCATATTCCCATCTCAATGGGGTGACGAAAAACACCCTACAGATTCTGGCACGTCCGGTGGGACCAATCTCTCCTCCCATATTTCGGGTTAAGCTTTCATGTGAACTCAATTAATATGCATATCAATTGCCTGTACTAAAATCATGTTTTTTGTGTGCAGGTTAACGTTCTCCAATTGAAATCTTCGGACGCAGCAAAGATGTTACCAAGGATCAGCTCAGCTCTTGACACAGCTCCCATCTCCTACACGATGAAGATGGATGCCAGGAAGGTCCTCCCGGCCGGTCTTGGGCGACAATGGGAAGATTCACCGCTACCATTCGTGTCAGCTAACGCCATCCCAGCTCCTCAAGCCCCGGTGACAGACAAACCGATCTCGAAAGGCAAGAGGCCAAATGTGGTGGTCTCGAAGGCAACCCAACTCAAACGCAAGTCAGTGTTTGAACGACTCTCCTTGGCCCCAGCTGGGGGCAAGGCCATCAATACCAACAAAGCAACAAGGCCTCTCGAGCAAGCTCCGGTGGTGCCCCTGACAACTGCTCGATCGGGTGTCTTCTCTAAGCTCCCCGCTAATCGACTCACGGTGGCTTTCCAGGAAATGGATGCCCGCCAAGCCCTTAAAATTGAGAAGCTAAGGCAGAAAAGGCTCAGATATAGAGCCAACAAAAGGGTTAGGGCTCCTGCTAGGCTGAACCTCATGAGGTTCGAAGAACAGGGTCACCCCGCCTAAGATGAGGAAATGGCTGGATATATGGTCAACACTGTCTATATGGTGGGCATGCGTAGCAAGAGTATGGACGGGGCCACCACATCTCAAATCCAATCTGGCTTGAATGTGGTTGCCGCTTCCTAAGAACAGCCGCCTCCGCTGGGTGATGAAAACCCTCTCGATGAGGATGATAGGCGGAAAGACCCTTCGGTCCATGGGGAGTCAGGCTCGGAAAGCGAAGATGAACCAATCTTCCGTCCCAAGAACGCAGAGCAGCAACTTCTCCAAGAGCTCCGAAAATAGCTCAGAAGTAAAGATAAGGAGATGGCCAAACTTTACTCCAAAATTGACGACTTGACGAATATCGTCTTGCAGCTCATGGCCCGACTTCCCTCTCAGCCGCCCAATCAAGCGCAGGGCTCTGCTCATGAACCGGGAAACGGTGTCCCAAGGCAGCCGACGCCTATTCCCTCAAATCCAAAGGTGGGCGGACCGCATGAAAGTCAGTCGCATCCTATCTCGGGAAATGTCTTGGCTACCGATGACAGTAGCCCGCTAACTCAAGATCAAATCATGGATTTGGTTGCCAACAAAGTTAAAACATTGGTAGCTGAAGCCGAAGTGTAAAAAGATATCAGCAGTAGTGGGAGACCATATTCTGCTCAGTATGATCTGGTAGAATTTCCTAGTGACTATGTCATCCCTAAATTCGGAAGATTCGATGGGACGGGAAATGCGAATCAGCATGTCGCCCATTTTAAAGCTTCATGCGGGAATACTTGGGGCAATGATGCGCTTCTCCTCCGCCAGTTCGTTAATAGCTTGACCGATGTTGCTTTTGACTGGTACGCGAGCATACCGGATGGCTCTGTCATAACTTTCGTCCAAATGGAGTCTCTGTTTCGCAGAGGTTCATGAGCGTCAACGATAAGATCACCATCGCCGACCTCGTAAGGAACAAGCTAAAGAACAACGAAAGCAGCATGGATTTTATAACCCGATGGCGCAATCTCTCCGTCAAATGTGAACCGCCGATAGAGCAGGACCAATCTGTCAGTCTCCTCGTCGGAAATCTCAACAATTGGATGGCCCCGTTTCTATGCACCGCGGGTCTCAAAACATTCCAAGAGCTGACCAGGAAAGTTCAGATGCTGGAGCGCTCAAAGCAGGAGTTCTCCTCGAATTCCCAAAATAACAATAGGTCCTGGAGAAACTGAAAGGATGATAATCGCAAAGGCGGGAATTCCGACGATTCTGAATCTTTTAACACTTCGGCTAACCGAAATAAGCAAGGGATGAGTGGGCCTAGTGCCAACCAGCCTCGGAAGCCAGTGTTCGGAGAGGGAGGAGAATCTCCACTCAAAGAGAAGCTAGATAAGGTCTATTCCTTCAAAAGGGACAAAATCCGTAAAATATTCAAAGACGCCCTGAAGAACGGTCTACAACCGCCAGAGTCAAAAAGACAGCAGGAAGCGAATATGTCCGACGACCCCAAATACTGCCCCTATCACAGATTGATAGGTCATGCCATTGAGGACTACTTCGTCTTCAACGATTGGGTCGAAAAGCAATACAAGGCGGGAGAGATAGAACTGTCTAAAAGCGTGTTAACAAACAGTCCAGCCGCAACCGCCAATTTTATACAAACGAACACCGAAGTTCTTCGTGAAACTGATTCTCTCAGACATCTGCCTTTCTCTGAAAACAATCGACCACTACATCATAAAACTAACAGTCGACCTCTAAGTCATTAAACTGGGAATGTAAAATATATATATATATATATATGTATGTATGTATGTATGTATGTAAATAAACAAAAAATGTGTAAATAAAAGAAAAATAAAGAAAGGCTAAAATGATGGGGCAACTCGCTATAAAAATCAGCGAGTAAAATAAAGATGAAAATAAAGCCGAAATGATGGGGCAACTCGCAATAAAAATCAGCGAGTAAAACAAAGATGAAAATAAAGCCGAAATGATGGGGCAACCGCGAATAAAGGCCGAAATGATGGGGCAATCGCGATCTTCGCGATAAGAAAAACTGAAATGATAGAGCAATCGCGGTAAAACAAAAAAACGGCGAATCATGAGTCGCTCCTGGTACCATATTCCAGTGCAGCGATGCAGACGCCGTCCAAAACTCAAATTCCCAGTGGCGAATGATGAGTCGCTCCTGGTACCATATTCTAGTATAGCGATGCAGACGCCAACCAAAATCCAAGTTCTCAAAATTCTCCCGGCCCTACGCTTGATCCCCAAGTTGACCATCGTATACAATCCATGGGCTCAAATAATTCTCATCATACCCATACCCCACCGTAATCACCAGTTACGCGGCTGGTCTTCGCCTTTAGAATTATACTCCATTGAGAAGATCCACTCATGTGTCCTCACGATACATGAGGAGAACAAACCTTTATGGGATCCTTACGACTCACAAAGGAAAAACACACTTAGGGGTCCTCACGAATCCTAAGGAGAAAATACACCTGCGAGATCCCTACGACTCGTAGGGAGAAAATGTTTTTATGGGACCCTCACAGCTCATAAAATTGAAAAGCCTTAGGTGATAGGGACCTAAACCTGTCTCCTAAGCCATCGCTCCCCAACAAGAAAAGGCAAATGATGAATTGCTCCTGACACATATGCTTCAGTGTTAGCAACGCTGATGCCTACCCTAACCCCAAAGCTCCAAACTCCAATCCAATAGACCCCTAAGTCTTTAAACTGGGAATAGATGACCTCTAAGTCGTTAAACTAGGAACAGATGACCCCTAAGTCGTTAAACTGGGAACGAGGGAAATTCCCTCAAGGCAAATGATGATTCGCTCTTGGTACCATATTCCAGTGTAGCGGTGCTGATGCCAAACCAAAACCAAAATCCCCAAATCCTGTCATGACAGATGATGATTCGCTCCTGATACCATATTCCAGTGTAGCGGTGCTGATGTCAATCCAAATCATATCAAATCAGCAAAACAACAAATGACCTCCCTGGCAGAACCAAATTCCACCTCGGAAACAAGTCAACTTCATCCCCGACACCGCAAGAAGCAGAGCAAGTCAAATCCAGCATCGACCGTCCAAGTCGCAAAAAGGGCAGCTCCGACCGTCCACGTCGCAAAAAGGGCAGAACCGACCGTCTACGTCACTAAAAGGGCAACATCGACCGTCCACGTCGCTAAAAGGGCAGTATCGACCATCCAAGTCGCTAATAGGGCAGCACCGACTGTCCAAGTCGCAAAAAGGGCAGCGCCGACCGTCCACGTCGCAAAAAGTGCAGCGCCGACCGTCCACGTCACAAAAAGTGCAGCACCGACCGTCCAAGTCGCAAAAAGGGCAGCACCGACCGTCCATGTCTCTAAAATGGCAGAACCGGCCGTCCAAGTCGCAAAAAGGGCAGCACCGACTGTCCATGTCGCAAAAAGGGCAGCACTGACCGTCCAAGTCACAAAAAAAGCAGTACCGACCGTCCATGTCGCTAAAATGGCAGAACCGACCGTCCAAGTCGCAAAAAGGGCAGCACCAACCGTCCATGTCGCTAAAATGGCAGAACCGACCGTCCACGTCGCTAAAAAGGGCAGAACCGACCGTCCACGTCGCAAAAAGGGTAGCACCGACCGTCCAAGTCGCAAAAAGGGCAGCACCGACCATCCACGTCGCTAAAATGGTAGCACCGACCGTCCACGTCACTAAAATGGCAGCATCAACCATCCAAGTCGCAAAAAGGGCAGAATCTACTGTCCATGTCGTAAAAAGGGCAGTGCCAGCTTCCCAAAAGCGGGAACCAAATCAAGTCGCCTCCACGTGAAAGAAGATCCATCAATTTCATGCATACGACCCACATGTGTGGTGTGCATTTATTGATGGGGGCAATTTGTTAGGGGTAAAAATTTACACCCCGGTTGACCAAGTCAAAATCAAAGTCAACCGCAAGCCGGATGGGTCCAAGCCCAGGTCAAGTAGGCCAATGCCCAGAGTGAGCCCGAACAAGAAGCGGTCGGCCTCCCCCATGCCAAAATAAAAAATTTTGTAATAAATATTTTGTTGTATTTCTTGTATTTTTATTTTATGAATAAATGTAAGAAAATGGGCATAAAACCAAATTTTGTAAAGCCCATGGCTTATGTGCAAAAAGAAATGGCACATGAGCCATGTGATGGGCAAATACCATTTTTGTAAAGTCCAATGGGCTATATGTAAAGTGTATAGCCTATAAAGGCAAGGATAATGAAAATATCCCAACAACTTTTTTTCTCTCTCCAAAAGAATCAAGATCTGCGATCTTCTTTTTCCTCAAGGTTCTAAAAACCTTCTTCTCTTTTTGAATTAAATCAAAAGTTTTACTCTTCCTTTTCAAAAACTAAATACTTTTTTACCACGAAACCCACAAAGGGAAACTCAGATCTCCCATCAGATCTTAAAAATAAGAGATTTTTAAAATCTCATACTTCTTGTTCTTCAAGATCCAGCCAAAAGAGGAGGAAGAAGGAGACCCATCTCCTAAAAATCCCACTTTGGGAAGACCAAGAGCACAAGGGAGAAGCCCGTTCCAGCATCTCCAAAAATATCTGAGGAGTTTAACTTCTCTCTAATGTAACCCTTCGAAAAATCGTTTAGGCAGTTTTTCGGTAATCGGCTAATTTTTCGGCTTTTTTCCGTAAAAAGTCGAAATAGGTATTTTTCATTGTAGATCTAATTATACAAAATTTAGATAAGATATTACTATAATTTTGTCACTAAAATGTCACTTATAATTTTCTAGTTAAATAAAAAAAAATTCGTAATTAATTAATTTTCTTATTATTTTAAGCTTTTTAAAATACATTTAATTAGGGATAAATACAAATTTAATTAGGTAAATTTCTTAATTAGGAGTCTTTATAAGCTAAAATATGGTGTTAATAAAATTGTATCATGTCTTGCAAACTTTTGGTTTAAAGGTGGGAAATTTAATGAAAAATGAGGTAAAAAATGGGTTTTTTTGTAAAAATGTTGATTTGAGAGCAATAAATGAGAACATGATGGGTTTGTAGACCTAGAAACTTCTCCAAAAAACCCCCATTTGCCTTCCCCACCTACTGTCCGAGCATCAACAGCAGCAATTCCCCACTTCTCACTTCATTTCTTGCTTCTTTTTCTAGCTAAAATCCATTAAAAATTCACATTTTTCCATCTCCATTCAAAGCCAAACCCTAATCCATTCTCTCTTCAACCCAAATTAGTTCAAAAACTTGATGAAAGGAGGCTTCTTGGTGACTTGATCAAGCTAGGGTTCAAGCTTGTGAGGTGAAGATTCTAATCTTTTTGTTAACTTGTGGTTTAATTATGCTAGAATTGAAATTCTAAATATTAGTTTAGTGGTAAATGTTGTTTAGGAAAAATCAAGAGAAGGATTGATTTTAAAACTAGGGTTTGAAGCTTAGTTGTTAGGATTAAATTAGGGCTTTGGGTTTCTAATTGGTTGTAGTGGTTAATGGTGTATTTATATGCTCGCTAAATCGACAAAATATCGATGTTTGCATTGAATCGGCGTTGAATTTGCTTGCTAGATTTTTACGAAAAATAGAATGCGTTCAATTTGCGTTAGGTCAGCAATATTATTAGCTTCGTATAGGATTATTAGAATGCGCGAACGTGGGGTTTCGTCTAGTCAGGTTGTAGTTTTGTCGATTTCCCCGAAATGACGATTTTAGTTAAAGGTTAGCGATTTTCGTGCGTTTTTCCACGCGCTGAGTGCATGCTATGATTAATTTGAGAGCGTGGATAATTGTATGTTGTGACTTGCATTGTGTTAGGTTTTGTAATCTTATGCTTGATATTGTGCAAATATAGGATCGGTCGGGGAAACTTCGGATACGGCGCGAAAAGGCAA
The DNA here is from genome assembly GCA_030015575.1 of Agapanthus africanus. NCBI lineage: Eukaryota > Viridiplantae > Streptophyta > Magnoliopsida > Asparagales > Amaryllidaceae > Agapanthus > Agapanthus africanus. Next base: position 129,408,267 of record CM057338.1, read on the forward strand.
GGCGGTGGCCGGATCGGATTAGCGGGGATTTCAGGTGAGTAGATGTATTCATCTATGGGGGAATCGTCTGGATGGCGCGATGCGCCCCCTAGTTATGATTTCCTTATCTCTTGTAAGATTCATGTTGTTAGTTAGCTTACCCTTCATTGACATTGCATACCCTTATAGTTAATAGTATGCTAGATTGCATGGATATCCATATGCTCATATGCGATAACACTTCGTAGAACACGAACACCATTACCATTGGCATCTGTTGCACGCGCACTAATCATGTGACACACACGCCTTTGGTAATTGCCATGCCACGTGCACTATAGAACCTATTTAACTTAATAACGTCATTGCATTCATACATAATATATGGAGTTGCATAGCATGCATATACCTCGCATTACCATCATATCTACATAGATTTCTAGCCAAAACTCACATCATATACATTGATATCATAGACATTTATCATATATAACATGTGAACATTATGATTTTCTCGAGGATTTCAGTATTTCTGTGATTTCTGGATTTTTGGGGGAAACCGTAAGAATTTAACAAAAGCTTATATTTATCGTTTTTAAAACAAAGTTGCGATTTTCTCGTGATGTATGTGTCGTCCACCATGAGTTTTCATGTTTTCTGTTGGATTTCGAGACCCGATTCGAGGAGTGGATGAACCGTCTCGGGTACATGGTGGGCCCGGTATGGTACCCCGGGGCAAGAAGATCGAGTTGTAGACGATGAGCCTGGCAGGGGAAGACTACCTACCGGTGATGTCTGGCGCGGCGGATATCCGGAGGATACCGACCGTTGTCGTGAGATTTATGATATGGGCCGATCCAGACTGACGGAGCCCGATATTGAGACAGATATGATTCCTATTTGGTGTCGATGCTTGACACGGGTTTTCAGATGATTTCTTGATGGTATTTAGCTATTATACAGATATTCATGTTCTAAAGTTAAGAATTCAATACCCTTAGCATTTAAAACACTTAAGACTTATTAATAACATTGCATACATGTGCATGCATATTAGAGCTATTATAGCACATATGGACATGCATGTTGTGGTGCATTGCGTGCATTCTTACGATTGCCTTATTAGATGTTATATTTACTCACGAGCTGGCAACTCACCCCCGTTGTGCCACAGTGTCTTGCAGGTCGGACCCGTCAGTCTTGTAGCGGCGGGCTATCTTATCATCAGCTCATTTTGCTCAGACTCGCGACATCGCCCGTAGGTGGGTTGCGAGCATACCTTATTTCTTTTTGCTTTATCATTGTATCTAGTATTCTCCATCTACCACTTTATATTGTATATGCGACCTAGTGATGAGACTGAGAGACTTGTATATTTGTGGTTTCTTTTAGGTCGAGCTCACTTGAGCCTGCATTGTGTTTTCTGATATTTTGGATTTCTTTTATGCTCTTTTCTTGATATTGCTTATATATATTGCATGTGGTTGTGATCCGCCTTGGGCGAAGAGCTAGCTCCCGCTTGGGGATGCCATTTTTATGATTACATGTGTATTATCTTGTTGTACCCATTTTGGGGGATAGAAAATACAAGGGAGACTCTGCCGAAATTTTCGGAAATTTATGATGTTTTTTTTTAAAAAGGGATTCTTTGCAACTTAATTGATTTGAAAAACATTTTCATTAAAGGTTTTCCTTCACTCGCTTTTGATTTTGGTTTAGATTTTCTGGGTTTTGGCTGACTTAGGTTACGGTACACCTTTAGACGTCTCGTAATCTAAGTGCCAGTCACGTTCCGTACCTTCGGGTCGTGACAAAGTTGGTATCAGAGCGTAGGTTTTACCTTTCTGAGTGTAGGACGACCTTGGTAGATGGAGTAGGTGACTTAAGCAGAGTGGCGTAGCGTGGGTATGGTCCGCGGCATACTTACGATACGGTACTCCGCCTAAGTGACCTTAGGACATAATTGCTTGTATTTCCTTTCTTGATTCCTTGCATTCCTAGATCTAATTGCAATGTCCTTATCAGTCCTATTTCTTATTCCAGCTTCGATGCCGCCAAAGACTACGAGAGCTCAGCGGGCTGCCGCTGGGGATGAGATTCGGGCGGGCCCGTCTGAGGTGAGGATCGAGCGGGAGGATACGCCTACCCCTCAGGGTCCTACTGATCCGCCTTATCCTGACCGTATTGCCAGACTAGAGGCCGGCATGCAAGAGTTGCGGCAGATGATGGGATCTTTAGTTGAGTCCAGCCGGGCACAGAGATTCGAGGACGTTCCTTCCACCGCACAGACCACGATCGTACCTGCTGCACAGATGGTCACTCCTGCTGCTACTACGGAGACTATCCCTGTTTCACTACAGGAGTTCATGAGATTGAGACCTCCAGCTTTTACCGGTACAGATGCGACAGAGGACCCACAGGCATTTCTTGATAGGATGGCTCGGATTTGCCGTTCGTTGAGGTGTTCTGATGATAGATTGGTGGAGTTTGCGAGTTTTCGTCTGGAGGGTCTTGCCCAGACATGGTACGACTCAGTAGAGAGAGGCCGAGCTGCAGGTCTGCCTTCTATGACCTGGGATGAGTTTACATCTGCATTTCTTGCCCGTTTTCTTCCGGAGAGTGTCCGAGATGCTCGAGCCCATAGTTTTGAGTCTTTGCGCAAGACTCCTGGGATGACAGTGTCGGAGTATGATATACAGTTTACCCAGTTGTCTCGATATGCTCCGTACCTAGTCGACACGGAAGAGAAGAGAATAAAGAGGTTTGTACGAGGGCTTGATACACAGCTATTCCTTGCCATCGGCACCAAGCATTTTGACACATACGCAGCCGCGATGGATGCAGCCTTACTTTTGGAGGAGCGTATTTCTGAGACTCCGGTCGTTTCAGGGCTCGAAGAGGATCCGTACTGATACGCCAGCTCAGCGGCAGATGGGCAGACATCGTGATAGATTATTTCCGGGAGATGGTGGAGGCAGAGGATTGAGACGAGGTCAGTTATTTGGTTCATATCTACAGACCCAGCAGTCGTCTCCAGGATGTTTTCGGTGTGGGAGTCAGTACCACCGTGTTAGAGACTGTACCATGGGACGCCAGGGCGCGGAGACAGTCCCGCATGTGACTTTACCACCCTCACCACCTTCTCAGAGAGCTTTACTTCCTACTCCTGATGATGCTCCACGCCAGTCAGATGCTTCTAGAGGCCGTGGGCGTGGCGGTCCAGTTCCGAGAGGACGAGGCGACAGAGGCAGAGGCAGAGGCCGAGGTAGAGGCAGAGGACTGCCAGCTATTAGTGGTGGACAGGCCCGAGTGTTCGCGTTGACTCCTCAGGATGCACAGGCATCCAATGCCGTCGTGACAGGTACTCTGCTAGTATGTTCTTTTGATGCACGGGTATTATTTGATCCAGGCTCGACACATTCCTATGTTTCCACGTATTTTGCACCGAGGTTGGGCCGAGAGTCTTCTCCGTTAGATCAGCCGCTTGTCGTTATTACCCCAGTAGGCGAGTCTTTTGTTGCCCGTTTTGTGTACCGATCGTGTCCCGTTCGTATCGGGGAGAGAGATTCTTCGGTTGATTTGATTCTCCTCGATATGCTAGACTTCGACGTTCTTCTTGGTATGGACTGGCTAGCCACCTGTTATGCATCCGTGGACTGCCGTGAAAAAGCAGTCAGATTCAGTTTTCCTGGTGAGCCGGTTCTTATTATTCAGGGAGATCGTAGTGCTACCCTTCCCAGCTTGATTTCTTCTCTTCGCGCTGGTCAGCTCTTAAGGAAAGGGTGTCAGGGATTCTTAGCTTATGTTTGTGATACTAGCTCCACAGAGGTTCCTTTGGACCAGGTCCCTATTGTGAGAGAGTTTCCTGATGTATTCCCTAACGAGCTGCCTGGTCTGCCACCAGAGCGCGAGATTGAGTTCTGTATTGACTTGATCCCTGGCACGGGGCCTATTTCTATACCTCCTTATCGGATGGCCCCGGCGGAGCTGAGAGAGCTAAAGGATCAGTTACAGGACTTGCTGGACAAAGGGCTTATCCGACCGAGTGTGTCACCTTGGGGTGCTCCCGTCTTATTTGTTAAGAAGAAGGACGGAAGTATGCGCTTATGCATTGATTATCGTCAGCTGAACCGGGTTACTGTGCGGAACAGGTATCCCCTACCCCGCACTGATGACTTATTCGATCAGCTCCAGGGTGCAGGGTTTTCTCGAAAGTTGATTTACGGTCAGGTTATCACCAGTTGCGAGTTCGGAAGGAGGATATTCCGAAGACAGCTTTCCGTACTCGATATGGTCATTATAAGTTCTTGGTGATGTCATTCGGGCTCACCAATGCCCCGGCAGCTTTTATGGATTTGATGAACCGCGTATTCAGGCCATATCTCGATCAGTTCATCATTGTGTTCATTGACGACATCTTGGTTTATTCTCGGAGCCGGGAGGAGCATGAGCAGCACTTACGTGTCACATTGCAGACTTTGAGGGAGCATCAGCTGTTCGCCAAATTTTCCAAGTGCGCATTCTGGTTAGACAGTATAGACTTCTTGGGTCATGTGGTGACGAGAGATGGTATTTGTGTGGACCCGAAGAAGATCGAGGCAGTTCAGCGTTGGCCTAGACCAGTATCAGTTACAGAGGTTCGCAGCTTTCTAGGTCTGGCCGGCTATTATCGACGTTTCGTCTAGGATTTCTCCCGCATTGCTGCACCTTTGACCGGGTTGACCCGGAAGGGGGTTCCTTTTGATTGGACCCAGGCATGTGAGGATAGCTTCCAGCAGTTGAAGACTCGTCTGACTACTGCACCAGTGTTAGCATTGCCTTCAGGATCAGGCGGGTTCGTGGTATATTGTGATGCTTCTAGAGTGGGGCTGGGCTGTGTATTGATGCAGCACGACAGAGTTATCGCGTATGCTTCTCGGCAGCTGAGGAAACACGAGCAGAACTACCCCACCCATGATTTAGAGATGGCTGCAGTGGTATTTGCACTCAAGATCTGGAGACATTACCTATACGGTGAGTCATGCCAGATATTCACTGACCACAAGTGTTTGAAGTATATCTTTCAGCAGCGAGATCTGAACCTGAGACAGCGCCGTTGGATGGAGTTGGTGAAGGATTATGACTGCGAGATTCTATACCATCCAGGCAAGGCGAATGTGGTGGCAGATGCTTTGAGTAGGAGGCCCGGAGGTAGCCTATCTTGTTTGAGCGCAGTACAGATGCAGTCGACGGCGGATTGGCAGGTGTTATGTGACAGCAGAGTGCAGTTCGAGTTTACTTCTTCAGGGGGACAGCTGGCCCATTTCAGAGCACGCCCACAGTTACTTGACCGTATCCGCGAGGCACAGTCCGGCGATGCCCGTATCTTAGAGATTATTGAGCAGATTCGGCAGGGCAGAGTTTTTGAGTTCGTGATTGATGATCAAGGGATACTTCGATTTGGGACTCGACTGTGGGTGCCAGATTCAGAGGGACTGAGGCGTAATATTCTCGAGGAGGCACATAGATCAGTATACAGTGTGCATCCGGGTTCCACCAAAATGTACCGTGATTTGATAGAGGTTTACTGGTGGGACGGGATGAAGAAGGATATTGCAGACTTTGTGTCGAGATGCCTGACTTGTCAGCAAGTCAAGGCCGAGCACCAGAGGCCAGCCGGTGAGTTACAGCCTTTTCCCATCCCTGAGTGGAAGTGGGAGCAGGTCTCCATGGACTTCGTTGTGGGTCTACCCAGGACCAGTCGAGGGTACGACTCTATTTGGGTGATTGTGGATCGACTGACGAAAGCGGCTCACTTCCTGCCAGTGAAGACCACTTTTGGATTTTCTCAGTATGCCCAGGTTTATATTGATGAGATAGTGCGACTGCATGGCGTTCCAACTTGCATCGTGTCCGACCGTGGCACCCAGTTTACCAGCCGATTGTGGCAGAAACTCCAGGAAGTTTTGGGCACCCGATTGAGTTTTAGCACAGCCTTTCATCCTCAGACTGACGGTCAGTCGGAGCGTACGATTCAGACTCTTGAGGACATGCTCAGAGCTTGTGTTTTGGATTTCGGTGGTAGCTGGGATCGTCATTTGCCTTTGATCGAGTTTTCCTACAATAATAGCTTCCAGGAGAGATTCAGATGGCACCTTTTGAGGCTTTATATGGGAGGAGATGTCGATCGCCTGTATGTTGGACAGAGCTTAGGGAGAGCAGTATTTTAGGGCCGCAGATCGTACAGGAGACGACCGAGAAGATACAGCTGATTCGGGACAGGATGAGAGCGGCACAGAGCAGGCAGAAATCATATGCTGACAGGCGCCGTCGCCGACTCGAGTTCGCTGTTGGCGATCATGTTTTCCTGAAGGTCTCTCCGATGAAAGGTGTGATGAGATTTGGGCGGAAAGGGAAACTGAGTTCTAGATATGTTGGTCCTTTCGAGATCCTAGAGCGCGTTGGTCCAGTCGCTTATCGGTTAGCTCTTCCGCCCAGCTTCCCCGATGTTCACCCCGTATTCCATGTCTCGATGCTCCGCAAGTACCTTCATGATCCTTCCCAGGCGATTCAGCACCAGACGATCCAGTTAGAGCGTGATCTTTCTTTCACCGAGCAGCCGGTGGTCATTTTGGATCTGCAGTTGAAGAAATTAAGGTCGAAGGTTATACCGTCCGTCAAGGTCCTTTGGCGTGGCCCGAACGGGAGGAGGCCACCTGGGAGACCGAGGTCGAGATGAGGAAGAGATATCCCCATCTTTTTGAAGGTACGCGTAGTTAAATTTTAAATTCGGGGACCGAATTTCTTTAAGGGGGGAAGATTGTAACCCTTCGAAAAATCGTTTAGGCAGTTTTTCGGTAATCGGCTAATTTTTCGGCTTTTTTCCGTAAAAAGTCGAAATAGGTATTTTTCATTGTAGATCTAATTATACAAAATTTAGATAAGATATTACTATAATTTTGTCACTAAAATGTCACTTATAATTTTCTAGTTAAATAAAAAAAAAATCGTAATTAATTAATTTTTTTATTATTTTAAGCTTTTTAAAATACATTTAATTAGGGATAAATACAAATTTAATTAGGTAAATTTCTTAATTAGGAGTCTTTATAAGCTAAAATATGGTGTTAATAAAATTGTATCATGTCTTGCAAACTTTTGGTTTAAAGGTGGGAAATTTAATGAAAAATGAGGTAAAAAATGGGTTTTTTTGTAAAAATGTTGATTTGAGAGCAATAAATGAGAACATGATGGGTTTGTAGACCTCGAAACTTCTCCAAAAAACCCCCATTTGCCTTCCCCACCTACTGGCCAAGCATCAACAGCAGCAATTCCCCACTTCTCACTTCATTTCTTGCTTCTTTTTCTAGCTAAAATCCATTAAAAATTCACATTTTTCCATCTCCATTCAAAGCCAAACCCTAATCCATTCTCTCTTCAACCCAAATTAGTTCAAAAACTTGATGAAAGGAGGCTTCTTGGTGACTTGATCAAGCTAGGGTTCAAGCTTGTGAGGTGAAGATTCTAATCTTTTTGTTAACTTGTGGTTTAATTATGCTAGAATTGAAATTCTAAATATTAGTTTAGTGGTAAATGTTGTTTAGGAAAAATCAAGAGAAGGATTGATTTTAAAACTAGGGTTTGAAGCTTAGTTGTTAGGATTAAATTAGGGCTTTGGGTTTCTAATTGGTTGTAGTGGTTAATGGTGTATTTATATGCTCGCTAAATCGACAAAATATCGATGTTTGCATTGAATCGGCGTTGAATTTGCTTGCTAGATTTTTACGAAAAATAGAATGCGTTCAATTTGCGTTAGGTTAGCAATATTATTAGCTTCGTATAAGATTATTAGAATGCGAAAACGCGGGGTTTCGTCTAGTCGGGTTGTAGTTTTGTCAATTTCCCCGAAATGACGATTTTAGTTAAAGGTTAGCGATTTTCGTGCGTTTTTCCGCGCACTGAGTGCATGCTATGATTAATTTGAGAGCGTGGATAATTGTATGTTGTGACTTGCATTGTGTTAGGTTTTGTAATCTTATGCTTGATATTGTGCAAATATAGGATCGGTCGGGGAAACTTCGGATACGGCGCGAAAAGGCAAGGCGGTGGCCGGATCGGATTAGCGGGGATTTCAGGTGAGTAGATGTATTCATCTATGGGGGAATCGTCTGGATGGCGCGATGCGCCCCCTAGTTATGATTTCCTTATCTCTTGTAAGATTCATGTTGTTAGTTAGCTTACCCTTCATTGACATTGCATACCCTTATATTTAATAGTATGCTAGATTGCATGGATATCCATATGCTCATATGCGATAACACTTCGTAGAACACGAACACCATTACCATTGGCATCTGTTGCACGCGCACTAATCATGTGACACACACGCCTTTGGTAATTGCCATGCCACGTGCACTATAGAACCTGTTTAACTTAATAACGTCATTGCACTCATACATGATATATGGAGTTGCATAGCATGCATATACCTCGCATTACCATCATATCTACATAGATTTCTAGCCAAAACTCACATCATATACATTGATATCATAAACATTTATCATATATAACATGTGAACATTATGATTTTCTCGAGGATTTCAGTATTTCTGTGATTTCTGGATTTTTGGGGAAAACCGCAAGAATTTAACAAAAGCTTATATTTATCGTTTTTAAAACAAAGTTGCGATTTTCTCGTGATGTATGTGTCGTCCACCATGAGTTTTCATGTTTTCTGTTGGATTTCGAGACCCGATTCGAGGAGTGGATGAACCGTCTCGGGTACATGGTGGGCCCGGTATGGTAACCCGGGACAAGAAGATCGAGTTGTAGACGATGAGCCTGGCAGGGGAAGACTACCTACCGGTGATGTCTGACGCGGCGGATATCCGGAGGATACCGACCGTTGTCGTGAGATTTATGATATGGGCCGATCCGGACTGACGGAGCCCGATATTGAGACAGATATGATTCCTATTTGGTGTCGATGCTTGACACGGGTTTTCAGATGATTTCTTGATGGTATTTAGCTATTATACATATATTCATGTTCTAAAGTTAAGAATTCAATACCCTTAGCATTTAAAATACTTAAGACTTATTAATGACATTGCATACCTGTGCATGCATATTAGAGCTATTATAGCACATATGGACATGCATGTTGTGGTGCATTGCGTGCATTCTTACGATTGCCTTATTAGATGTTATATTTACTCACGAGCTGGCAACTCACCCCCGTTGTGCCACAGTGTCTTGCAGGTCGGACCCGTCAGTCTTGTAGCGGCGGGCTATCTTATCATCAGCTCATTTTGCTCAGACTCGCGACATCGCCCGTAGGTGGGTTGCGAGCATACCTTATTTCTTTTTGCTTTATCATTGTATCTAGTATTCTCCATCTACCACTTTATATTGTATATGCGACCTAGTGATGAGACTGAGAGACTTGTATATTTGTGGTTTCTTTTAGGTCGAGCTCACTTGAGCCGGCGTTGTGTTTTCTGATATTTGGGATTTCTTTTATGCTCTTTTCTTGATATTGCTTATATATATTGCATGTGGTTGTGATCCGCCTTGGGCAAAGAGCTAGCTCCCGCTTGGGGATGCCATTTTTATGATTACATGTGTATTATCTTGTTGTACCCATTTTGGGGGATAGAAAATACAGGGGAGACTCTGCCGAAATTTTCGGAAATTTATGATGTTTTTTTTTAAAAAGGGATTCTTTGCAACTTAATTGATTTGAAAAACGTTTTCATTAAAGGTTTTCCTTCACTCGCTTTTGATTTTGGTTTAGATTTTCTGGGTTTTGGCTGACTTAGGTTACGGTACGCCTTTAGACGTCTCGTAATCTAAGTGCCAGTCACGTTCCGTACCTTCGGGTCGTGACATCTAATTTCTCTTTCGGGAGTTTAAATCTCATTTCTGGGGCTAAAAGCCCATTTTCCTCATCGGCGCCCAAGCGTCCGAGCGCGTAGCGCCCTAAGCGCTCAAGCGCCCAACGCCCACGTGCCGAGCACGTGGAGCGCTAGCGCTTGAGCGCCTTGCGCTCAAGCGCCCAGCGCCCATGTGTCGGGCACGTGGTGCGCACGCGCTCTAGCGCCCAGCGCCCACGCGCCCAGCGCCCACGCGTCGGACACGTGGTGCGCCAGCGCTCAAGCGCACAGCGCCCACCTGTCGGACACGTGGTGCGCTAGCGCTTAAGCACATGGCGCCTAAGCGCACAGCGCTCAAGCGCCCAGCGCCCACGTGTCAGATACGTGGTGCACTAGCGCTTAAGCACACGGCGCCTAAGCACACGGCGCCTAAGCGCACCACGCTCAAGCGCCCAGCGCTCGCGTGCTAGGCATGTGAGGCGCTGGCCCCACACGTCCTTTGGACGCTTTTCCCCTTTTTATATATATGTATACATGTATATATATAGATACACACACACTCTACAACACCGTCCCTGTTAGAAAAAAAAATTTCTAACGGGGCGCTGCCCCGCACCACGCAAGGGGACTGCTAGCCCTTTTGACCCCCAGCTCACTATCCGGGTAGCGGGACCCCCGTAAAAACTCTGCGGGGCCCCCGATATATCCCAAACCCTTCAAAACACAATACTGCACATTGAGTTCGCATGACCGGTTTAACCCGTCAATCGGAGGTTCTCTCATTCCAAATGCGAGGGGTAATTAACGGCAGCTTAGTCCGCGGCTGCCGAAGATTCGGATCCCCACAATCAATAAACTCCAGCCTACCCTAGGCAGGGAGAATCTGTAATGCGCCTGACAAGCGTGCGCGTATTCCCATCTCAATGAGGTGACGAAAAATACCCTACAAGATAATGACAAAAAGGAAGAAAATGCTTAATTGAATATTTTATTGCAATGGAAATAGATCTCCAAATATGGGGTCAAAAGTACAGGGGTTTACAAACATATAGATAAAATTATCTAGTTCCCTCTCTGTCTTTCCCACCATGTCAAAGCGACGATCTTTGCGAGGAGTAGCTTCCCATCGGTTAGCACCGCATTCACCAGCGAAAGCAGAGATAACGGCCCGATGAGCCCGTTGGCTCAGCAACTGAACAAAGCAATCCCTCAGGGCTTTGGTGATTAAGTGCGCCTCGAAGAA